>CATNWA010014180.1:172500-587723 GCA_951230385.1 Staurois parvus
ACAGGTATGGCAGCACCTACCTCCTCAGCATCCATAAGGGGGGTGTTTGAACGAATACTGTGCTGTTCTGACTGAGGGAACTGAAAAATAACGAATTTATTCTACATCACCAAATAACACAGACAACACAGAATTTCCACACTGGCCCCCCTTTAGGTAACATAGGCTGGCCTCTCCCTCTGTTATTGTGATTGGAGATGAGGGTGAAATGTTGCTGAGTTTGATTTCATCACAAAATGCAAACCACTTACTTAGAACACCCAAACATTATATTTTTTAGCAGAGGACTTAGAGAATAAAATGGTGGGTGTTGCAAATTTTTTTATGTCTCACGGTACTTGCACAGCAGTTTTTCAAACGCTAATTTTTTGAACCCCCCCCCCCAAAAAAAACACCTTAATGAATTTTAGTGCACACAAACACAATATAAAACAATTTTGGGGGTAAAATATAAAAGATGATGTTACACTGAGTAAATAGATAGCATAGGTGATGCTTTAAAAGCCTTTACAGGTTACCAGTTTAGAGTGATACAGGAGGCCTGTATCGTGGTGCAATCACTGTTTACATATGCGAGGGGGACTGAAGTGTGCGTCCACCTTTGTGAACTGTTACACTGTTTATTTCATTTATTATAATCACTTTTATTGCTGTCATAAGATATGCAAACATCCCTTGTGACAGCAGTAGGCAATGCCTACCCGTAAAAGCAGGGCCATCTTAATGCATGGGCACCGCCCCAGGTGAATGGGGGCCCCATGATAATCTTGCATTACATCATGGTTGCCAACTGTCCATGAATTTTCTGGGACAGTCATGCTTTTTTAGCTAAGCTGTCCCAGGGATGGCCCAGTAGTGTACCCCCAGATCCTGTACTGTGCCCTCCTGATCCCAGTATTGTGCCCCTCCTGAATAACCCCGTACTGTACCCTCCTGATCCCAGTATTTTGCTCTCCTGACTCTCCCTGTACTGTGCCCTCCTGATCCCAGTATTGTGCCCTCCTGGCTTCCCCTGTACTGTGCCCTCCTGATCCAAGTATTGTGCCCTCCTGACCCCCCCCCCCCCTGTAATGTGTCGTCCTGGTCCCAGTATTGTGCCCTCCTGACTCCCCTGTACTGTGCCCTCCTGATCCCAGTGTTGTGCCCTCCTGACTCCCCCTGTACTGTGCCCTCCTGATCCTAGTATTGTGCCCTCCTGACTCTCCCTGTACTGTGCCCTCCCAATCCCAGTTCTGAGCCCTCCTGATCCCAGTATTGTGCCCTCCTGACCCCCCCTGTACTGTGCTCTCCTGATCCCAGTATTGTGCCCCCCTGATTCCCCCCTGTACTGTGCCCTCCTGATCCCAGTATTGTGCCCTCCTGATCCCCCCCGTACTGTGTCCTCCTGATCCCAGTATTGTGCCCCCCTGATCCCAGTATTGTGCCCCCCTTATCCCTCCTCTACTGTGCCCTCCTGAACCCAGTATTGTGCCCTCCTGACTCCTCCAGTACTGTGACCTCCTGATCCCAGTATTGTGCCCTCCTGACTCCCCCCTGTATTGTGCCCTCCTGATCCCAGTATTGTGCCCCCCTGATCCCAGTATTGTGCCCCCCTTATCCCCCCCCTCTACTGTGCCCTCCTGAACCCAGTATTGTGCCCTCCTGACTCCTCCAGTACTGTGTCCTCCTGATGCCCCCCAGTATTGTGCCCTCCTGACTCCTCCAGTACTGTGTCCTCCTGATCCCAGTATTGTGCCCTCCTGACTCCTCCAGTACTGTGTCCTCCTGATCCCAGTATTGTGCCCTCCTGACTCCTCCAGTACTGTGTCCTCCTGATCCCAGTATTGTGCCCTCCTCACTCCCCCTGTACTGGACCCTCCTGATCCCCCTGCACTGTGCCCTTCTGATCCCAGTATTGTGTGAATACCCATGCGATCCGATTCTAGTGCAGACCCAATAAAGGGTCCTGCACGTTTTTTGGTGCGGGTGAAGTGCGATTAGAGCCATACAAAATGTATGGCTCCGATCTCACCACACACAAATCGCATGTGATTTACAGAGGAATGCGGTGCGGTTCCTGTGTGAATCACTTGCGATATACCGCACCGCATATATGTGAACCCGGGCTCAGTGATCAACAAAGCCTAAGGTTGATGCAATAAACAAATGCCTGAACAAAACCAAAATATTGTGGGAAAAGTTGACCTTCAATAATTCTGTTGGATCTGCCCAAAAATGTAAAACATTGTTGCTGAATGGTTGTGTGCTCTACTAATTGGTTGTGTTCTACATTTGTCGCTATAAAAAAGGCTCATTACCTTTATACTGGAGATATTATTTGGGACATTGCTGATGGTTGTAGTTTGTTCTTCATCCTGGTGATCTATAGGTGGAAAAATAAAATCAAACGGTTGCAACTTAACCCCTCTACATTCAGGGCCATTCTGACACTTTGTACATGAAAAAAAAAATCAGCATTTTTTTGCTAAAAAATTGCTTAGGACCCCAAGCATTATATATATATATATATATATATATATATATATATATATATATACACACATACAGTGAGGAACAGAAGTATTTTTGAACACCCTGCAATTTTGCAAGTTCTCCCACTTAGAAATCATGGAGGGGTCTGAAATTCACATTGTAGGTGCATTCCCACTCTGAGAGACAGAATTTAAAAAAAATTCAGGAAATCACATTGTATGATTTGTAAAGAATGTATTTGTCTTGCACTGCTGAACAGAAGTATTGGAACCCCTGAGAAGATCCGTGTTAATATTTGGTACAGAAGCCTTTGTTAGCAATTACAGAGGTCAGACGTTTCCTGTAGTTCCTGACCAGGTTTGCACTGCAACAGGGATTTTGGCCGACTCCTCCACACAGATCTCCTCTAGATCTGTCAGGTTTCGGGGCTGTCGCTGAGCAACACGGAGTTTCAGCTCCCTCCAAAAATGTTCTATTGGATTTAGGTCTGGAGATTGGCTAGGCCACTCTAGAACCTTGATATGCTTCTTACGGAGCCACTCCTTGGTTATCCTGGCTGTGTGCTTCGGTCGTTGTCATGTTGGAAGACCCAGCCACGACGACCCATCTTCAATGCTCTGACTGAGGGAAGGAGGTTGTTGCTCAAAATCTCACAATAAATGGCCCCATTCATCCTCTCCTTAATACAGTGCAGTCGTCCTGTCCCCTTCGCAGAAAAACCCCCCCAAAGCATGATGTTACCACCCCCATGCTTCACAGTAGGGATGGTGTTCTTGGGATGCAACTCATCCTTCTTTTTCCTTCAAACACGACGAGTGAAGTTTAGACCAAAAAGTTCTACTTTGGTCTAATCTGACCACATGACTTTCTCCCATGCCTCCTCTGGATCATCCAGATGGTCATTGGCAAACTTCAGAGAGGCCTGGACATGTGATGACTTGAGCAGGGGAACCTTCCGTGCAATGCATGATTTGAAACCATGACTGCGTAGGGTTCTACCGACAGTGACCTTTGAAACTGTGGTCCCAGCTCTCTTCATGTCATTAACCAGCTCCTCCCTTGTAGTTCTGGGCTGATTCCTCACCTTTCTTATCATCAGTGATACCCCACGAGGTGACATCTTGCATGGAGCCCCAGTCCGAGGGAGACTGACAGTCGTCTTTAGCCTCTTCCATTTTCTAACAATTACTCCAACAGTTGATCTATTTTCACCAAGCTGCTTGGCAATTACCCCGTAGCCCTTTCCAGCCTTGTGAAAGTCCACAATTTTGTCTCTGGTGTCTTTTGACAGCTCATTGGTCTTGCCCATGGTAGTAGTTGGCGTCTGACTGACTGTGGGGTGGACAGGTGTCTTTAAAGAGCTCAGACAGGTGCTACTAAGTTAGATTAAATGAGTGGAGTAGAGGTGGACCTTTTAAAGGCGCAGTAACAGGTCTTTGAGAGCCAGAATTCTTGCTGTTTCTTAGGTGTCTGTTCCTCAATATATATATGTTATATATATATATCTATATATATATATATTTTATTTTTTTTTCCTAAGCAGAGGCCATGGAGAATAAAATGTTGGATGCTGCAATTTTCTATGTCATGCCGTAATTGCACAAATTTTTTGGAAAAAATACACTTTAATGAACTTTAGTGCACAAAAACACAACATAATACAATTGTTTTGGTAAAATATAAAAGATAATGTTACACCAAGGAAACAGATACCAAACATGTAATGCTTAACCCCGGGTTCACAAATGTGCGATGCAGTATATTGCTTGTGATTCGCACAGGAACTGCACCGAATTCCTGTGCACATCACATGCGATTTGTGTGCGGTGCGATCGGAGCTGTACATTTTGTATGGCTCTAATCGCTCCTCACCCACACTAAAAAGGTGTAAGATCCTTTTTTGGGTCCGCACTAGAATCAGATCGCATTGGGTATTCACACCTATGTGATCCGATTCTGCACATCACACCGTGTTTTGTGGACCGCTTTCGGGGTGTTGTTAACATACACACCCGCTGTGGTTTGCATGAACGGGGTGCGATTCTGATGCGGTGCGGAATTCGCACTGAAAACGCTGAGAATTCCGCACCACATCAGTGTGAACCGGGGCTGAGGCTAGGCTCTCACTTCTGTGACCTGAAAGTCACATGACTTATGGCGCGCCTTTGCCATGCGATTCCTGGCAATTTGCTCGCGACTTTAAGAGACTTTCATGTAATGCGACTTTGCATCGGTAATTTTCCTAGAAAGTCTGCACTAAGGGGTTGATTTACTAAAGGCAATTAGACTGCGCACTTTGCAAGTACAGTTGCTCCAACGGCTTATCCAGGGAATGCCCATTGCCTCTCGGGGGATCAGGAAGGAATTTTTTCCCCAGCAGGAGCAAATGACGTGCCTTGCTGGGTTTTTTTGCCTTTCCTCTGGATCAACTGTGGATGTAGGATTATAACTTTTTTTTTAATGGCTGAACTGGATGGACTTTTGACTTTTTTCAGCCAGACTACACCGTGTTCCAAATTATTATGCAAATGATATTTTTCTCATTTCCCTAAATAACTGATGTAAATAACAGTCATCATAATTCTTATGTTATCAACTATTAACCACTTACCCCCTTCCTGACCAGGGCAATTTTCAGTTTTCAACGCTATCACACTTTGAATGACAATTGCGCGGTCATGCAACACTGTACCCAAATTAATTTTTTACCAATTTTTTGACACAGATAAAGCTTTATTTTGGTGGTATTTATTCACCGCTGGGATTTTTATTTTTTTTGCTATGTAAATGAAAAAGTCCAAAAATTTTGAAAAAAAGTGTTTTTTTTATAAAATTTTGCAAATAAATAATATTTCATCATAAATCTTTGCCAAAATTTATTCCGTTATCTTTTTAGTAAAAAAAAAATCCAAATTAGTTTATAACCAAAAATTATAATTTTTAAACATTTTTTTTTTACATTTTTATTTTTTTATATTATTATTTCTTATTTTTATTTTTTTTTCTACATACTGTCACCCTAGCAGTACAGTGTCAGCATGGTAACACTGTACTACTTGTGGGGGGTGATGAAGATTTTTTTTTTTTTTTTTTTTTTTTTACACTGATTGCTTTTACACCCATATAGGATGTAAAAGCAATCATTTCTCTTTCTTTCTGTCTGCATTCTTGCACTCATTGAGAAGTACTGAGTGAGCTGTGATTGGTCACAGCTTGTCACATGGTACAAGGCTGTTGTGAATAGCCTTGTTACCATGTGACCTCTGTGATCATTCACAGATTTCACATGTAGTAAGCAATGATGTCACAAGTGACATCTTGCTTACTACTTTGCATGTGATCACTGATTGGCCAATCAGTGATCACATGATCGGGACCTCGTACCAACGATCGGTGTTTCACTGTGTCCGGAGGACACAGCGGGCACCGGATCGCGGTGCTGCGTGCTCCCAGGGAGCGCGCACAAGCAGGGTGCGGGGAGGCCGTTTATAAACGGCCACCCGACCCTGCACTGCCACCGTCCAGCCGTTTATATGCAACGGCCGGTCGGGAAGTGGTTAAGAGTACAATTCACATTTTATTGAACAAACCTCCTAATGATAACAGGATTTTTGTTCCAAATTATTCCACACAGGAAGTTTCAAAACACTTTATAGGTTGTAAAGAACTGAAAATTGTCATTTGTTGTGTTTGCAGCATATTTACTGAAATCAAAAGCTATTTCAATCAAACTTTTAACAACATTTTAACTTTTTAAACATTTGAACAGGTCACGTTACATTGTAACATAGGACCCCTTATTTGATAGCAGCTTCACAAGTCTTGCATCCATTGAGCTTGTGAGTTTTTGGACAGTTTCTGCTTGAATTTGTTTGCAAGATGTCAGAATAGCCTCCCAGAGCTGCTGTTTGGATGTAAACTGCCTCCCACCCTCATAGATCTTTTGCTTGAGGATGCTCCAAAGGTTCTCAATAGGATTGAGGTCAGGGGAGGATGGAGCCACACCATGACTTTCTCTCCTTTTATCCCCATAACAGCCATTGATGCAGAGATATTCTTTGCAGCATGAGATGGTGCATTGTCATGCATGAAGATGATTTTATTACGGAAAGCATAGTTCTTCCTTCTGTACCAGGGAAGAAAGTAGTCAGTCATAAACTCCACATACTTTGCAGAGGTCATCTTTACACCTTCGGGGGCTCTAAAGGGGCTGACCAGCTCTGTTCCCATGATTCCGGCCCAAAACATGACTCCACCACCGCCTTGCTGACATCACAGCCTTGTTGGAACAGGGTGGCCATCCACCAACCATCCACTACTCCATCAATCTGGACCATCCAGGGTTGCACGGCACTCATCAGTGAACAGGACTGTTTTAAAATTAGTCTTCATGTATTCTTCTGCCCAATGCAGCCGTTTCTGCTTGTGAGCATTGGTTAGTGGAGGCCGAATAGAAGGTTTATGCACAGTGGCAAGGACTCTGGAGGACTCTACACCTTGATGTCCGTGGGACTCCAGAGGCACCAGCAGCTTCAAATATCTGTTTGCTGCTATGTAATGGGATTTTAGCAGCTGCTCTCTTGATCCGATGCATGGATCTGGCAGAAATCTTCCTCAATGTGCCTTTATCTGCACCAACCCGTCTGTGCTCTGAATCAGCCACAAATCTCTTCATAGTGCGATGATCACTCTTAAGTTTTAGTGAAATATCGAATGTTTTCATACCTCATCCAAGGCATCGAACTATTTCACTCTTTTCAGATCCTTTTTCTTCCCCATATTGCTTGAAAATGGCGCTCTGCTTAATAATGTGGAACGCCCTCCTTTAGTAGTTTTTCCTTAAATTGGGCTCACCGGCCAATCTAATTATCACAGGTGTCCCAGATTGTTTTCAGTGATCAAAAGAGCCCTGACACACAATGCCATCCATGAGTTAAACTGAAAAGCAAAATATTTAATCTTTGTGACACTTAAATAGAAATTGCATAATAATTTGGAACGCGGTGTAACTATGTAACATAAATGATACTAATGAACTGATCTTCTTGTACAGCTAGGTGACTCTATCTTACCTTTACCTTTTCTTCTCCTACGCCAACAGAAAATATCCAATACTGGAGAGAAGGAGAATTATGACTGAAGAGGCAGCCAAACTAATGATCAACGCTATTAAATAAATAAAAAAAAAATGGAATATTTTAGTAAGCTGCAAACAAAAAATGTGTTCTAAGCTGGTCATACATACACAGGCTGAAGATGTGCTAGATCAGTTGTCTACAAACTGCAGCCCAGGGGCCCTCTGCTTGGCTTTACCCAGTCTTTGAGGCACTATTCCTCCCACTGACATTACCCATGGGGAACTTCCTCCCACTGACACCAGCTATAGGACACTATTCCTCCCACTGACATTACCCATGGGGAACTTCCTCCCACTGACACCAGCTATAGGACACTATTCCTCCCACTGACATTACCAATGGGAACTATTCCTCCCACTGACACCAACTATGGGACACTATTCCTCTCACTGACATTGCCAATGGGGAACTATTCCTCCCACTGACATTACCAATGGGGAACTATTCCTGCCACTGACACCAACTATGGGATACTATTCCTCCCACTGACATTACCAATGGGGAACTATTCCTGCCACTGACACCAACTATGGGACACTATTCCCCCACTAACATTACCAATGGGGAACTATTCCTCCCCTGACATTACCAATGGGGAACTATTCCTCCCATTGAAATCAACTATGGGACACTATTGCTCCCATTGACACCAACTATGGGACACTATTCCTCCCACTGACATTACCAATGGGGAACTATTCCTCCCACTGACACCAACTATGGGACACTATTCCTCCCACTGACATTATCAATGAGGAACTATTCCTCCCACTGACACCAACTATGGGACACTATTCCTCCCACTGACATTATCAATGAGGAACTATTCCTCCCACTGACACCAACTATGGGGCACTATTCCTCCCATTCATACCAACTATGGGGCACTATTCCTCCCATTGACACAACTATGGAACACTATTCCTCCCATTGACACTAATATGGGACACTATTCCTCCCACTGACACCAATGATCGGACAATATTCCTTCCACTGACACCAATGATTGGGTGCTATTCCTTCCACTGACACCGATGATCAGACGCTATTCCTTCCACTGATACCAATGATGGGGCACTATTCCTTCCACTGACACCAATGATCAGACGCTATTCCTCCCACTGATACCAATGATCGGACACTATTCCTCCCACTGACACCCAATGATGGGGCATTATTCCTCCCACTGACACCAATGATGGGACACTATTCCTCCCACTGATACCAATGATGGGACACTATTCCTCCCACTGACACCAATGGTGGAGCACTATTCCTCCACAGGTGCAGGTCCGGGACCCTCTCTGCAGTCAACAAAAGTAGAACATACTGCATTTTTTTCTGTATGGAACGCATATGGAGCGTGACACAAAGTAAAAAGAAAGAAAGAGGGAAAAAAAAGTGGAGAAAACACACGAAAAGCATCAAAAACACATAAAAAATGCAACATAAATGTGCATGCAAAAAAGTATCCGGAACACAGAAATTGTGGCGTGAACCGGCCTCTAGACATTATTTTTTACAAGGCAGTTTCTTATTCATATTTTTGGGTGTCATATGAGTCCCTACTGAAATCAGTGGGGTTCAGACCTAATGCTGACAAACAGAAGCTACATGAACAGTGGGGGGCGGGGTTCATTGGAGGTACTTCATCTGCCGTTTAGGATCTATTACCCGTCACCCAGATTGTATGGCACTGTTGGGGGCTTTTCTTCACCCAGGCATGTTTAAAATGGTTGTAAACCCTTCCATACACCCAGTGAAGTGACTGGTAATACACAGAGATGAAACAAACCCTCCTACAGAAGTTGTACCTGTTTCTCTGCAGTCTTCTCTACATCCGTTCAAAGTGCTGAATTTTAAAGCTTGTCAGTTCAGAAAAAAGGGGGCGGAGAGCTGAAATTACACTCTGCAGAGATCAATGAGAAGAGCTCTGAGAGCTGCTTGGAGGGAAGAGACGCCCCCCTTTCACACAGCACACAGGAACAGAGCTGAGGCTGTCAGTCACAGGCTGTGTGCTGGGGATCCCTCCCCTGTCACCTTCTTTCGCTCAGTGTCAGGAAAATTTTTCTGAAGTGATTCATACTGATAGCTGAGTAAGGAGACAGCAGACAGAAATGACACATAGGGGTTGATTTAGTAAAGGCAAATAGACTGTGCACTTGGCAAGTGCAGTTGCTCCAGAGCTTAGTAAATGAGGTAAAGCTACACTTTTCAAAGAACATCAAATCACATGCAAGGAAAATAAAAAAAGAAAACAGCATTTTTGCTTGAATGTGATTGGATGACAAAAAATCAGCAGAGCTTCTGCTCATTTACTAAGCTCTGGAGCAACTGCACTTTGCAAAGTACACAGTCTAATTGCCTTTAGTAAATTAACCCTATAGTACTCCAGACTGAGAAAAGTACACACTATAGGGGGATATGCTTTGTTCATATTTCCTGTCTGAGGTTTAGAACCACTTTAAAGAACAGCTTCAAGCACTTCCGCCTAGCAGTACTAGGGTCGTTGGTTCGAATCCCAACCACGGCACCACCTGCCTGGAGTTTGCATGTACTCCCTGTGCCTGCGTGGGTATCCTCTGGGTACTCCGTTTCCTCCCACACTTCAAAGACATGCTGGTAGGTGAATTGGCTCCTGTCTAAATTGGCCCTAGTATGTGTATGTATGAATGTGAGTTAGGGACCTTAGATTGTACACCCCTTGAGGGTTAGGGACCTTAGATTGTACGCCCCTTGAGGGTTAGGGACCTTAGATTGTACGCCCCTTGAGGGTTAGGGACCTTAGATTGTACGCCCCTTGAGGGTTATAGACCTTAGATTGTACACCCCTTGAGGGTTGGGGAACTTAGATTGTACGCCCCTTGAGGGTTAGAGACTGATGTGAATGTACAATATATATGTAAAGTGCTGTGTAAATTGATGGCGCTATATAAGTACCTGAAATAAATAAATAAATAAACATTGTCCCAACATTGGCCTACATTTGAAATAGGATGGAGGGTAAAAGTTCCTGTCTTGGTGGAGCCCTTCTTTAATTATCGGCACATATTATAAATAAAGGCAGTGTAATAGAAATAAGAGTGGTATTATTTCTGCATCCGTTAGTCATACCTGTTTGTTGCCAGTTCTGGATGGCTAGATTTAAAAAAAAAAAAAAAAAATTTTTTTGTTAGAAAATCATCATTACAGGAAACAAAAAATTCCAATAAACACAAGAAGAGAATACACAATTATTGTGTCTTCAGACCGTAAACTAGCAAAGTAAGGATATGTTCCTGGAGAAGATTCATATGTACAGCTTGGAGATGATGGGACAGCTTGGCCTGTAGGACAACCTCATTTATTTCTAAGGACACCCTTCCAAACTACCATTCAAGAACTATTAAGACTCCGTTCACATATATGCATTTTGCGTTTGATGCTTTCTCCAGTGCTTTTCGCAGTTTGGTTTGCGTTTTTCTACATGCGTTTTTGACACGTTTTAACCGTTTTGTTCAGCTCTTAAAGTGGAATTTTTTTGCGTTGCTGGGCAGAATATAAATGCAAAACGCATCAAAAATGCCCTACCATGCATTTCAGCAGCTTCTTCATTGAACTCCATTGTAGCAAAAACTCTGCTATTTGCTTTTATAAAAAGTCCCCGTCCCTTTCCAAAAACGTAGCAACTCAAAAAAGCATATGTGAACATGTCCCATAGGAAACCATGTTTACATGGACTGTAAAAAGCACTACAAAAACACATTGGTGTTACCTAATCAGGGGCGGACTGACCATTTGAAAACTTGGGCACTGCCTGAGGGCCCGGGGTCAGTAGGGGGCCCCATGAGATGCCCCTGGTACCTTTTTCATAGGCTTTTTTTAGTTTGGGCAAGGACACAGGGGCCCCAAGGACACAGGGGCCCCATGATCCCCTATTACCGGGGGCCCCATGAGTTGTCAGTCCACCCCTGTACCTAATACATATATTGCAGCTTACCAATCATTAGATTTGTGTGGAATGTGTCAGATTTGGCTTTTTGTTTCTCCACTTTTTTTGTGTCATACCAATACAAACAGAAGAAATAAACATGAGAATCACAAAACATTTGTAATTGCAACAATTTTCTGGGTGAAGTAGTGCAATATCTGACAGAAATGCAGGGGTGCCAATATTTTTGGCCATGACATCTACACCTCCTGCCAACTCATACACTCTCACGGCTTCAACTACCACCTATATGCTGACGTCACACAAATCTATCTCTCAACCCCCCACCTCACCCCCTTGGTCTCCGCCCGAATCACACACCTACTGAGCGACATAACTGGATGTCGCTCCACTTCCTTAAACTGAACCTCTCCAAAACCGAGTTTCTTGTCTTCCCCCCCAGCCTGGACACCACCCCCCATTGACTTCTCCGTCACATCCAACACATCACTATCAAACCCGTTGCATGCCAGAAGTACTTGGTGTCATTCTGGACTCCAACCTATCCTTCCATCCAATCACTAACAAACTCGTGCAGACTCCACCTCCGCAACATCGCCAAAATCCGCACGTTCCTAACCCCAGAAACCACTAAACAGCTCATCCACTCCCTCATCATATCACGACTCGACTACTGCAACTCCCTCCTCACTGGCCTGCCTCGCCACTGGCTATCCCCGCTTCAGTCCATCCTGAATACGGCTGCCAGACTCATTCACCTTACCAACCACTCCATCTCCGCCACCCCCCTCTGCCAATCCCTCCACTGGTTTCCGATTGCGCAACGGATCAAATTCAAAATCCTAACACTGACGTACAAAGCCGTCCACCATACTGCCCCGAACTACATCACTGACCTAATATCCAAGTACCGCCCCAGCACGCACACTCCGCTCCTCACAAGACCACCTTCTCTCTAGTTCCCTGGTCTCCTCCTCCCATGCCCGCCTCCAGGACTTCTCCAGGGTGTCACCCATCCTCTGGAACTCCCTGCCCCAACCCATCAGATTATCACCTACTCTCCTGTCCTTTAGGCACACCCTGAAAACCCACCTCTTCAGGGAAACCTACCCCACCCCCTGCTAACCTGCCGACCTCCTCCACTCTTCCTACCACTCCATCCCCCACAGCTATCTCCTCCTGTGCCACCATCCCCTCCCTCCTAGATTGTAAGCTCCAAAGAGCAGGGCCCTCAATCCCCTCATGTTTTGCATTGTATTGGTATTGTTCTGTCACATGTTCTGTCCCCCTTTGTAATGTACAGCGCTGAGCGAACTATTGGCGCTTTATAAATACTGTATAATAATAATAATAATATAATAATGATTGTATATAGTCAATGTTAATGGGGTTTAAGTCTGTTCAGAGAATTTGTGATTGGTGAGGTCAGTCACTAATGTTGGATGAGAAGACCTGGCTTTCTGCAGGCCATATATGGGTCAAATTCCGAACAAATTTTCTTTAGAAAATCGCAAATTTCGCGCATTTTGTAGAAAACGAATGCAGCCACCACAAGCACTGATAAGCTGCAATATATTACATTTTTATTTTTGGGATTTGATAATGTAGGCTTGAAGCATGTTTTGGCAGTTCTCTATATTGCAACCTTCCATGAGGGGCGTCCATAAATAATTAAAAAAAAAAAACCACACATGGTATCAATTATCAGCTGACTTTTATAAACATGGCCCTTGGAAGAACTCATGAGGTTACAATGACTGTGACTTACATGAATGCAGCACGGGAGCCTCACAAGCTGTATTGGCCCGTGGCGTTACATTGATATTTGATTTCTTGCCCCTCCGGGCAACTACAATACAGAGGAAACCAAGGTTAGTGGGCCTGCAAGGCCGAACATTGCATCTGGCGGTAACTGCCTGGTCACATATACAGTAATAGGGTCTCCATACTATGGCCCTTTGCTTGCCTTTGTCAGGCCCTTTGGGCGCTACTTCCCCTACTGACATCAAGAATTGGATAATCATTTCTGCACTGACACCAACAATGTAACACTATTCCTCCTAATAATACCAACAATGGAGCACTATTCTTCCCACTCGCAACAAGGATGGGGCACTGTTTCTCCCACTGACACCAATGATGGGGCACTATTCTTCCCACTGATACCAATGATGGGGCACTATGCCTCCACTGATACCAATGATGGGCACTATTCCTCCCACTGACACCAATGATGGGGCACTATCCTCCCACTGATACCAATGATGGGGCACTATTCCTCCCACTGACACCAATGATGGAGCACTATTCCTCCCACTGATACCAATGATGGGGCACTATTCCTCCCACTGATACCAATGATGAGCACTATTCCTCCCACTGATACCAATGATGGGGCACTATTCCTCCCACTGACACCAATGATGGGGCACTAATCCTCCCACTGACACCAATGATGGGGCACTAATCCTCCTATTGACATCAACAACAGGGCACTAATCCTCCCACTGACACCAACGATGGGGCACTATTCTTTTCTCTGACACCAACGATGGGGCACTATTCTTTTCTCTGACACCAATGATGGGGCACTATTCTTTTCTCTGACACCAATGATGGGGCACTATTCCTCCCACTGACACCAATGAGGGTGCACTATTTCTTCCACTGACACCAACGATGGAACACTATTCCTCCCACTGACACCAACGATGGAACACTATTCCTCCCACTGACACCAACGATAGGGCACTATTCCTCCCACTGACACCAATGATAGGGCACTATTCCTCCCACTGACACCAATGATAGGGCATTGTTTACTCCAACTGATGCCAGGAAATGTACTACTCCTACTGGCCACAATCCAGCCCCCCTAAAGTCTGCAGTATGCTAAACTGGCCCTTTGTTTGAAAAGTTAGGGGACCCCGCAATAGAGGATTAGGGGATTCATTTCTAAAAAAAATTGTTGCACAAATGTCAGAAACATTTGTGCATGCTGAACAAAAAAATGTGCAGTCATTTTTTAAAGAGATTATTGCCTGTTTCTTCATCATTAGTGGTCAAACTGTGATATTGTTTTCTCATTGAGGTGTTTCAAAATAAGATACCATATTTTGGCCACTAGATGGAGCTGACGACAAGGGCAATAATCTCTTGCAATAATTATTGGACATTTCGTTGAGCCTGCACCAATCCTTCTGGCCTTTGTGCAATGGATGTTTTATAAATAGACACCTAGGTGTGTTGGTAAAGTGCTGGATCCAAAATTGGAAGTATAATGCTTTAAATCTAAATTTTAGAGGCAGCTGTCTATAAACCAGGGTGTCCCTGAGGGTCCCTGGAGTAGACTAAAAACTGTGGAGAGAAAAAATAAAATAAAGACTTATTTAGGTATTTGGGGTTTTATATGAAGCTGGGTTCACACCTATGCAGGTTGCGTTTGAGCCGTTTCTGCATTGCGTTTTGAGTATTTGCACCTGCATTTTTCACGCATTTTTTATGCATTTTGCTTTTCTTTTTTTTTAATTGTTCTTGTTGCTAGGCAGATTTAAAATGCAAACTGCATCAAACAGGCATCAAAGCACTACATGCATACATGCATATACACGACATGCTTTTCTGATGCATTTCCATTGCAGTCGTCCGTGCCATCTAGCGGCCATAATGCATTTTGTTTTCTTGATTAAGGTATTTACGGAATACTTCATTGAGGATATAGAAACTACACATATCAAAGAAAGCAATTTTCATTCTAAATGGGCAGTTGTCTGCACATGCGCACAACAAACGTTTTATACATACACCCCTTAATCTAATAGACTATCTTACTGTCATGAAATGGTAAAAGTAATAACACAAATATAATTATATAATTGTACAAGAAATAAAGTCAATAAAACGCATACATAAATATAGTTATATGTTACAAATAATAATCTATACAATGTTTAAATATAGCAATATTCTACAAACAATAGTCTATAAAACATATAAAGCAGGGCATCAAATTAGAATCCAACAAGGTCAGGTCAGTAAAATGTCTTCTTCCAGGTCTGAATCTCATGTTTGTGCTATGACTCAGATCCCAGTCTATATGTACTCATTGTATGTCTGTCAAAAAAGAAGGAATGTACAATTTGCATAGAATTTCAACAATATTTATATCAGGCCCCTCTATCAGAGTGCCCCACTTACACTGGGTGTCTTCATCACAGTGCCCCCCTTATATCAGGTGTCCCCATCAATGTGCCCTCTTACATCAGTTGTCCCTATCAGAGTGCCCCCTTACATTAGGTGTCCCCATCAGAGTGCACCCTTTAATCAGGTATCCCCATCAATGTGCCCTCTTACATCAGTTGTCCCTATCAGAGTGCCCCCTTACATCAGGTGTCCCCATCAGAGTGCACCCTTTAATCAGGTGTTCCCATCAGTGTTCCCCTTACATCAGATGTCCCCATCAGAGTGCTTCCTTACATTAGGTGGCCCCATCAGAGTGCCCCTTACATTAGGTGTCCCCATCAGAGTGCCCCTTACATTAGGTGGCCCCATCAGAGTGCCCCCTTTAATCATGTGTCCCCATCAGAGTGCCCCCTTACATCAGTGTCCCCATCAGAGTTGCTTCTTACATTAGGTGGCCCCATCAGAGTGCCCCCTTACATTAGGTGGCCCCATCAGAGTGCCCCCTTTAATCATGTGTCCCCATCAGGGCGCTTCTTCATCAGGTGTCCCCATCAAAGTGCTCCCTTACAATAGGTGTCCCCAACAGAGTGCCCCTTTACATTAGGTGTCCATATCAGAGTGCCCCCTTTATCATGTGTCCCCATCAGGGTGCTCCCTTACATTAGGTGTCCCCATCAGAGTGCCCCCTTACATTAGGTGGCCCCATCAGAGTGCCCCCTTTAATCAGGTGTCCCCATCAGGGCGCCCCTTCATCAGGTGTCCCCATCAGAGTGTCCCTTACATCAGGTGTCCCCATCAGGGTTGCCCCTTACATAAGGTGTCCCCATTAGGGTGCCGCTTCATCAGGTGTCCCCATCAGGGTTGCCCCTTACATAAGGTGTCCCCATTAGGGTGCTGCTTCATCAGGTGCCCCCATCAGAGTCCTCTTTACACTAAAACTCTCTATTAGAATGCCCCTTCACATCAGTTGTCCCCATCAGAGTGCCCTCATACCTTTTAGCACAAGGTAGGCAGAGGGCGAGAGGCGATGTGGGCTGCAGGTCTAGCTGGAAGAAGTTCCACTTCCATCCAGCATGTGATGCTGGGGGTGGGTCATGCACCTGCAACAACTAGAGTCCATGTTGAATCTGAATGATGAAACCACGATTTGTTATGGTTTGCTGCCATATTTTTTGTTTTTGTTTTTTGAACCCCTTTCTTACCCTGCCCTGGCATTCTTTTAGCTGGGATATTACGCCCAGGGCAGCCCAGCACTCACATGATCAGGGGATGGTCCCACTGGCTCCAGTTCATTGCTAGAGACTGGGAGTTGTCTTTGACAGCTCAGTCTCCGTGATGGGGGCATGCAGTGAGCATGTGTACATTAAAGCCCATCCTATTTGCCGCTGCGCATATGCATGACTAGTGTAGAAGAGATGTGCTAGTTAGGACCATAGCTACTGAACCATCCCCTACACAACTGTCACTTTCACTCCATATCCCCCATCCCCCCAACTCTCAATCTACCAATGAAGGAGACCGAACCACCGTCGGAGTAAAATGGCCATCATGGCCTTCTATTAACAATTCAACTTAAATAACACAAAAACATTCCTTAAAACAGAAACATACAGGAAAAAGTTGTAGGTCTTAGAAGACACAAAACAATACCGATATCTTCCGGTGGAACCTTAACCATAATATTAATACTAAGCCTCCATACACAATGCACCGCCTCGCGGACAAAACACACCATCCGCAGTGCACAACTTCCACCTTCCAGTTAAATCTTGGTTAACCGGAATGCACCCGGGCACACCATACCACCGATGGGTCCAACAACTGCCCCAAAGCCAGAACAAACCCATTGGTGATGGGTAGTGTGGAGTGGGGTCTTCGGCACTGTCAGGGCTCCCAGGTGTGACCAGAGGTGTGTGACTGATGCAGGGAAACGCAGACTTCAGATATGTGATAAACAATATAATTTATTAACACTAACAATACAAACATAAACGCAGTGCAATACTAAACATAATACAGTGCAAACAAACCAAACCAATCACCCACAGATAACAGTACATACAAGCAAGCGTCGTCAGGCAGCCGGGTCAATATCAATTGGGCAGGTAGGTACAGGGGGAGCAAGCAGAGAATGGTCGGGGTCACAGGCCAGGTTCAGCAGGTAGCACGCAGCGTAGTACAGAGGGTCAGGCAGAGGGATGGTCAGGGTCACAAGCCAGGGATCAAAACAGGTAGCAAGCAGCGTAGTACAGAGGGTCAGGCAGAGGGATGGTCAGGGTCACAAGCCAGGGATCAGAGCAGGAGAAGTCAGCAGCAGTTCAGATCAGGCAGGGTCAGCAAAGGGACAGAAACAGGATGCAGGATAGATACAGGGCCCAGGACAAACACAACACCAAGGCAGAGTCTGCAAGTCTGGCCATCCCTTAAATACACCAGTATCATCAGTTCCAGGTGTTAGCTGGCTGAAAGGTTGAGTCTCTGATTGCTGGGAGCACCCGCTGGCCAGCCCTGGTACTGCAGATCAAAAGGCAGGTGAGTCCCACCATTGCTGGCCAGTCCATTCCTAACAGGCACCTTAGGGAGTGGTGGAGGGTCAGACGATCCAATACAAGAGCGGCAGCGGAAGAAGAAACAGTGCAGTACCTCCACCTTCCAGTTAAAGCTTGGTTAACCGGAATGTACCTGGGCACACCATACCACCAATGGGTCCCAACCATTCACTTTAGCTTCAAATTATTTGCTGCCTCCAAAGACCAACAACCGCCCCAAAGCCAGAACAAAACCCATTGGTGATGGGTAGTGCGGGGTGGGGTCTTCGTCACCATTGGGAGTGGTGGAGGGTCGGACGATCCAGTACAGGAGCGGCAGCAGAAGAGGAAACTTTTCTCCCACCCTCCCTTGGGGTTGCTTGGGTCCCTCAGTTCCCAGTTTGTTCTGGCTTTGGGGCGGTTGTTGGTATTTGGAGGCGGCAAATAATTTGAAGCTAAAGTAAATGGTTGTGACCCATTAGTGGTATGGTGTGCCCAGGTGCATTCTGGTGCAACCCCAAGGGAGGGTGGGAGGGAAGTTTCCTCTTCCACTGCCACTCTTGTACTGGATCGTTCGACCCTCCACCACTCCCAAAGGTGCCGAAGACCCCACCCCGCACTACCCATCACCAATCAGGTAAACCTACATGTTTTACAACCTTCCCACCTTTCCTTAACCCTTTACTGTCTGTCCTTCCCTCTTCACAAACTTATGTCTGCCCTCCGCTGTATTTTTTTTCGCCACGGGCACTGCTTTACACGGGCAGCAAAGGGTTACATACAACTTCTTTTTTTGTGTCCAAATTTCTGTTTATTCACCATTGACATGAATGATAATAATACAGAAGCATTTTGTTTTGTTTGGCTCTAGTCCAGGCAGAGAAGAAAAAAAGCTGTATTGTTTTTGTTCCTAAATGTGAAAAATGTTTTTTAATGTCACCTTGAACAGGTTGAGCAGGTTCCTGACCTCGAGCAGTTCATGTTGGCCTGACACAGGTATGTCCCGCGTTTGCATTGACATAGGGTGTTCCTCATCAACGAACATTCCTCTACCAACACTTCACCTGTAACACAAGAGATAATCAAAGCCTTGACCCCTCTCTGCCAATCCCTCCACTGACCACCATTCAGTGTCCTCCATCCCTCTCTGACAATCCCTCCACTGACCACCATTCAGTGTCCTTCATCCCTCTCTGCCAATCCCTCCATTCAGTGTCCTCCACCCCTCTCTGCCAATCCCTCCACTGGCCTCCACTCAGTGTCCTCCATCCCCCTCTCTGCCAATCCCTCCACTGGCCTCCATTCAGTGTCCTCTACCCCTCTTTGCCAATCCCTCCCCTGGCTTCCCATTGCCCAATGAATAAAATTCAAAACATTAACAATAACATATAAAGCCATTTATAACTCTTCCCCAAATTTCATCACCAATCTTGTCTCTAAATATCACCCAAACTGTCCTCTCCACTCCTCGCACAACCTCCTACTCTCTAGCTCCCTTGTCTCCTCCTCCCATGCTTGTCTCCAGGACTTCTCCAGAGCTTCCCTCATCCTCTGGAAATCTCTACCCCAATTTATCAGACTATCGCCTACTCTGCTCACTTTTAGATGATCTCTGAAAACCTATTTCTTCAGGGAAGCCTATCCTGCCCTCAGGTAATAATGGAATCTTCTACTCGTCCAACCAGTCCATCCCCCACAGTTACTACCTTTTGTACCACTCGCCCCTCCCTGTTAGATTGTAAGCTCCAAGGATCAGGGCCCTCCTAACCCTCTTGTATTGAACTGTATTGTTGCTGTATTGTCTCCCGTTATATTGTAAAGCTCTGAGCAAACTGTTGGCGCCATAAATCCTGTATAATAATAATAATAATCTGTATTATTACTGCTTAAACTATGAAATATTTCAAAGGGGTCAGCAGAGGTGCTTTACCTAATGACTATTTCTTGATTTCCTGTCCCAGGGTGGCAACGTTCTCTGAGTGGCTTGCTGAGCTGGAGCAGCGTTGTCCCCCCTGGATGTGCCCTCCCTGTGGACTGTAAACTGATGCACTGACTGATGGTACGTAATTGTGTTCAGCTTAGAGTCCAAAGAAAGGAAAAGCTGGCCATACAATCTTACATTTTTTTCATTTAGGTTCCTCCATCCATGATATACAGTGCAGATGGACAAATCTCAGAAAAACCCTTGGATGTAGATCTGTCAGTTTTCCAGATGTCCAATGGGAAGGTGGCGTCAAGGTCACCTACGGAGTGAATTTTGGCCGCTTCATCAGAAATTGGCCTGAAATTCTCATAGTGCATGGCCAGCTTAGAGCTTCATGGGATGTCTATGTCATCAGAGGGAGATACGGGACGGGTGCACAAAGCGTAAATGGCCAGGAGGAGGGTGCTGGATGGGCTCAGGGCTTTGATTTTTAAAGCCAGAAAGGTAAATGGGAATACAAAAAAAAAATCATTGTCTACTAGACACATGGTCTGCTATCTGTTTATAGGAGGGTTTACGTATACTTTTACTTTTCAACTCCCAATTAAATAAACAGGAGAAAAAAGTTGATTTTTTTTTGCACATGTGAACAAAGTTTCACTGAGTTACCTAAATAGCGCATGGATCTGCGTAGACATGCTTTGACATGACACCCTTGGACTTTTAACCACTTGCCCTCCAGAGGATTCCCCCCTCTTCCTGACCAGGCCATTTTTTGCGATACGGCGCTGCACTGCTTTGACTGACAATTGCGCGGTCATGAAATGCTGCACCCATATGAAATTTACGTCCTTTTTTTCCCACAAATAGAGCTTTCTTTCGGGGGTATTTGATCACCTCTGCATTTTTTTTAATTTTTTTTAATAAACAACAATTTAAAAAAAAAAAAGTATTTTTTACTTTTTGCTATAAAGCATGTCCAGTAAAAAAATGTAAAAAATCAAATATTGTCATAACGTCTTTGCTAAAAAAAAACTCAATAAGTGTAAATTAATTGATTTACATGAAAGTTATAGCGTTTACAAATGGCAGGATACATACTGGGATTTTTTTCTAAATACTAGTAATGGCGCCGATAAGCGACTTATAGAGGAACTGCGGTGGGCATTTTGACACTGGGGGGACTGACTAACTGCCACTGACTAACTGCCACTGACATCCCCAGTGACACTAATACAGTGATTAGTGCTAATAAAAAGCCCTGACACTGTGCTAATGACACTGGGCAGGAAGGGGTTAATATCTGGGTCAATTAAAGGGTTAACTCTGTGCTGTGTGTGTTTTACTAGGGAGACATGCTGCTTTGCATAGCTCTGCTATGCTATGCAGAGCAATACAAAGCAGCATGATGGTGCTGACAGGGGAGAGATCTGTGTTGTTTGCATACAGACCTCCCCCCTGTCAGTGTTCCTTGGCGATCGCCAGGTGCTGGCAGGGAATCTCTGGTTGGGCTCCGGTGATCGACAGCTGTAGCTGCCAATGGCGGCGCGGGTAGGACGACGTGTGTCCCCTACCCGGAAATCCAAAATCATGTATATGTATATGTATATATATATATATATATATATATATATATGTGTGATTTTGTGCAGCCCTGCCGCCCTGTAGCAGTAGTTCTGCTATAGCTTAGTTGGGAAGCGATTAAAAAGGTGCTTGGACACACTGTGTATGCATCTAAGATCAGCCTCTCACCTTGTGAATTTGCTACAAAGTTACAATATTGCAGTCTGATCACTGGGGGGAGAAGAGACTGAGGGAATGCTTCCTCCTGCCTGCAGCAGACAAATGTCATTTGTCTGCTGCAGGCAGAACGAGGCATTCCCCCAGTCTCCTCTTCAAACTAGGCAAAGCCAGTAAACCGGAGCTCAAAGATTGCTTTTTCACGATAACACGATGACTCTTTCTTTAAAAGAATAAAACCTTTGCTAAGTGTTGTGATATGTCAGGACTGTATTCATGCAGGCATGTAAAAATACTAAAATATCTACTCCAATTTTATTAGAAGTTTTAAAAAAATACCTTATATTGTAAAGTGCTGAGCAAACTGTTGGCGCTATATAAATCCTGTATAATAATAATAATAATAATATATAAATCCTGTATAATAATAATAATAATATATAAATCCTGTATAATAATAATAAATAATAATAATAATAATACCTTCTCTACAATCTTGGCATGGCAGGCAGGCTTTCAATCCGTTAGGGAAGGCAGTAAAGTTTTTTCCCATTGTGCAGTTTCTACATTCTCCTAGTCCACGATTCACAGAGCAGTGTTTGAAGACATGTGTGCCTGGAATACATTGTATTGGAGGTCAAACCATCTTCCTCACTTCCTCAAACATCAAATGTCATCATGGGATAGTAAAATGGTACAAAAAAATGTGGCCACTCTTGCGGAGAAAAACAAACAAACAGCTAGCACAACATTGGATACACAATACTACAAATGAAAAACAAATAAATAAATTAAAATTAAATAAACAAATTAAATAAACATTGTGGTCAAACTGTTTGACCTCTGAGTTTAAACTGAGTGTGTTTCTCTTGATTTCACTGGTTATTATTGCTCCTTTTTTGCAACCCCATGATGACAAAAGATAAACAAAAGTGCAAAGCTAAAGAACAAATATTACTCACATGCAAGAAAAATATATTTGACATATATTTTAAAAATATTCTTCCCAAATATATTGACATATTTTAAATATTACAATTTGTTCATATTCAATATATTTCAAAATACATTTCAATCTATCTATCTATCTATCTATCTATCTACAGTCAGGTCCATAAATATCGGGACATCGACACAATTCTAACATTTTTGGCTCTATACACCACCACAATGGATTTGAAATTAAACAAACAAGATGTGCTTTAACTGCAGACTGTCAGCTTTAATTTGAGGGTATTTACATCCAAATCAGGTGAACGGTGTAGGAATTACAACAGTTTGCATATGTGCCTCCCACTTCTTAAGGGACCAAAAGTAATGGGACAATTGGCTTCTCAGCCGTTCCATGGCCAGGTGTGTGTTTTTCCCTCATTATCCCAATTACAATGAGCAGATAAAAGGTCCAGAGTTCATTTCAAGTGTGCTATTTGCATTTGGAATCTGTTGCTGTCAACTCTCAAGATGAGATCCAAAGAGCTGTCACTATCAGTGAAGCAAGTCATCATTATGCTGAAAAAACAAAACAAACCCATCAGAGAGATAGCAAAAACATTAGGCGTGGCCAAAACAACTGTTTGAAACATTCTTAAAAAGAAGGAACGCACCGGTGAGCTCAGCAACACCAAAAGACCCGGAAGACCACGGAAAACAACTGTGGTGGATGACCGAAGAATTCTTTCCCTGGTGAAGAAAACACCCTTCATAACAGTTGGCCAGATCAAGAACACTCTCCAGGAGGTAGGTGTATGTGTGTCAAAGTCAACAATCAAGAGAAGACTTCACCAGAGTGAATACAGAGGGTTCACCACAAGATGTACACCATTGGTGAGCCTCAAAAACAGGAAGGCCAGATTAGAGTTTGCCAAACGACATCTAAAAAAGCCTTCACAGTTCTGGAACAACATCCTATGGACAGATGAGACCGACATCAACTTGTACCAGAGTGATGGGAAGAGAGAGTATGGAGAAGGAAAGGAACTGCTCATGATCCTAAGCATACCACCTCATCAGTGAAGCATGGTGGTGGTAGTGTCATGGCGTGGGCATGTATGGCTGCCAATGGAACTGGTTCTCTTGTATTTATTGATGATGTGACTGCTGACAAAAGCAGCAGGATGAATTCTGAAGTGTTTCGGGCAATATTATCTGCTCATATTCAGCCAAATGCTTCAGAACTCATTGGACGCCGCTTCACAGTGCAGATGGACAATGACCAAAAGCATACTGCAAAAGCAACCAAAGAGTTTTTTAAGGGAAAGAAGTGGAATGTTATGCAATGGCCAAGTCAATCACCTGACCTGAATCCGATTGAGCATGCATTTCACTTGCTGAAGACAAAACTGAAGGGAGAATGCACCCAAGAACAAGCAGGAACTGAAGACAGTTGCAGTAGAGGCCTGGCAGAGCATCACCAGGGATGAAACCCAGCGTCTGGTGATGTCTCTGCGTTCCAGACTTCAGGCTGTAATTGACTGCAAAGGATTTGCAACCAAGTATTAAAAAGTGAAAGTTTGATTTATGATTATTATTCTGTCCCATTACTTTTGGTTCCTTAATAAGTGGGAGGCACATATGCAAACTGTTGTAATTCCTACACCGTTCACCTGATTTGGATGCAAATACCCTCAAATTAAAGCTGACAGTCTGCAGTTAAAGCACATCTTGTTCGTTTCATTTCAAATCCATTGTGGTGGTGTATAGAGCCAAAAATGTTAGAATTGTGTCAATGTCCCAATATTTATGGACCTGACTGTATCTATCTATCTATCTATCTATCTATCTATCTATCTATCTATCTATCTATAATCTCTCTCTCTCTCTCTCTCTCTCTCTCTCTCTCTCTCTCTATATATATTTATTGTATTTTGAAATGTGTTTTCATTAGAAAATATATGAAAAATATTTGTAAAAATAAATTTTCAAGTATACTGTATGTCTTTAAAAATACTAATCTACATTTTTGGAATGCATTTACAAATATATGTAAAAATATATGTTAAAATGACTTTTTTATATGTTAAAAAAAAATCTGAAAAATATATTTTAAAAAATATATATTTTTAAAAATATTTTTCATATATTTTGTAATATATAAAAAACACATTTCTATTTCAATGGTTTTTATTAATTTTTTAAACAATATAAAACAGAGGCAATAAAACACGCCCACGCAGGGGCTATCAATTGCACAGATAAACATAAAAAACACATTTCAACATGCAGTATATATATATATATATATATATATATATATATATATACAGTCAGGTCCATAAATATTGGGACATCAACACAATTCTAACATTTTTGGCTCTATACACCACCACAATGGATTTGAAATGAAACGAACAAGATGTGCTTTAACTGCAGACTGTCAGCTTTAATTTGAGGGGATTTACATCCAAATCAGGTGAACGGTGTAGGAATTACAACAGTTTGCATATGTGCCTCCCACTTGTTAAGGAACCAAAAGTAATGGGACAGAATAATAATCATAAATCAAACTTTCACTTTTTAATACTTGGTTGCAAATCCTTTGCAGTCAATTACAGCCTGAAGTCCGGAATGCATAGACCTCACCAGACGCTGGGTTTCATCCCTGGTGATGCTCTGCCAGGCCTCTACTGCAACTGTCTTCAGTCCCTGCTTGTTCTTGGGGTATTTTCCCTTCAGTTTTGTCTTCAGCAAGTGAAATGCTCAATCGGATTCAGGTCAGGTGATTGACTTAGCCATTGCATAACATTCCACTTCTTTCCCTTAAAAAACTTTGGTTGCTTTTGCAGTCTGCTTTGGGTTATTGTCCATCTGCACTGTGAAGCGTCCAATGAGTTGTGAAGCATTTGGCTGAATATGAGCAGATAATATTCCCGCAAACACTTCAGAATTCATCCGGCTGCTTTTGTCAGCAGTCACATCATCAATAAATACAAGAGAACCAGTTCCATTGGCAGCCATACATGCCCACGCCATGACACTACCACCACCATGCTTCACTGATGAGGTGGTATGCTTAGGATCATGAGCAGTTCCTTTCCTTCTCCATACTCTTCTCTTCCCATCACTCTGGTACAAGTTGATCTTGGTCTCATCTGTCCATAGGATGTTGTTCCAGAACTGTGAAGGCTTTTTTAGATGTCGTTTGACAAACTCTAATCTGGCCTTCCTGTTTTTGAGGCTCACCAATGGTTTACATCTTGTGGTGAACCCTCTGTATTCACTCTGGTGAAGTCTTCTCTTGATTGTTGACTTTGACACACATACACCTACCTCCTGGAGAGTGTTCTTGATCTGGCCAACTGTTGTGAAGGGTGTTTTCTTCACCAGGGAAAGAATTCTTCGGTCATCCACCACAGTTGTTTTCCGTGGTCTTCCGGGTCTTTTGGTGTTTGCTGAGCTCACCGTTGCGTTCCTTCTTTTTAAGAATGTTCCAAACAGTTGTTTTGGCCACGCCTAATGTTTTTGCTATCTCTCTGATGGGTTTGTTTTGTTTTTTCAGCCTAATGATGGCTTGCTTCACTGATAGTGACAGCTCTTTAAATCTCATCTTGAGAGTTGACAGCAACAGATTCCAAATGCAAATAGCACACTTGAAATTAACTCTGGACCTTTTATCTGCTCATTGTAATTGGGATAATGAGGGAATAACACACACCTGGCCATGGAACAGCTGAGAAACCAATTGTCCCATTACTTTTGGTCCCTTATCAAGTGGGAGGCACATATGCAAACTGTTATAATTCCTACACCGTTCACCTGATTTGAATGTAAATACCCTCAAATTAAAGCTGACAGTCTGCAGTTAAAGCACAGCTTGTTCGTTTCATTTCAAATCCATTGTGGTGGTGTATAGAGCCAAAAATGTTAGAATTGTGTCGATGTCCCAATATTTATGGACCTGACTGTATATTGTGCAATATTTTGAATGTGGCCAAAATTGTAGTATTTCAAATGTATGTCGATATATCAATATATTTGGGAAGAATATTTTAAAAAATATATTTCAAATATATATTTCTTCCATATGGGTTACTCTTGTCTATGGTGCAACAAAAAAGGATAAAGGCATCCACCAAGAATTAATCATATATCAAAAGTCTATAATTCTGGCCCCCGATGACATCAGTTGTGACGAAATGTGTAGGGCGCAGTGGTATGTCGTGGCGTTACCACCAAGTATTAATCATATATCAAAAGTCCATAATATTTACAAAAGCTCCAAGAAAATGTATATAAACAAGCAGGAAAAAGGAGCCTGTGCCACTATAACCATCTGCATCTGCAGGTGCCCCTCACACCGCATCACCACTGTGGTAAAAATGGGGGTTTGCTAGACAGCTGTGACCCCCTTAAATCAGAGTGGTCAAATTCTACCTATAGTTATAGCATTCCTCTGCTTTATCAACCGCAATTGATCCCATCCAGTCAGGTATGTGCATGGAAAGGAAGAGACGAAGAGACAAAAGCACCAATAGTGTAAAACTACCTAAATATTTTACTGAAAAAGTTAAAAACACTCTAAAATTTATGTAATAACAATGTTGTACAGGAAAGACACAGAGATGCACTTCTGGTATGGTGTCCTTCTGGTTAGTGCGTTGACTTCACAGTGTATGCATTTCATCACAACTGACGTCATCAGGGGCCAGCACTGTGGACAGTTGCGATATAATTAATTCTTGGTGGATTCTTTTTTTATTGCTCATGTTCTTTTTTTGTATTGCAATAGTTGTATTTATTCTTTAACGCTTCACTTTTGTTTATTTTTTGTCATGGGGTAGCACAAAGGATAATAATAACCAGCAAAATAAAGAGACACTCACTCAGTTTCACCACTTTAAGTCCGGACACTTTCACCCCCTTCCTGTCCAGGCCATTTTTCAGCTTTCAGCGCTATCACACTTTGAATGACGATTGTGCGGTCATACAACACTGTACCCAAATGATGTTTTTAGCATTTTTTTGAGACTTTACTTTGGTGGTATTTTTCACCACTGGGATTTTTATTTTTTTTTTGCTATATAAATTAAAATGTCCAAACATTTTGAAAAAAAAGTGTTTTTCTTATAAAAAAAAGTAAATAATCTTTCTTCATAAATCTTGGCCAAAATGTATTCAATTTTATATTTTTTTTTATATTATTATGATGTATTTATTTTATTAACATACTGTCACCCTAGCAGGACAGTGTCATCATAGTGACACTGTACTACTTGTGGGGGGTATGAAGATTTTTTTTTTTTTACACTGATTGCTTTTACACCCATAAAGACTGTCAAAGCAATCATTTCTCCATCTCTCTGGCTGCAAGAATGCAGCCATTGAGAAATACTGTGTGATCTGTGGTTGGTCACAGCTTGTCACATGGTACAAGGCTGTTGTGAATAGCCTTGTACCATGTGACCTCTGTGATCATTCACAGATTTCACATGTAGTAAGCAATGATGTCAGAAGTGACATCTTGCTTACTACTATGTGATCACTGATTGGCCAATCAGTGATCACATGATCAGGACCTCACACAGAGGTCCTGTACAGCGATCAGTGTTGTGGTGCCACGTGCTCCCAGAGAGCATGCACAGTCCAAAATGGCAGGCGCCATATATGAATGGCAACCCGCCCCTGCACTGCCCCCGTCTGGCTGTTTATATACATGGGCCGGACGGGAAGTGGTTAAGCTCAGTGGTCAAACTTTTTGGCCACAATGTTTATTTAAGGGATAATTCTAATTTTAACAACAACAAAAAACCCAGTTAAAACCTTAAGCCTTTAGCCTTAGAGTATATGTTCACCTTCAGAGGATTTTCCAAAAATACTACTATGTAATTCTAGATCCAATGAAAGATACATACCAGAGCTCCCTGGAGGGTGTGGGTCCACAGGGTCTACCCTGAAGTCTAGGGGAGGATGTGTGGCCATTAGGTTCCATCCTTCCCTGAACTTGGGGGTCTCTCCTTGGGGGTGACCTTCACCTGGTACTCCTTGGTCAGCTTCACGTGACCATGAGGAGAGGGGGTCTTCCAGGCCTTTTGGCTAGGTGGGCCATGTCAAGCCTTGCCCCTGTCAGGAGCCTTGACTCTCTTGAGGGGTCAGGGTAGACTCTTAATATACACTTCAGTGGATATAGAATCGCATGGGGGGAGGGGGGTTGAAAAATTTATCTGAAGGTGAACTTTAAAGGCCACCAAACAACCAAATCCAGACTGGATAATTAACCCCACTAAACAAAACACAACACACTGTTGCATAACTAGTAATAATTATTTGGAAGGGTGGGTAGGAGCCAAGGTCTGCTCCTCTTTAGGTGGGCTGGCTTAGCAGGAAAAGCATGGGCATGTGGCCTCCAGGACCTGCTGAAAATCACCAATGGTAAGCTGTTGCATGGAGGGTGGGGGTGCTATTTTCAATTAAGCATTAACTTGTACTTTAATGTCTATAGCCTGGCCAAGGACCGGGTTAAGCATCCTCATAGTTTTGTTGTTTGTTTTTTTTTGCATAAATCAGGTAAATATGTTGAGAATAAACCATCACCTGCTGGGCACTTTTGGCAGCACCTATTGGACACAAAATATTCATTGTCACTGCACGGTCCTGTAACAATAGCTCTATCTTGATATAATGGCGGAGACGCATCTTCTACGATGTTTTCTGAAAGATTGAATGCAGTTGTGATCTGTAGAAAGAATAAAAAGTCTAATTTTTCCTTTGCCCTTGGTCCAACCATAACACATTTAGGTGTGACATTCACTGTAGAAATAAAAATGAACAACCACTCCCCCTCCAATGCAGGATATACTACGTGCAATGGAACCGACCCAGACTGCGCTTGGGTACTTCCATTAGAATACCGCTTCCCCGTCCGAACACCGACAACAGACACCACAGCTGACCATACGACACCAGTCTTCAAGTAATCCAGAAGGCTAGTTTATTTTAACACAGATACAAGATATATACACTCAGGGGGCAACCCCCCTCCCTGCATAATGACACAGGGTGGGGCAGGCTACATTTAGTAACAAGAGACACACAGGTATTCAAACTTCACAACAGCAGACAGTGCCATCAGGAGGGAGGGCTGCTGGAGACACCCCCCACCAAGCCAATACACATAAAAACATTCATCCCATAATAGTTTGCTCCCAAGCAAGACACACAATAGAACAATGGGATGCAACCACATGACATTAAACAATCAACAACCCCCATCCCAATATTAGGACAAATCACCCTGTGCCCCTAACAGGCACAGGGTGATTTACACATAAGAGGGTTATGGGGAGCTGAGACAGGGGTCTGCCCACCTCTCCAAAGTGAGCTGTGTTCCATGGGCTTCCAACCCAAAGTGACTCCCGTCACACTACTGACATCCCCCACAAATCCTAAAGCCTTGGTGCCCAACCTGTGGTCCAAGGATCACGTGCAGCCATGACCGTTTCCTCCAGTATGTTTGTAAAGTTTTGGGGTGGATGTTGAGGTGCGCCTGGGAGAAATAGCATGACACTTCAGGAAACTTAGACCAAGTTTTATTGATATAGACCAGGGGTAGGCAATCTGCGGCTCTCTAGCTGTTGTGGAACTACATTTCCCATGAGGCATTGCAACAGTACAAAACTGACAGTTACAGCTATGACTTGCAGAGACATGATGGAACTTGTAGTCCTGCAACAGCTGGAGAGCCTCAGGTTGCCTACCCCTGATATAGTCTATCAAGAAAAGCCAACACGCTTCAGGGGAAGAAAACTGATCTGACAGTTAAGATCAAACCTCAGTTTAGCTATCTCAATTTTGTTGTCTCACCGCTAGTCCAGTCATATCCACGGCTTCAGCCCTGAAGATTGGATTGGACTTTCTTGCTACTCTATATTAATAAAAATTTGAATTAAAATTCCTGAAGTGTCATGAATGTCTTTTTTACCGGGCGCTCCTCAACACTCACCCCAAAACTTTACACCTACTGTATGACCTGAGGTTGAGGTAGCAGCCCAAGAGTAGAACAAGGTTTGGTCTACACTGCTCATTCACATTTTTCCAGTTGTTTTGAAGGAGAATTAATTCTGGCTTAAATCCAAAAGTACCACTCCCATTTCTACCAGTCCAGTGAACCACACACAAAAAACAGGTTCAGCAAGTGCATAGTCTCTGATAGTCTTCTGTAACATTACTAAATAATGTGTGTGGCCCTTTGGTTCTTTCAGGGGCCGCAGCTGAGGAACTGTATACCTCATACATTGACACCCACTGGACTAAGGTAACCAATGCAAAGTGTGTAGGAACTGGTGAATGTTCACTTTACTTGGCAATCCCATACTGGACAAACCAACTCCAGCCAAACCTTGAAGAGTTGATTGGGACCACAATGGAGAGATCAGAAAAAGAAACGAGAGGAGCACTTATGTTTCGCCCTTTCTGAAGAATGTTTGCAGCAACTCGCTGTCTAGGATGATTGCAGTATGTAGACCATGGGCAAGAGCAACTATTGGGGTTTTGAAAAGTATTTCCAAGAAAATTTATAGTGCTGGTCAAATGTGTTAAACTTACAAACTGCTTATCCCAAAATTGCAGAGCCATAAAAAACATACAGAGAAGAAAAAGGGACTTTTTAAGTACCAAAACTACAAAAGAAAAAAAGATCTTTTATAAAATATACAAATTTATTGAAAATAGTACATCAATGAATAAACAGACACAATACATAAAACATAATTTTGATGTGGATGGCGATGATTAGGCTATATATCACCACAGAAAAAGCCCAACGCGTTTCAATTCATTGAATTTATAATTTGAATCTTCTTCAGGGGGAAAGTGGAGATGCCATAAACAGTATTATCGCCATTCATAAAAACAGGAATTCAAAGGATCCTTGCTAGTTAATTCCAGGCATCGTCTATGCAAACAGACCCCTCAGTGGTCCAATGGAGTGGATGAATGATAAGATTGTGGAGGTCAATAGGGAATTGAAAATAGTAACACACCCCTCTGTCAAGCACTTAGATCAACCTAGACATCTGGACTAGATCACTGATGAGCTTTCCATGTATGAGGTATCAAAGTGTGGAACCAACAAATGTTTCCACAAATGGTCTCTCGATCTTATACCAAGATGGAAACAGCCCAGAGAACCACCACAGCTGCAGCTCCCACTTGCTTTAGGGGTGTTTTTCTGCTAAGGAGACAGGACAACTGCACCGCATCAAAGGGACGATGGACGGGGCAATGTACCGTCAAATCTTGGGTGAGAACCTTCTTCCCTCAGCCAGGGCATTGAAAATGGGTCGTGGATGGGTGTTCCAGAAGGACAATGACCCAAAACACACGGCCAAGGCAACAAAGGAGAGGCTGAAGAAGAAGCACACATTAAGGTCCTGGAGTGGCCTAGCCAGTCTCCAGATCTTAATCCGACTGAAAATCTGTGGCGGGAACTGAAAGTTCAAGTTGACAAACGTCAGCCACCAAACCTTAATGACTTGGAGAGGATCTGCCAAGAGGAGTGGGCCAAAATCCCTCCTGAGATGTGTGCGAACCTGGGGGCCAACTACAAGAAACTTCTGGCCTCTGTGATTGCCAACAAGGGATTTGCCACCAAGTACTAAGTCATATTTTGTGAAGGGGATCAAATACTTATTTCCCTCATGAACATGCAAATCAGAGCATCATTTGTTAGACATGCATTTCTGCTGAATTTTTTGTTGCTATTCTGTCTCTAAGTGTTACAATACACCGAACATTCGATTTTTAGACCGATCATTTCTTTGTGAGTGGGAAAACATTCAAAATCAGCAGGGGATCAAATACGCATTTCCTTCACTGTATATAAAAGTGGTGGCAGAAAAAAGTGGTCCATTAAGGTATTTTTTATACATGTTTTGTATTTTTGGGGTTTTTTTTGGTAACTTTTTTGTCTGAGTATAGAACTGTGTTTGACCCAAGCATGTTTGACGCCATTTACTGTTGAGTGGCGCACTACCTCGTCTTTTCCACGCAACAACTACCCTTTCAGGGCAATAATACTTTCTAAGATTAGTTTTGAACTTTCCTCCAGTTAAAGACATGCAGGGGAAGCTCAATATACACATTGTAGTTTGTCTCCTATTTTCAAAAACAGCAAAACACTCTAAAGACAAACAATAAGTTCGATTCCCCCCAATACCCAATGTTCCCCTGATGCCTCCTTCTCACTTGCTCTACTTTTTGTTATGTTCTACCTACTTTTTTCCTGAAGCCTTCAGGCTCACCACGTGATACACGAGGTCCTCTTCTTCGTCAGATCTCCTCCTAGCAGTGGGCGGTCCTTAGTGATGCAGAGTGATGATGATGATGCCACTTTCTGAATCATTAGGCTGTGAGTACAGGACTCCATGGCAATGACCCCTCAGGGGCGGGTCCATGACACCCTGCACCCTCAGTGTCTTCAGTCTGTTGACATCTTGTGGTGGAGGATAAATACTGCCGACGGCAGTGCTAGAGGGAAGGTGAGTTTTTTTTTAACACTGGCTGGGGTGCCTTTCTTGAAAAAAGAACTTACCTGGAGTTGGGTTTTAAATTACAATACTAAATCACTTCTATTCAAGACACAACAAAGTCCTAAAGTTTGCAGGTCTTTACACAGTATTTCTGATGCTAGAATATTTCTGTAACTCTATAAAGTGGCAGTTGGATTGAATTGGAAACTGGCCAGTCCAAACAGTGCTTTCTAAAAGATTCAATGGGACATAAAGAATGTTGTTAGAGACTCAGTCTATTGTATGCTCTGTAATTATTGCTTCTATTTTTTTATTCTTTACTTCCTGGATAACTTTCATAGCTTGAAATAATAGGGAAGAAAGAGCACCCAAGGTCCAAAAGAATGCAAATTTGATGGTAGATTAAGAGGCATTTATTGAGAATTGTGACAACCACATCAAGCCAACATCTCTATTCTCAATAAACGCCTCTTAACCACTTCCAGTCCGGACACTTTCACCCCTTTCCTGCCCAAAAAAATGTTTTACATTTTTTTTTATATTATTATTTATGTTTTGTTTTCAACATATAGTCACCCTAGCAGTACAGTGTCACCATAGTGACACTGGACTACTTGGGGGGGGTGATGAATATTTTTGTTTTTTACACTGATTGCTTTTACACCCATAAATGCTGTAAAAGCAATCATTTCTCCTTCTTTCTGGCTGCATTATTGCAGCCATTGAGAAATACTGTGTGAGCTGTGAATGTTCACAGCTTGTCACATGGTACAAGGCTGTTGTGAATAGCCATGTACCATGTGATCTCTGTGATCATTCACAGATTTCACTAGTACTAAGCAATGATGTCAGAAGTGACAAATATAAATTCAACTGCAGCGCTAATAAATTAATGGTAATAATGTCCGTATAAAAGACCAGATAAATATATGAATATAATGAATAGATGAATACAGTTCATAGACTTAAAGTGTCAACTTGCATCAGTGCTTGTGCTTGAAAAGTGGGGTAAAAATACACACTCACCAGATGCGTATTGGAAATACGCATATAAATCAACACTCAGAGGTCCTTTTTAAGGAAGTGGATTAGGCCAGGCAAAGGATTATCTTCCCTCTGGGTAGTGTGTAGTACGTCAGGTGCTCCTGGGTACTATGAGGATCCAATCAGCCAGAGGTCCCCTGTGTTACAGGAACTCCCTCCTCTGGATACTGCAGTGGATCACGATTCTGGGGTGGGCTCTAAAAATCAATAGCTCCACAAGGGAGCCATACAAAAGGTGCCCATAGTCTGGTAGGTAAAATTTAAATTCCAGAAGATAAAATCAGTATAAATAAAATGCAAGATTACAGCAGTGAAGGACATCTTGCTTACTACTATTCATGTGATCCCTGATTGGCCAATCAGTGATCACATTATCGGGACCTCACACAGAGGTCCCATACAGCGACCTGGAGGACAGAGCGGGTACCGGATCCTGGTGCTGCATACTCCCAGAGAGCATGCACAGACAGGAAGGCGGGAGGATGTTTATAAACGGCCACCTGCTCCTGCACTGCTCCCGTCCGGCCGTTTATATACATGGGCCGGATGGGAAGTGGTTAATCTACTATCAAACTTGCATTCTTTTGGACACCGGGTGCTACTTCTTTTTGAATTTTATGACATTCAGTCTGTGTGTTTGACATATACCTCAGCCATGCAATAAAGCCCTTGGGAGAAATTGATCCTTTTTTGCATACTGGGTGCTTCTTCTTTCCTATTACTCCAAGTCTACGTGAGGAAATGACCTTAAGGACTGTACCAGAAAAGCAGCAACCCAAACCTTAAGAGGGTTTACTGCCAGTATCTACCATTGGGAACAACCAACTGGAAGGACATTTCCCTACCCACCCACACAACAATCCACCTACAACCAGTGAATGATCCAGTCATCCAGCATGGTCTTCATCACAAACTTGATTCATAACTAGAAGTAGGATCTTTGGCACGGTTGGCATCAACAATCTTCTTGTAACCTTGGTCTATTATTTCACGTTGACGAATATTATGTTGGATGAAGTTCTTAGCATTTCCCTTACCAGGAAGTGAGTAGGTTGTACTATTTACACACATGTACCTCCTCTATAGAAAAGATTCAGCCATTGTGATAGGCTGCAGATGTGTCAAGGTTTGGTTCAGAACGTTTTAAGACCTTTGCCTTGCTTGCTAAAATTTGGAATGCAGAGATAATGGGGTTTATTTACTAAAGCTGGAGAGTCCAAAATCAGACTCCCTTCTGCGTAGAAACCAATCAGCTTCCAGGTTTCATTGCCAAAGCTTCATTGAACAAGCTGAGGTTCGAAGCTGATTGGTTTCTATACAGAAGGGAGTCTGATTTTGGACTCTCCAGCGTTAGTAAATAAACCCCAATAAGTCTGTAGATGGTAGAACATAAGTGTGGATCAACTGAGACTCATACACTGCACACACCTGCAGATGATGTACAGTAGAAGGCCAACTGCCTCTAAAGTCCTCCAAAGCCCAACTCTCTTCTCACTCCAGTGCAGTACATAGCACGCTCATATACTTCTCAGAATGGGATGTCTAGGCCAGATTGTTTGCAACAAAAATAACATTTGCTTGAATTAGAATGAATGCATACAGTCCATTCAACAAAACCTTTTCAATTATTACAACAGTCTTGTTTATTACAAAGAGCGCATTCTTCCTTCAAAGAAAAGCTAGTGCCAAAAACCTCAGCACTGTAAATGTCTCACTACCTAGAGCCGAGTCTCAAACAGCTCTACAGGGGTAAGTGTTGCTTGAGAACCCCCGTTCAAAGCTGCTCACGTGGTGAAAAGAAGTAGATGGTTACCCTCTAAATTGGGTCCAACTGCCTGAGTATTCTAATTGGCAACTCCGTAACTAGACTCCTAAATACCCTGGGGCAGCCATTGCATGGAATTTTAAGGTTCCTCCAGGGGTTGCTAGGGGTTCCTTTTTTAGCTGTCTGTAAGGGTGGCTTTTTGATCACCACTTTAAAGGGAGTATTCTTCTTACTGACCACCAACGTAGCGAGCAGTCTTCCCATTAACCACCGATATAAGGGGTATTCTTTTCACTGGTGACCAATGTAAAGAGCATTCTTCCCACTGGTCACTAATGTAAGGGTCATTCTTCTCACTGACCACCAGTCTAAGAGGGCATTCTCCCCATTAGCCACCAATGTAAGAGGCATTCTTCTCCTGGACACCATTGTAAGGGGCATTCCACCAAATGACAATCAATGTAAGGTGCATTCTTCCCAATGTAAGGGGCATTTTTCTCTGACCACTAATGTAAGGGACATCATTCCCACTGGCCAACAATGTAAGGGGCATCCTTCTCACTGGCCATCAATGTAAGGGGCATTCTTCCTACTGACCACCAATGTAAAGGAGCATTCTTCCTGCTGACCACCAATGTAAGGAGCATCCTTCTCACTGCCCAATGTAAGGGGCATTTTTCTCTCTGACCACTAATGTAAGGGACATTCTTCCCACTGATCACCAATGTAAGAGGGCCATCATTAAGGGACATTCTTCTCACTAAGGGGACCGCCAGTCTAAGAGGGCATTCTTCCCACTGGCCACCAGTGTAAGAGTCATTCTTCTCACTGGCCATCAATGTAAGGTGCATTCTTCCTACTGACCACTCATGTGAGGAACATTGTTCCCAATGTAAGGGGCATTTTTCTCTCTGACCACTAATGTAAGGGACATTTTTTCCCACTGACCACCAATGTAAGGGGCATTCTTCTCACTAACCACCAGTCTAAGAGGGCATTCTTCCCATTGGCCACCAATGTAAGGGGCATTATTCTCACTGGCCATCAATGTAAGGGGCATTCTTCCCAATGTAAGGGGCATTTTTTGCTCTGACCACCATTGTAAGGGACATCGTTCCCACTGGTTACCAATGTAAGGGGCATTATTCTCACTGACCACCAATGTAATTAGCATTCATCCCATCCCACTGACCACCAATGTAATGAGCATTCATCCCACTGACCACCAATGTTAGGGACATTTTTCCCACGGAAACCCAACGACTTAATTTTAGCTGGAGTCCAGGAGACCAGAAGACCATTTGAAACGTTCCCCACCAGTGGGGTAAAAAAAGAAAGACTGACTTAGATCAACAAAAAAAGATGGAGACAGAACACTACCTGGTAGCCACATGGGTAGAACCCCCTTTAAAGGACCCAACACCTCATTAGAGTTTGATTAAAGTTGCAGACGAGACTGAGGACATTTGTCTTCCTGCCTGCAGCAGACTAATGGAATAATCTCATCCTAGGCAAAATTGACAAAAGGTGCAGCTTTTTTGAAAAACGACACTGTTGTTTTTCAGGATTTTATTCACAAAGACTAGCAAAATAACTGACAGGTTCAATTTAAATACATGCCTGAGGTTTTTAAAAGAAAATAAACAATTCCTCACTTTGTATTTTTCTTTTGAAAGGTTTACTTTAAAGGTCATCTTTTTAGCAAAGTTATGCTTTCATTAAAAACAAATAAATGGGCTTACTGGAATTTATCATAAATCTCTATGAAGCACCTGAATTTCTCCAGATGTCAGCCTCCGGTAATCCCCTTTACAGTGACAAAGAGGCAGAATTTCAAAGTCAAACAGGATTTGTGCTATGTGAATAAATATTACAATTTCTATGTTTTCACTAAAAAGGGTTTTTTTTTTGATAGTCAAAAATTCTGTTTAAAATACAAAGACCCAAAGTAGGTGTGTTGAGTAGTACAAAAAATTTTAATACAATACACCTTTGAGGAAGATAGGGATTGCAGAGCCAGAAACTCTCCAATCTTTTAGGACTTAGGCTGTAGCAGCCATTGACCGCAGACGTACTGTATTTTAAAAAAAATGTTTTGTTAGTGTGTGTATCAAATGGAAAGCCTTTAAAGTCCAATTTTTTTTGGTTCTTTCCAAATTTGATGTATTTAGAGTGTGGCACCAGTTTATAATTTGCTCAATAGATGTTACAAGTACCAATTGTGTAGTGTATGTCACAGGCAGGGGCGGACTGATCATTTGGAAACTCGGGCACTGCCCGAGGGCCCGGGGTCAGTAGGGGGCCCCATGAGATGCCCCTGGTACCTTTTTTCATAGGCTTTTTTGAGTTTGGGCAAGGACACAGGGGCTCCATGATCCCCTATTGCCCGGGGGCCCCATGATTTGTCAGTCCGCCCCTGGTCACAGGTAATTTTGCATAGGTTGATTTTTATCCAACACATCTACTTTTTAAGTATACACAAGCAGTTAAAGTAATAAGAATAACCTTATAAATTAAATGCTAAAAAAAAAATAATCGTATAAAGAAGCAAACATATATTAAAAAGTGGACTTTTTTCCCAAGGAACACATTGGATTAAAATCCGGTAATATGCACATTTATCTGAGATGTACACTATACAGTTATTGGGTTGTAATGGATATTTTCATAATTTTAAACCAGGACCATTAAAAAATAAAAAAAACCCTCTTAATGTGAAAAAAAAACGTTAAAAAATGATTAAAAAAATAATAAATATTTATTTCACATTTTCAACATTTACTAAGTCAAAAAATCCAGGCTGGTTGTTACAATGTTATTGTTAGACAACACTGGGCATGTACAGGGGCAGACTGACCATTTGGAAACTCGAGCCCTGCCCAAGGGCCCAGGGTCAGTAAGGGGCCCCATGAGATGCCCCTGGTACCTTTTTCATAGGCTTTTTTGAGTTTGGGCAAGGACACAGGGGCCCCATGATCCCCTATTGCCCGGGGGCCCCATGAGTTGTCAGTCCGCCCCTGGGCATGTACTACAATCCTTATCAACCACTTGCTGCCAACTGTACATATGTATGCAGCCTCATGGAAAAAGACCCACTTCAGTGAGGCCGCACTTGACTACAAGAAGATTAACCCCCCTTCATGACCAGGCCATTTTGTGTTATACTGTGCTGCCTTACTTTAACCGACAGTCATGCAATGCTGTATATAAATGAAATTTAAGCCATTTTTTTTCCCCACAAATAAAGCTTTTTTTCAGTGGTATTTGATCACCTATTTTTTTTTTTGCGCTATAAACAAAGAGTCTGACAATTTTGAAAAAAATTTTTTTTTGTTACTTTCTGCTATAAAACCTCAACCCAATAGAACACCTTTGGGATGAATTAGAGCGGAGACTGTGAGCCAGGCCCTCCTCCCCCGACATCAGTGCCTGACCTCACAAATGTGCTTCTGGAAGAATGGTCCAACCTTCCCATAGACACCCTCCTAAACCTTGTGGACGGCCTTCCCAGAAGAGTTGAAGCTGTTATAGCTGCAAAGGGCGGGGCCAACTCAATATTGAACCCTACAGACTAAGACTGGGAGGCCATTAAAGTTCATGTGCGGGGCCAACTCAATATTGAACCCTACGGGCTAAGACTGGGGGGCCATTAATGTTCATGTGCGTGGAAAGGCACGCGGCCCAATACTTTTGGCAATATAGTGTATATATACGTGATATATGGCCACCTTGTAGATGAGGAGAAGGACCTCTTTTCCACAACCGTGGCCGGTGGTTGTGGGGGTCTGCAAGATCCCGGCCCCCCCCCGTCTGTGAATGAGCATGGGGTACTTGGTACCACCCCCTTGTGATGTCATCATGCACTATGATTGGCCACAAAATTGCACCTGAACTTCGGTCAGGTGCATTGCTTTGGCCAATCACAATGCACTGTAAGGGCGCAGTACATTGTGAGGCTCATGTGGGCAAACAGCACGCTGAATGACTTTACCGTTCATGTGTTCGCCGAACACAGAAACAGCCGATGTTCGAGTCGAACATATAGACCAAAATTATTAACCATAACTGATTAAGGCTGTAGAGGCTGAAACACATCAACTGACTGTACCTGCACATTGTACACTTTGGTTTTCTGAATAAAAGCAAAATTTTGGAGCAACATTGGTTGATCGTCTCTCTGGATTACCCCTTAGTGATACCCAGGCACCCAACGGGATTCCATTTTTGAGACACTTGTGAAATCCCTATTGTTGTGTTCTTTGAAAAGGAAGTAGTAACCGTCATTACATTACATCATCTCTCATCACGGATGTATAACATTTCCTTATAGCAGTGGTGTCACACAGGGGATTCCCTTACTTCCTTGTGTGAGGTCCTGCCACATAATCTGCTGAGGGTGAACGGGAAAGGGATCATTTCAATCTCATTGCCAGTCCACTGAATAAACTGGTACACACAGAGAGTGGATTGTTTGACCCAACCAAATCAATGACCTGTAATATCAGGGGTCTCCAAACTGTGGCCCATGGACCTGATGTGGCTCTTTGCTTGCTTTTATCCAGTGTTCCTCTCACTGACACCAGCAATAGGGCACTGTCCCTTCCACTGACACCAACAATAGAGCACTGTTCCTCCCACTGACACCAATGAAGGGGCACTGTTCCTCCCACTGACACCAGCGACAGGGCACTGTTCCTCCCACTGACACCAATGACGTGGCACTGTTCCTCCAACTAACCCCTAACCCTAATTCCTAACTCTAACAATTGCAGCAAACCCTAACCCGAACCCTAACAATTACAGGCAACCCTAGCCTTAACAGATAGAGAGAAAACAGGTGGCGCACACACCTAGTGCATTATCCAAGGTTTATTGTAGGAATGAGATAATAAAAACATACTCACAGACGAAGCATGTATCTAAAAAGCATAGAAAAATGACAATGGCCACAACGGCGGGCAAGGTGTTCTCACTGTCAGTACGGTCAAATGGCTGACGCGTTTCGGGGACGAATCCCTTTCCTCAGAGCTGATGACCAACCTCTGATGCTGATGTATGATGTATGGACAGAAAGAGCCTCACTGTTGAGGCATCATTTTTCTATGCTTTTTAGATACATGCTTCGTCTGTGAGTATGTTTTTATTATCTCATTCCTACAATAAACCTTGGATAATGCACTAGGTGTGTGCGCCACCTGTTTTTCTCTCTATCCAGTGGCTGATTTCCCCGTCTGAGGAGGGCTGCACCCCTGGAACATTTCCTTTGGTTGTCGCTGTCCTGGTACCCTTGGCTTCCCTTTTGGCTGTGCATATCCTGAGGCGCTGGAGAGTACATACGATAACCCTCGCCTTAACCCCTAACCCCTAGCCCTAACCCTAACTATTACAGCTAACCCTTAACCCTAACCCCTAACTTCTAACTCTAATAAATACAACTAACCCTAACCCCAACTCTTAACTCTAATAATTACAGCTGACCCTGACCCTAACTCCTACCCCTAACCCTAACCCCTAACCCTAACCCTTACAATTACAGCTAACCCTAACTCCTAATTCTAACCCCTAACCTTAACCATCACAGCTAACACTAACCCCTAACCCTAACTCTGGCCCTTAACCCTAACATTTAACCATAACCCTTAAAGTGGTTGTAAAGGCTCAAGGTTTTTTACCTTCATGCATTCTGTGTGCAGCATCCCCTCCTAATATTCACCTAAGCCCCCTCTTGATCCAGCAATGTGCACTGGAGTCTTGGCTATCCCAGGACTCCATCTTATCATAGGCTGATACAGCAACGGAGCCACTGGCTCCCGCTGCTGTCATCACAGTCAATGAGCCAATGAGAAGAGAAGAGGGTCGGGGCCGAGCCTCAGCTCCCTGTGTGAATGGACACACGGAGCAATGGGTGCCCCCATAGCAAGCTGCTTGCTGTAGGGGTCACCCAACAGGAAGGACGGGACCCAAGAAGAGGAGGATTCAGTCTGCTCTGTACAAAACAACTACACACACAGCACGGAAGTAAAGACATGTTTGTTATTTTTCGAAAATAACATTAATTCTTTAGAATCGCTTTAATCCTAACATTTAACACGAAACGTAGCTCTTAACCCCAACCCTAACATTGAGCCCTAACCCTATCCCTAACCCGAACCCATTAACCCCTAAACCTTAACATTCAACTGTAACCCTTAGCCCCAACCCTAACATTGAGCCCTAACCCTTAACTGCAACCCTAACATTAAACCCTAACCCTAGCCCTTAACCCTAACATTCAGCCCTTAACCCTGAACCCTAACATTGAGCCTTTAACCCTTAACCCCAACCCTAACATTAAACCCTAACCCTAGTCCTTAACCCCAACCTTAACATTCAACCGTAACCCTAGCCCTTAACCCCAACCCTAACATTCAACCTTAACCCTAACATTCAGCCCTAACCCTAACATCGAGCCCTAAGCCCTTAACCCCAACACTAACATTGAGCCCTAACCTTAACCCTTAATCCCAACCCTTAATCCCAACCCTAACATTCAACCCTAACCCTAGTCCTTAACCCTAACCTTTACATTCAACCCTAACCCTTAACCCCAACCCTAACATTGAGTCCTAACCCTTAACGCCGATCCTAACATTCAACCCTAACCCATAACCCCAACCTGAACATTGAGCCTTAACCCCAACCCTAACATTCAACCTTAACCCTCGCCCTTAACCCTAACATTCAGCCCTAACCCTTAACCCCAACCCTAACATTTAGCCTTAACCGAACACTAACATTGAGCCCTAACCCTTAACCTCAACCCTAACATTGAGCCCTAACCCTAGCCCTTAACCCCAAACCTAATATTGAGCCCTATCCCTAGCCCTTAACCCCAACCCTAACATTCAGCCCTAACCCTAGCCCTTAACCCCAACCCTAACATTCAACAATAACCCTTATCCCCCCAACCTTAACATTAAGCCCAATAACACTAGCCCTAACCTTAAACCACCCTAACATTCATCGCTAACCCTTAAACCCAACACTAGCATTCAGCCCTAACACTTAACCTCAACCCTAACATTGAGCCTTAACCCTAGCCCTTAACCCCATTAAACCCTAACACTGAGCCCTAACCCTAGCACTTAACCCCAACTCTAACATTCAGCTCTAACCCTTAACCCCAACCCTAACATTCAGCCCTAACCCTTAACCCAACCCTAACATTGAGCCTCTAACCTTAACCCCAGCCCTTACATTCAACCCTAACCCTAGCCCTTAACCCAAACTCTAACATTCAGCCTAACCCTTAACTCCAACCCTAACATTCAGCCCTAACCCTCACCCTTAAACCCTAACCCTGACATTCAGCCCTAACCCTAACCCTTAACCCCAACCCTAACATTGAGTAATAACCCTAGCCCTTAACCCTAACATTCAGCCCTAACCCAAACCCCAACCCTAACATTCTAACCCTAGCCCTTAACCCTAACCCTGACATTCAGCCCTAACCCTAACCCTTAACCCCAACCCTAACATTGAATAATAACCCTAGCCCTTAACCCTAACATTCAGCCCTAACCCCAAACCCCAACCCTAACATTCAACCATAACCCTAGTCCTTAACCCTAACATTCAGCCCTAACCCTAACCCTTAACCCCAACCCTAACATTCAGCCCTAACCCGACCCCCTTAACCATAACCCCAACCCTTTGAACATAAGATTTTGGAATGCCAAAAAGAATCCATTTTTTTGTTTTTAAAGTTCGTACACCAGTTGCTGTACCCTAAGCCATTTATGAAATAATTGGCAAAAAGCCATTTGTTGTTTGTTGATAAGAACTAATATTTTAACCAAAAAAAAAAGAGTTTTAAGTTCTTAATCAGATAACCCAATTACAAACATGGGACAAATACGTCCCTTGGTCCTCAAAGGGTTAAACAAAAACGCGTCAAAAACACAACACTTGAGTTTTTGGTACGGGTCTATTGAAGTCTGTTACACAGCCAAAAAAAAGCAATCACAGGGTCCCTGACCCTTTCCAAAAGCACACCAGCTCAAAATGCACAGATGTGAACTAGATCCATAGAAGATCATGTTAAATGCACAATAGTGTGTTTCTGCAAAACACACTAAAAAACATATACGTGTGAACCAAGGGTAACTCTGCTACCAGTCTCTTTACCTTGCACTTCCATTGATGACTTTGGGGTAAATGTCCTTTTTGCACTTTGGCTTGAACTCATATGCATTACAAATGCATTGATAATACTCAGCTTCTGTCTACTGGCTTTCTTGCTTTGCTTGATCCAGGCAGAGCTCTTACTGCAGAGTTACTATGAAGCACTCCGTCATAAAATACAAGAAGAAGGTGCTACTTACAGTCGCAGCATAGAACACCATGATCCATCGTGGTACCGACCCCATGACACCCATATCCAAGCTGTACCTTTAGTGATGTGCGGACGATGTCTCCATGACAAATGTGCAAATGTGCTTCCTTATTTACCTGTACTGAAGAATGCAGACAAGACTTTTGACTTTTTTCCTTCTTTGAAAGCCATCTAGAGACTTGCGCCAACATCTCCGCCTCTTGTTTTAACCACTTGCTGTCTGTAAAAATCAGAATTGTTTTTTTTGTTTTTGCTAGGAAATGACTTAAAACCCCCCAAACATGATGTATTTTTCAAAAGCAGAGGCCCTAGAGCAGTCGGGGGTTCTCAGCCTGTGGGTTCACCCTTTTGGGGTCGAACGACCCTTTTACAGGGGTCCCCTAAGACCATCAGAAAACACATATTTCCGATGTGTAAAGAGCAGCTACTGTGTAGAAAGCAGCTGCTGTGTTGAAAGCAGCTACTCTGTTAAAATTGCAGCTACTGTGCAAAAGCAGCAGTATTGGAGGTAAAAGGACACTTCATGAATTATAATTTCTGGGTAAATAATTTTATGGTTGGGGGGTCACCACACATGAGGAACTGTATTAAAGGGTCGCGGCATTAGGAAGGTTGAGAACCACTGCCCTAGAGAATAAAATGGTCGGGGGGTTGCAATTTTTTATATCACATGATATTTGAGCAAACACTTTTCAGATGCATATTTTTAAGGAACAAAATACGCTAAAATAAGTGCAAGCAAACCCAACACCCGATTTTATGAAAGATGAGGTCAATAAATAGATAACAAACATGTCAAGATTTTAAAATTGTACATGTACATAAAATCGCAACAAAAGCCGTAGTAAAGTTTGGAAAAAAAAAAATTTCCCTGCAAGGCAACGTGATGATGTGCTAATATTCATTGGGTAATAGCACATTATGAGAGACTTACCTTAACCACCACTTGCCCTCCAGAGGATTTACCCCCCCCCCTTCCTGACCAGGCCATTTTTCACGATATGGTGCGGTGTTACTTTAACTGACAATTGTGCGATCATGCAACGCTGCACCCAAATTAAATTTTTGTCCTTTTATCCCCACAAATAGAGCTCTCTTTCAGTGGTATTTGATTTGATCACCTCTGCATTTTTTATTTTTTTGTGCTATAAAAAAAAAAACTGACAATTTTGAAAAAAAAACTATTTTTTTTGCTATAAAAATTAAAAATAAATCAGATTTTGTCGTAAATTTAGGCCTTTGCTAAAAAAAAATCCCAACACGTGTAAGTTAATTGGTTTACGTGAAATTTATAGCGTTTACAAATGACGGTATACATAGTGGAATTTATTTTTATTTTTTGCGCTATAAACAAAAAAAGACAATTTAAAAAAAAAACAATATTTTTTACATTTAGCTATAAAACGTCTAATAAAAATGTAAGAAAAAAATCAAATTTTTTATAAATTTAGGCCAAAATGTATTCTGCTCCATGTCTTTGCTAAAAAAAAAGTCCAAATACATGTAAATTAATTGGTTTACGTGAAAGTTATAACATTTACAAATGGTGGTATATATACTGGAATTTTTCTTACATTTTTTTTATACTAGTAATGGCGGCGATCAGCGACTTATAGCGGAACTGCAGTGGGCATTCTGACACTGGGGGGGGGGGGGACTGACTAACTGCTCCCGACATCTCAATGACACTAGCACAGTGGTCAGTGCTAATAAAAAGCGCTGTGACCACTGTACTAATGGCACTGGGCAGGAAGGGGTTAAAATGTGGGGCAATCAAAGGGTTAACTGTGTTCTGTTTTACTGTGTGTGTGTGTGTGTGCTTTCCACTTTAAGCACACTGCTTTGTATGCTCTGCTATACAGAGCCATACAAAGCAATGTGCAGGAGCTGACGGGAGAGATCTGTGTTGTTCACTGTGTGCTGTGTGTGTTTTACTAGGGAGACATGCTGCTGTGTATTAATCTGCTATGCAGAGCAACACAAAGCAGCATGCTGGTGCTGACGGGAGAGATCTGTATTGCTTACATACAGACCTCTCCCCTGTCAGTGTTCCTCAGCAATCACCGAGTGTCGGCGAGGAATCCCCCGCCGGAAACGGGTGATCAACAGCCGTAGCCGCCAACGGCAGCGTGGGTAGGGCGGCGCGCGCCCCCTACCTGGAGAAGCTAAGTCACGAAATATATACGTACTTTTGCGCAGCCCTGCCGCCCTGTAGCAGCAGTTTCTGGGGAAGCAGTTAAAAAGAAGCTCCCGCTGATAGGGCTTCCATTTTTCACCCGGTCTTCCTTCTGGGTTCTCAGGCTCTAGCTGTCTGACTGGCCGAGCTGAGATGACGTCACGCCGCCGCGCGCATGCGCACAGCAGTCACAGTTCATGGGCAGCACAGTGGCTAAATGGTTAGCACTTCCGCCTGGCAGTACTAGGGTCATTGGTTCGAATCCCAACCACGGCACGACCTGCCTGGAGTTTGCATGTTCTCCCTGTGCCTGCGTGGGTTTCCTCCGGGTACTCCGGTTTCCTCCCACACTCCAAAGACATGCTGGTAGGTGAATTGGCTCCTGTCTAAATTGGCCCTAGTATGTGTATGTATGAATGTGAGTTAGGGACCTTAGATTGTACGCCCCTTGAGGGTTAGGGACCTTAGATTGTACGCCCCTTTGAGGGTTGAGGGTTAGGGACCTTAGATTGTACGCCCCTTGAGGGTTAGGGACCTTAGATTGTACACCCCTTGAGGGTTAGGACCCTTAGATTGTACGCCCCTTGAGGGTTAGGGACCTTAGATTGTACGCCCCCCCTTGATTGCACGCCCCTTGAGGGTTAGGGACCTTAGATTGTATGCCCCTTGAGGGTTAGGGACCTTAGATTGTACACCCCTTGAGGGTTAGGGACCTTAGATTGTACGCCCCTTGAGGGTTAGGACCCTTAGATTGCACGCCCCTTGAGGGTTAGGGACCTTAGATTGTATGCCCCTTGAGGGTTAGGGACCTTAGATTGTACACCCCTTGAGGGTTAGGGACCTTAGATTGTACGCCCCTTGAGGGTTAGGGACCTTAGATTGTACGCCCCTTGAGGGTTAGGGACCTTAGATTGTACGCCCCTTGAGGGTTAGGGACCTTAGATTGTACGCCCCTTGAGGGTTAGGGACTGATGTGAATGTACAATATATATGTAAAGTGCTGCGTAAATTGACGGCGCAATATAAGTACCTGAAATAAATAAAAATGGCACAATTCTCTGAAGGGGCAGCACGAGTATGCCGTTCCTTCAGAGCTTCTGCTGCTCACTGGAATATCTAATAAAAGGTTTATGTTTAGGAAATATTCATTTTACTTTACAGGCAATGCTGGGATATGTCCATCCAGCTCCCAGGGAAAGGATGAAGAACTGAGCCCCTTCCCCCACTGCTAATGCATGTTTGTAGAATTGGTGGACTTCCCTACGTTCTTTCTCTGCTCCCCTTGATCTGCTGCGCCCAAGGCAACTGACCCTCCTGCCCACCCCTTGTCCCAGCCCTGCCTACAGGTAAGCTACAAATGTCAGACACAAGTTTACTGTCTATAAAAGCCTTTGTGGATTATCTGTTTAGAGTCAATGGTGAATAAGGAATGTTTGCTCCCACTCCAGGGTTCGCGGTGATTTATGTGCTGCAATCACTGTTTACATATGAACACGGAACCACACGTTTGCACTCACACGTATACACAGGGGGCAAAGGTGCTTTAAAATTTGCATTTATTTTGAAAATGTGTTTTATGTTGTTATGTTCTTACCCTCCGGAGGATTTCCCCCTCCCCTCTTCCTGACCACGGTGTGTTACTTTAACTGACAATTGCGCGGTTGTGTAACGCTGCACCCTAATGAAATTTATGTCCTTTTTTCCCCACAAATAGAACTTTCTTTCGGTGGTATTTGATCGCCTGTGCGGTTTTTTATTTTTTGCACTATAAACAAAAAAAAAGACGGACAATTTTGATTAAAAAAAAATATATATATTTTTGACTTTTTGCTATTAAACATCCAGTAAAAAAAAATTTAAAAATCAAATTTTGTCATAAATTTAGGCCACAATGTATTCTGTTCCATGTCTTTGCTACAAAAAAAAAAATCCCAATACATGTAAATTAACTGGTTTATGTGAAAGTTATAGCATTTATATGCTGGAATTTTTTTGTTTTTTTTTACTAGTAATGGCTGCGATCAGCAGCTTATAGCGGAACTGCAGCGGGCATTCTGACTCTGGGGAGAACTGACTTGGTGTCACTGACATCCCCAATGACACCAGTACAGTGATCAGTGCTAATAAAAAGCACTGACACTGTACTAATGGCACTGGGCAGGAAGGGTTTAACATCTGGGGCGATCAAAGGGTTAACTGTGTGCTGTTTAACTGTGTGCTGTGTGTGTGCTTTCCACTGTAAGCACACTGCTTTGTATGGCTCTGCTATACAGAGCCATACAAAGCAATGTGCAGAAGCTGACAGGGGAGAGATCTGTGTTGTTTATACACAGGTTTCTCCCCCGTCCGTGATACTCGGTGATCGCCGGGTGCCAGCAGGGAATCACAGGCCGGCATCCGGTGATCGACAGCCGTGATTTTGTGCAGCCCTGCCGCCCTGTAACAGTATTTCTACCATAGAGCGGCGTGGATGCGGTTAAAATGGATCCCTCCAGTGGAGAGATGTCATTTCTGCCAGGGCTTCCATCATCACCTGGTCTTCCTCCAGGTTCGCAAGCTCCAGTTATTTGAATGGCTGAGCTGTGATGGTGCCACTCCTGCGCATGCGCATGGGAGTCACAGTTGCAGCACATTCAGTGTGGATTCATGGACATTCAGAGTGCAGTGCGAATGTGACAGTGATGTCACCAGCTGCAGAACATGTGAATATCTCCTAAAATGTGCACATTTTTAGATATTTTATTATTCTTTATTATGAGTTTATCTGTAGGTAAAAGTGACAAAAGTAGAGTTAACTATTGCATTACATTTTTAAAAAGTGTAAAAAAAAAATGTAAATAAAAAAATTACAAATGTTCTTTTCATTCGTTTTTTATTAGTAATTTTTCAAAAAAGTAGTACAAGAGCTCAAATAAAGGCTCACCAGAAAACGATCATAAAATCTATGTAGTACAGATAAACCTAGGAGGAATGACTTTAACCGCTTCCACGCTGCTCTATAGCAGAAATACTGCTACAGGGCGGTACGGGTGCGTAAAATCACGTATATATACGTGATTTTGCAGTTCCGGGTAGGGGGCACGCGCCGCCTACCCGTGCGACCATTCGTGGCCTTGGCTGTCAGTCACCGGGTCCCGGCCTTCTACAGTGGTCCTGCACTCCTTGGAGGAACAGGAAAGTCCAGGAACTACTGTGCACAGTGGTAGGAGGTCGGGGTGGGGGGGGGGGGGGGGGGGTGGATGTTCGTAGCACTGCAAAAATTATTTTTACAAAACAGCCGATGGGTCTTAACGCTTAGCATGGGGCTCCAGGGTTCTGTGCCGAGAGTGCGCTTGCTAGGCGCCCCTGGCACACTGACTGTGCTGTCACCAACAGCTCCCTGTCATTGTTTGCCATGCTCTCAATCATGTGACTGTTGTGACAGCCACTCCTGGTGATTATGTAATTGGGATACCGCCTCAGAGTGGCCACTACAACTTGTTTACTAATGTGATTTTGGTATCTTCCTCTGACCCCCACCCCCCTCCATCCCGGTTAGTGCTAGTTGCTATAGTGCCTAGCTAAACCCTCCCAACATCTTCCAGGTTCACATCTGTGCGGCCGTGCGGGCCGCGATTTGCGCAGGCATGAGAGCCCATTAATTTGAATGGACTTCCGTGCCCTGGGACACGCAAGGAAGAAGTCTACTTGGGAAATCACAGCCCGAATGGGAACCGAGGTTTCCTTGTACGGTTGCAATTTCTAGTGCAGGCAGCGTGCCATTAGAATAATGGCACCCGCCTGTGGGTCCCGCATTCCTCTGTGCGGGGGTGGTGCGGCTGCAGGTATTTGTGCGGGTCCCGCATTCCTCTTTGTGGACGGTGCAGCTGTAGGTATTTGTGTGGGTTCCGCAGCAGCACCACCCGCACAGATGTGAACCGAGTGTTAGTGTTAGTTTTTCCACAGAGACTGGGATCAGGAAAGTTATTGTCTTCTTACACTTCAAACAAATGGAAAAACATGCTCTGCACAGCAAAGGCTGCTGTTAGAAACCACGGGCCCCCATACAGCCAACCTGAAAGGCCCCCCCCCCCCAAAAAAAAAACAACAACAACACCACACAGTTATGAATGAACACAGTGAGTGATCGGTACTGATTACTCATTGTGTTCATTCAGGAAAGGAAGGGGCTGGTAAACGTGACATATTTACTAGACCCTTCCCCCATTCTCCATCCTGATTGATCCTATTGTGTGCTTACAGTTTCTGGGGGGAAGGAGAGGAGGAAAGGTGTCAGTACTGTGGGGATGGGGGCACACGGGGGGGGCCTAGGCATTAGGGGAAATGTATGGAGCACAGGGAGGGTTATATATGCAGCAATTACTGGGACTGATCTACTGTCTCTGCTTCAGCTGAAAGCCAGTGGAGGGGAGAGAAGAAGCCAGCTTTCAGCCGCTGCAGAGAGAGCCATACAGGGCATCTGTTCCAGTAATTGCTCCCCCAGTCACACCGATCACCATCTCTGCCCACATCCAATTGACCCATCTGCCTGGGCCCCCCTGCTGGCCTGGGCCTCGTACAGGAGGACTGGTGCTACCCCCTTATCCACGGCCCTGTGCACAGCTGAAGTAAAACAGTGCCGGCGTCTATCTCGCTGTGTGATTGAAGAGTTAAGAAGCCTGTGGATGTCGCTAAGTCAGCAAGCAGACTGATTCTAAGGAGGTGTGTCAATGCATAAAGCAGCATTTGAAACAGAACATCTCTAAATATTTTTTTTTTTCCCGTATCAAAAAAAATCACCAGACTCATCATTTATTCGATCCATCTGTCTTTATTCCAGTTGTTCAGTTGCGGAATGTTTGTCAAGACACAGGACAACTAGTCTGAAAATATATGCATTTGACGTGATTGAACAAAATAGATCAACTGACCACCCCCTCAGTAATGACATTTTTTTTTGTTTTTTAAATACATGAATATATTCTTAACACATAATAATATTTGTGTGCAGTTTTTGCTGTTGTTAGCTGATTCCCAAGTGTAAAGATTTTGTTATTCTAAAGTTCCAAAAAAAGTAAAATAAGTGCCAATTTTAGAAAAAAAAAAAAAAAAGCTAACTTACTAAACTGGTGTATAAGACTGGCTATAGGGAATGGGTGGTCAAAGTTATTTTCTTTTTTTTTATTACCTTTTTATATGTATTTAATCTTTTAGCAAAATGCAGAATAAAGTGCTACAGTCATGCTCTATAAATTAAGGGGTTAGGGTGAGAGGCAAGACAGTGTAGGGTTGGGACAGAAGGCAAGCCGAAGAAGAGGTAGAGAGGTTAGGCCGGCCAAGAAATGGATTAGGGAGAGTTGGCTGATTAAAGGGAATGTACAGAAGTATCGTGTTTAATACGTATAAAGATCAGTTCGGTGAACCTTCTCATCGATGTATATTTGATTTATAAACCATACTTCTAATTTTAAATGATATATGTATATGAAGGAAGCAGGGGCAGACTGACAACTCATGGGGCCCCCGGGCAATAGGGGACCATGGGGCCCCTGTGTCCTTGGCCAAACTAAAAAAAACCTATGAAAAAAGGTACCAGGGGCATCTCATGGGGCCCCCCTACTGACCCCGAGCCCTCAGGCAGTGCCCGAGTTTCCAAATGGTCAGTCCGCCCCTGGAAGGAAGCCATTGTTGCTTTTAACAAAAACTATACTGCACGAAGGTTGTGCTTTACTGCTCCGTCTCGCAATGAATGTCACTGAAAACAATGCCCTCCCTGTGCGACTGATATCTTACTGTTCCTCAACAACGGTAAACAGAGATCCCTCTAGGGCGGTGTCTCCAAACTGCAGCTCTTTGCTTACCTTTATCTGGCTCTTGGGGTACTCTTCCCCAGACTGATATGAGACACTATCCCCCTCCCCCCCCCCAACTATGGGGCATAATTTTTGCCACTGACACCAACAATGGGGCACTATTACTTCCCCTGACACCAATGATGGGGCACTATTCCTCTTACAGACACCAGCGATGGAGCACTATTTCTCCCACTGACAACAACAGGGTACTATTCCTTCCATTAACACCAGTGATGGGGCACTATTCCTCTTCCTGACACCAGCAATGGGGCACTATTCCTCTCACTGAAGCCAATGATGGGGCACTATTCCTCTTACTGACACCAGCAATGGAGCACTATTTCTCCCACTGACAACAAAATAGTACTATTCCTTCCACCAACACCAACGATGGGGCACTATCCCTCTTACTGACACCAGCAATGGGACACTATTCCTCTCACTGAAGCCAATGATGGGGCACTATTCCTCTCACTGAAGCCAATGATGGGGCACTATTCCTCCCACTGACACCAATGATGGGGCACTATTCCTCTCACTGACACCAGCGATGGAGCACTATTTCTCTCACTGAAGCCAATGATGGGGCATTATTCCTCTTACTGACACCAGCAATGGGGCACTATTCCTATCGCTGACACCAATAATGGGGAACTATTCCTTCCAGTAAAGCCAATGATGGAGCACTATCCCTTCCACTGACACCAGCGATGGGACACTGTTCCTCTTTCTGACACCAGCAATGGGGCACTATTCCTTTCACTGACATCAACGATAGGGCACTAATAATCTCACTGACACCAGCGATGGGGCACTATTCCTTCGACTAATGCCAATGATGAGACACTATTCCTCTCATGGATACCAACCATGGGGCACTATTAAACTCACTGATACCAATGATAGGGCACTATTAATCTCACTGATACCAATGATGGGGCACTATTCCTCTCACTGACACCAACCATGGGGCACTATTCCTCCATCTAATACCAAAGATGCACTATTTACTCCCACTGATGTCAGAACAATTTCTATTCCCACTGGCCACAGTCTGGACCCTTTAATGTCTGAAGGACAGTAAACTGGCCCTTTGTTTAGACATTTTGGAGACCCCTGCTCTAAGGGGTGTATAAATCTAAATTCTGCAAAACTTACCTTAGTGTCAATGGTCCGACCCTGTGAAGCCCCAGAGCCGGGAACCTCCTCCCCCGGTCTTCGGCCATCTTGATTGGCTGGTACGGGATTACCTAACTCCCATGGATGCACAGGAGTTCGGCCATCCCGGCACAGGCCCAGTGTCAAAATATATACTGAACTGCACATACTTAGCTCAGCGTACATTGTATGGAAGACTTCAAGCAGGCAGGTAGGTTTTTTTATTGCAGAAGACATACATGTCTCTTTCGCAATATAGAGTCTGCCTGCTCACAATTTCCAAAAAAAAGGATAGGTCCGCACTATTCCAGCAAAACTGAACTGTGGAAGGGCAAGCGTGCAAAAATGTGAAAGACATAACCAAAATGATTTAAAGGTAAACTCTGCAGTACTAATCTAAAATATGTTCTCACTGAAAATTCTCTATACGTTCCCTTTAAGCAAACCAGGCAACAGGTTACAAAGGTCACCCATCGCACTTAATATAGTACTTCAGTTGGGAGGTTGAACCATATGTTGCTGACTTATATCTCTCGGAAAGTCCAGTAGTGAGTTCTGGCCAATTGCAGCAGCCAAATAATTCAGGCAACCATGCAAACAGACCTGAATTAAGTAGAGTAAACAAAATGGAAGTCCAACTGGAAGAGCATCACGCCATTAATAAAGGCTCGAAGAGATGGGAAGAGACACACGCTTCACCAATCTCACCACTAGAGCCTTCAAAGATGTAAGAAGCCAGCAATTGATTCTATTCAATGGTTTCTACCTCAAACTGAAATATCAATTTTTGGAGAAGCTGACCTTTTTTTTAGCATTGTGGACAGGACAACAAAGGCACAGGGGATATTAATTTAGCAAGTAAATTGGTTAGAGAAAACATGCAAACCAGGCCAGATGATAGGTCGATTAGGCATGCCAGCATAGAGGTTAAGGAAAACAGGTAGGCTAGAAAAGATTTAGGATAGTCCAGGTTAGAAGGTTAAGGAGGCAGCCCAGGAAAGGTTTCATAAAGAGTTTTTTGGAGAGTAGATAGATTTTGGAAGGCAAGGAAGGAAGGTTAGGAAGCATTGTAGAAGGAGTATTCAAAAGAGTTAAGGGACTGTAGAGAGAGAGATGGGGCCAGCAGGGGGATTAGACATGAGGGAAGGAAAAGAAATGAAGCGAGAGGAAAGGAGACAAGCCCTGAGGGATAGATAGGCAAGTCCCGATGAGGATTAAAGGAAGTACTGGGTGAGCTTTAGATATGCAGGTCATGGAGCTGAGTAAGAGACACAGGCCAAGGAGAGAGGTTAAAGATGAAAACCAAGGAAAGAAGTTAGAGCGGTAAGCCAAAGAGAGGGTCCGAGAGGAAGACTATGGAGATAAGTTAGAGAGACAGGCCATGTAGAAGGGTTGGAGAGGCAAGCCAAGGAGAGGGATCAGAAAGGCAGTACAAGTAAAGAGTTCGTAGAAGCCAGTCAAGAAAAGTGATAAGAAGGCCACTCCAAGAAAGATATAAAAGGGGCAGGCCAAAGAAAGGAGTAAGAGAATCAACTCAGAGAGATGGGTTAGACAGAAAAGCCAATTAGAGGGCTTAGAGAGGCAGACCCTAGAGAGAACTTAAAGGGGCAGGTCAAGAAGAATAGTTAGGGAGGGCTTGGAGAGGGTTTAGAGATGTCAGCCAAGGAAAGGGGTAGGACAGAAAAGTCAATTAGAGGGGCTAAAAAGGCAGGCCAAGACAACCAGTTAGGGTTTTAGGCCTTGGAGAAGGGTTAGAGATGCAGTCCAAGGAGATGAGTTAGAGAGGCATGTAGAGGAGAGAAGAGACCCTGAAGGGTGCTAGAGAGGTAGGTCCTGAAGGTGAGTTAGAGAGAGAGGCTGAAAAGAGGGTTTAGAGAGGTAGGCCAAAGAGAGTAGATCAAGAGAAAGGACAAGAGGAGATAGGAAGACAGGTCAAGGTGAGGAATTTAAAAGTCAGGCAAAGAAGAGGAGCTATAGAGGCAAGCCAGGGAGGGCATCCAGTTTAAGACAGAGTACCTGAAGAGTCGGCAGGCAAGTTTGGGACAGAAGGCATTCCAAAACAAATTTAGATAAAGAAGGCTGGTCATGAAATGGATAAGGAGGGTGGGCAAGCTATGAAAAGGTTTACTGAGATTCAAAGGAACTAGGAAGAGTAATCAGAGACAGAAAAACCTCCTTGCATAGACAAAATAGACAGACAATAGTAACAAACATCAAAAATTAGAAAATGATAGACACATTTTTTAAGTGTCATAGACCATGGGTTTCTTACCCTTATGTTTTACTAACATTGTGCCACTTAAACCCTGTTTAATTGTGCTATATTATGATTTCAAATCCTGTATGCAAGAAAACAGGATACCAGGGGCAAATTAAAGAACATTTCCAGTGAGAGGTATTTAGTGGTTTATGCCATGAGTATGTTCCATCTGAGCACACTGGGCAGTGTATAAAAATGGTTTGACTTCTGCATAATTCAGACAATATAAACAGTGGAGTCCTATAGCACTTCCTCACCCTCATTTTCTTGGCAAAAAAAAAGAGAGATGGACCCAAGGCGCATTGCACAGTAGCATGATGAAGGAACAAATTTGCTGCACACTGTGACTGATTTCACGTCCCCACTGCTGCCCAGATAACATAAGCAATCTGAAGGTATTAGGTGGAAGCACACAGTGTATCCCACTTCTCTGATACTTTGTTCAGTCCAACATCAAAGAGGAAAAAAGACTAAGGGCCACTTGGTCTAAAACACGGGTAGGCAACCTTGGCAGTCCAACTGTGGAGAAACTACAAATCCTATCATGCCTCTGCTTCTGGAGAGCATGCCTCAGGCTACCAGTCTTACAATCCCTATGAGGCATTACAGCTCCACAGCACCTAAAGGGCCAAGGTTGCTTGCCCCTTTTCTAAAATGAAAGGGTTCCCAGATCACTGGAAGCTTGGCAGTTGCTGGGCCTTTCCCGACTCCCATGGAAACCTATTTCCATGAACTATCTGGATTAAAATAATTGCACCTGATCGGTTTCAGGCTGGGGTGGGAAAGTATTTGCACCTTAAATTGTGTGAGGGGTGGGATCATTGACCTCTTGCAGTTTGACCAGCCATCAAGGACATCCCACCCACTCTCCCTGCTATGATATTTTTGCAGCATTATTGGTCGTTTTTTTCCTTGACCCCTTTAGGGCAAGGCCTTCTGTGAGCTTTGCTTAGATGGACGCCTGTTTTAGTAAAACAGGTTTAATAAAATGTTGGCTAAAATATGCTGCTTAGTTCTGGCTGAGGTTTTATCTTACCTTGTGAATTATTTGGCCAATTATTGGATAACTATGTTATGGTCTAATTGAACCCTTTGACCCTTTGCAGTTATTGTTCTCCACAGTGGCCGGTATGCAATACACTAATTCCTTTCTCTGCTTTTGCCAAAAATGTAATGGAAGAAAGAAGAGTTATTCGTTGCTCCTGTGCACATAGTATAAGTCTTTCATTTAATAGAGCCATGCTGTTGAATGTCATGCTTCTTGTTGATGTTTTTCTTCCACACGCATTAGTAAGGAACTTCTTGGGCAACATGCTCTCTGAATGTCCCAAACTAGAACTTTCTATGTGTCTTTCCTGCAGATGTTCATTGGGCAAGGCATGGATGGATGACGCTGGCCTGATCTCGGGTCCCTGTGAATTTTTACTTAAACACAAAGTTGATGAAGAGCTGGCAGGCAAGAAAAAGGCAAAGTAGCAGCCAGTGTCGTGACGTTAGAAGCGAGGAGCTGGAAGGCGAGCACTTGGAAAGTGAGCCGTGATTGGTCAGCGTGTTGAGGTTTCTGAAAGAGAAAAAATGTAAATGATACAGAAGCATGAAAGGAACAGGTAGGTGCCCATAATGAAATACATTCTATTCCTGTAAAGTCCTGATGCTCAACCTGTGGTTTGAGAACCGCATGTGGCTGTTGGGTCCTTATTGTGCAGCCCTTCCCATATGGAAGACAAATATATTTGAAATTAGTTATTTCTCTAGCAGCGCTCTCCCGTCATGGTATTTGTAACACTGGCATTCTATTCAATACAAGTTCCAAGTTTTACTGCAACCAGACCATGTGCATTTACTGCCTGCACCATGCTGCACCCCCCTACATGTTTCGTCTCTGATAGTGGAGGAGGAATCATTGCTGGATCAGTAAAGTGTATATAAAATGATGATGTGTGGCTTGTTAGAAGGTGAAGCAGTATAAAATGTGACAGTGTGTGTCTTGTCAGACAGAGGAGGAGGAAGGCGCTGGACCAGTATGCTGTATGTGCCTTGACAGATGGTGGAGGAGGAAGCAGTGCTGGATTGGTAAGCTATGTATTACCTGTGTATATCCTGTTGAGTTTTCTGTAAAGATAAAACTGCAGCCTGAATTTCTTTCAATTCATTCTTTTCTTTTCCACATTGTGAACATGGTCCTGGAAAAGCTTTTCAACAACAAACAAAGGGTTATTAAAAGTGTACTGAAGTTATGAAAAAATCATATAAGTCTCACACAACATTTTTTTTTTTTTAACTTTTGCTGGGTCCAGGTAAGTTACCTCTAATGTTGGTTTTACTATACTTGGATTCTAAAATTCTAAACATGCACGCTAAAGTAATGCACGGAGACTATTGTATTTTTGATCTATAGCAGGGGTCTCCAAACTATCTAAAGAAAGGGCCAGTTTGCTGTCCTTCAGACTTTAGGGGGGCCAGATTGTGGCCAGTGGTTGTAGAAAATGTCCCAGGCCCAGCATCAGTGAGAATAACCATTGTCTCAGGTTTGGTGGTCAGTAGGAGCAGAAGTAGGAGTGCCCCATCATTGGTGTCAGTGGGAGGAATAGTGCCCCATTGTTGGTGTCAGTGGGAGGAATAGTGCCCCATCATTAATATTAGTAGGTGGAATAGTGCCCCATTATTGCTATCAGTGGGAGGAATTGTGCCCCATTGTTGTTGTCAGTGGGAGGAATAGTGCCCCATCATTGATATTAGTTGGTGGAATAGTGCCCCATCATTGATATTAGTTGGTGGAATAGTGCCCCATCATTGGTATCAGTGGAGGGAATAGTGCCCCATCATTGGTGTCAGTAGGAGGAATAGTGCCCCATCATTGGTGTCAGTGGGAGGAATAGTGCCCCATCAGTGGGAGGAATAGTGCCCCATCATTGCTATCAGTGGGAGGAATAGTGCCCCATCATTGGTGTCAGTGGGAGGAATAGTGCCCCATCATTGGTGTCAGTGGGAGGAATAGTGCCCCATCATTGGTGTCAGTGGGAGGAATAGTGCCCCATTATTACTATCAGTGGGGGCAATAGTGCCCCATTGTTTTTGTCAGTGGGAAAAGTAGTGCCCCATCATTGGTATCAGTTCGAGGAATAGTGCCCCATCATTGGTGTCAGTGGGAGGAATAGTGCCCCTTCATTGGTGTCGGTAGGAAGAATAGTGTCCCATTGTTGGTGTCAGTGGGAGGAGTAGTGTCCCATCATTGATATTAGTGGATGGAATAATGCCCCATCATTGCTATCAGTGGGGGCAATAGTGCCCCATCATTGGTACCAGTGAGAGGAATAGTGCCCCTTCATTGGTATTAGTGGGAGGAATAGTGTCCCATCATTGGTATCAGTGGGAGGAATAGTGACCCACCATTGGTATCAGTTGGAGGAATAGTGCCCCATCATTGGTGTCAGTGGGAGGAATAGTGCCCCATCATTGGTATCAGTTGGAGGAATAGTGCCCCATCATTGGTGTCAGTGGGAGGAATAGTGGCCCCATCATTGATATTAGTGGGAGGAATAGTGTACCATTATTAGTGTCAGTGGCAGGAATTTGCTCCACTGTTGGTGTCAGTGGGAGGAATAATACCTTATATCCTTAGGAGGAATAGTGTCCCAGGCTAGCAAAGGGCTGCATCCCTTGGTTCGCAGTTTGGATACCACTGATCTATAGGATACCTTATTTACTTTATGCACTGACACTTTCCTATTGCTTTTCACAGAGTTCATTGAACTAGCAGTAGCTGATACAGAAAAGATGAGTGGGCTCGGAATAGTATGATACCTTCTTCATCAGAAGAATCATGTCCCGGCTCAGGGGTGGAACAGCTGCTCTCGGTGGTCTGGCTGCTGATGGACGGCTGCTCGCTGGCCTTACGACGGCGGCCCTCCTGATTACTCCTCTAGTAAAGGAAACCCAGTAAAATAAATACATGTCCCCATCAGTTTCCCCATTAGTTGATGGCTTCTAGAATGAGACAACAAAGGGGATTGAAAATTGAAAAGCAATGTAAAATTGTAGGCGCAGACCGCCTGAAAAGGTGGAAAGTTGTCCTTAGAGGTTTAGTGGAGAAGACAGTTGGTGGGTTCTCATCCAGGATAAAGTTGGTGTGGGCATAATTGGTGGACATGAAGCTAAGGAGAGGTGTGAGAATGAAAATATATGATTGGTTTAGTTTTTAGCCATGATGAAGGAGGTTCAGTCCTACGCAACGTGTTGGCTTTTTGTAGTCTATCTGAGATGTAATCAATAAAAACTGTATTTTAGATGCAATTATCCTGGTACATATTTAGTTGTGAAGTACTATCCACACCTTTTCTTTGTTGTCTCTTAGATGGGATCAAGTGACAAAATGCATCGTGTATGTAAATCAAAGGCAAATTAGCCCCAATACCTTGTGCGCCAGGTCTGTGCGGGGCGCCAGCATGCTGGTAAGGTTCCTCTTCACAGTTTGCAGCATTCCATCTTTTTCATACTGGGCGATGTCAGTTAGTGGGTTCCAAGGACGCATGCTGTGGGGAGAGGGAAAATTATTGCACAAGTCTTGCCTTCTGCTGCTCGGAAAACCCTGGAGCTGGAGGGGTAAAGAGACCATGAAAACCAATTGATTCATAATCATGTATAGTTCTTGTTCTTATCCTCAATTACACGGCGATGCTGTTGAGGGCACAAGGCCTGTTATGGTTCAGGAGGACGGGGGGGGGGGGGGGAGATTTCACACTTGTTCACCCACCTTATCAGGCTGCCTTCTCAGATTAAGGGTCTGGTATTTATTTTTGGGGGTTCTCACACATTTTTTTTTCCATGATGGTCCACCCTAAAATCCATACCAGAAACAAAGGGCATCCTTTAAAATTTATTTTAATTTTCCCTGCAACTGCAGATTGGTAGACATGAGTACAGGGCATCAGACTCAGAACACCACATTTTTTGAAAATAAGGAATAAAAGTACAGTAATTCCAGAACAGATTAACAACCATAGCAAAGGTCATCCATGTTGTGAGTTAAAACCAGTTAATGATACAGACTGGGCACGGCATAGCAAAACCAGTAAGCCGACCATAAAACTAACAGGTGACACAGCAAATGAAGGACAATTTGCAACATAAGTAACATCCCCGGCTATCCAACCACTTGTCTAAGACCATTAACCGGAGGGGTATACATTAACCTACAATGAGGTTGTCCATGATTAGGTCAAGCAGGCTGAAGCTCGGGGTATCCAACCACGGGCCCCAAAGGTTGGTCATATTTACGGGGGCAACCTCTATGTTGATATATGTATTTCTCCAACCTAAGAGTTTCTCCCATGCATGACTAGTGCACCCGAGATAGGTTCATCCAGACCCCACTACACCACCATTACCCTTCCATACCAATCCCCTTTACTTACTATACTTACAGAAAACACAACACCAATTTTGGAGTAAAATGGCCAACACGGCCTTTTATTAACCAATCAAGTTTAAACACATCAACCATTCCTTATAACAGAAAACATAAAGAGTTGTCGTTGGTCTTTGAAGACACCCCCAAAACGATCCGAAATACACCTGCGGACAACCATATTCCACTAGGCCTCCAGCCGCAACCAACCAGCTCAGAGACAACCATACCGTCCGCAGTGCAGCACCACCACCTTCCAGTTAAACCTTGGTTAACTGGAATGTTCCCGGGCACACCATACCAACGATGGGTCCCACACCATTTTGTACCTCCAAGATAAGAACCGCCTCCAAAGACCAACCACCGCCCAGGAACCAAAATAACCCCCCCCCCCCAGGAGGAACACAACATTCACCAAACAGGGAGGGCGGGAGGGAAGCTCTCTCTCCCACATCCAGCTCCCAACTGACGCCCCTCCCCAGGCCACCCCACCCTAAAGTGCAGGAGACCCCACCTACACTCTCCTCTACCAACCAGATCCCCCAGCTATCCTTTACCAACCCTAATACTATCATTAACCCTTACACGTCTTCCTTCCCACTCTGGGCCTAGTCATGCCTGCCCTGCGCTAATTCTTTTCTTCTTTTATCGCTGCGGGCATTTCTCTGCAACCATTCTTTGTGGGAAGGAGGGTCTGGAGATTTCCAATGCCGTAAAAGAACTCTCGGGGCTTGGAAAAGGGCTCTAGCCACTGCTTCTCTAGTAAAAGCTGCTAACTGAAGGTCATCTAGAATGCCCTGTAGGCAGGGTTTAGGATTGAGTAGGATAGAGACCTGAAAAATGGCATGACTGGTACACTTCTCCCTGAGATTGACTAAAATAAGCACACTGGCAACAAAGATACTTTTAACTGCGTTGATACTTTATTATTTATTATATTTAGTATCGGCCACAACTTGATATCTATGAATAATGAACAATAAACCAATAAAACATACAGTATCTAAACACCAAATCTCTTTTAGCAGTGCTGAGTGGCGTATCTCCACTTCTCTTCCTTAGCAGGAGCCAGTTCAGCCCCCAGCCATCCAGGTTAGGTCAGGGGCTTACCTGGGCCTCCTGCTACCAATTCCACCACCTCTACCAGCCACCTGCCAACTCAGCTCGCAAAAGGGATAAATGCCAGCTGTGACAAAAAATACCACGTGACAACAGATATACATGACTGGAACCAATAATAACAAGTTGTCTCTTAATTAATTATTTTGTATTTATTTATTCATTGTCCTGTATGAAAAAAAATTGCACTTTTTTAAATTTATGTATGTATTCTTTTTTCTTTTTTTCCCCATTTATTTATTTAATAAATGTCATAAGCAAAGTCATAGCAACAAAACCCAGGAACAAAAACTTGGGGAGGGAGGGTGGGGACTTCTTTTTGGAGTGACCAGTATGTCACGGGACTTAATGTGATGCAGGAGTCCCCTCCATTTTCTTGCTCCTACCAATAATCTGCCACCACAATCCAAATCACGCCTCTTCACCATCCTGCCCTTCTGCCATCACTTAACCCCTACAGACTAGTCCGAAGGGACTGTCTCCAGTCGTGATGCCTGCTGTGTTTATAACACAGGGCATTGCTTTTAATGTGTTCACTGACCACTCCCAGTACTTGTGTAATTTGGAGCATCTCCAAAGTAGATGGATTAAAGGATAAGTTCAACATATTCAGGATGTGCTGGTTTTTGTTTACCTGCAAAGCAGGAAATAAAACCGGCACATCCCTTAGTGAAAGCACCTCACAGTATACACACAAACACTGGTTAGGAACACATTTAACCCTCTGATTGCCCTGGATATTTAACCCCTCCCCAGCCAGTGTCATTAGTACAGTGAGAGTGTATATTTTTAGCACTGATCACTGTATTAGTGTCACTGGTTCCCACAAAGTGTCAAAAGCGTTAGTTAATGTCAGATTGCCTACCATACTATTGCACTCCTGCTATATGTAGCTGAACTCCCGCCATTACTAGTATAAATATTCATTGCTTTTAATGTGTTCACTGACCACTCCCAGTACTTGTGTAATTTTGGGCATCTCCAAAGTAGATGGATTAAAGGATAAGTTCACCATATTCAGGGTGTAACATGTGACGATCAGACCGGCCCTTGCTCCCCCCTCGATCCCTGCTTTGACAGCTAGTGGGGGATCTTCTCCCCCCTCGATAGCTGTCAAATTTTTTTAAAAAGTGGCCGTGTGGGGCCCAGTCCACAAGCCGCGATACTCATTCTCAGTCATCTGTAAATGAGAGGTTCCAAGTCCCGAGAGCCTTAGTGGCTGTCAGCTTGTAGTCCTCACTGAACTACGATGGTGCTGTGAAGCATTTAATATTTTTTTCTAAAAGGTGAACCTTTAAGTCTCCGTGGTGCTGGCAACATTTACCTAAAGTAGGGTTGTCTAGAAGGCCCATTTTGTGCAACCTGGCCGGGGTATAGTGGACTCTAAGAAGTATATACAATTCCATAAGCCTCTGTGTCATATTAACTGCTTGAGAACAGCCTCACATAGGAGTATGGCGGCAGAGTAGCTCTCCTGTGAGCCGGATCATGTATGTAGTATGTGATCAGGCACTTCCTGGTAGGGCGCACGTGCAGGGGCACCGCCAGCTGTGCTGTATTTAGTCCCAAGCCAAGCCGATCAGCAGGTGCTGGCCAATGAATGACCGCCGTCACCCACTGATCAGCAAGGGGGAAAATAGGGCAGAGCTCTGTCAATGTAAACAATACAGAGCCCAGCGGGGATATGCTGGTTTTGGTTTCCATGCAAAGCAGGGAATAAAAACCAGCACAGCCCTTAGTGAAAGCACCTCACAGTATACACACAAACACTGGTTAGGAACACATTTAACCCTCTGATCACCCTGGATATTTAACCCCTTCCCAGCCAGTGTCATTAGTACAGTGAGAGTGTATATTTTTAGCACTGATCACTGTATTAGTGTCACTGGTTCCCACAAAGTGTCAAAAGCGTTAGTTAATGTCAGATTGCCTACCATACTATTGCACTCCTGCTATATGTCGCTGAACCCCCGCCATTACTAGTATAAATATTCATTGCTTTTAATGTGTTCACTGACCACTCCCAGTACTTGTGTAATTTGGGGCATCTCCAAAGTAGATGGATTAAAGGATAAGTTCACCATATTCAGGGTGTAACATGTAACATGTTATGATCAGACCGGCCCTCGTCCCCCCCCCCCCCCCCCCGATCCCTGCTTTGACAGCTAGTGGGGGATCTTCTCCCTCCCCTCGATAGCTGTCAAATTTTTTAAAAAGTAGCCATGCAGGGCTCCGCCCACAAGCCACGTTACTCATTCACAGTCATCTGTAAATGAGAGGTTCCAAGTCCCGAGAGCCTTAGTGGCTGTCAGCTTGTAGTCCTCACTGAACTACGATGGTGCTGTGAAGCATTTAATATTTTTTTTCTAAAAGGTGAACCTTTAAGTCTCCGTGGTGCTGGCAACATTTATGTAAAGTAGGGTTGTCTAGAAGGCCCATTTTGTGCAACCTGGCTGGGGTATAGTCAGGTGCGGACTGACCATTTGGAAACTCGGCCATCGCCAAGGGCCGGGGTCAGTAGGGGGTCCCATGAGATGCCCCTGGTACCTTTTTCATAGGCTTTTTTGAGTTTGGGCAAGGACACAGGGACCCCATGATCCCCTATTGCCTGGGGGCCCCATGAGTTGTCAGTCCGCCCCTGGGTATATACAATTGCATAAGCCTCTGTGTCATATTAACTGCTTGAAAACAGCCTCAAATAGGAGTATGGCGGCAGAGTAGCTCTCCTGTGCCGGATCATGTATGTAGTATGTGATCTGGCACTTCCTGGTAGGGCGCACATGCAGGGGCACTGCCAGCTATGCTGTATTTAGTCCCAAGCCAAGCAGATCAGCGGGTACTGGCCAATGAATGACTGCTGGCACCCACTGATCGGCGAGGAGGAAAACAGGGCAGAGCTCTGTCAATGTAAACAATACAGAGCCCAGCGGGGATATGCTGGTTTTGGTTTCCATGCAAAGCAGGGAATAAAAACCGGCACATCCCTTAGTGAAAGCACCTCACAGTATACACACAAACACTGGTTAGGAACACATTTAACCCTCTTAACGCCCTGGATATTTAACCCCTTCCCAGCTAGTGTCATTAGTACAGTGACAGTGTATATTTTTTAGCACTGATCACTGTATTAGTGTCACTGGTTCCCACAAATTGTCAAAAGCGTCAGTTAATGTCAGATTGCCTACCATACTATTGCACTCCTGCTATAAGTCGCTGAACCCCTGCTATTACTAGTGTAAATATTCCAGTATATATCCCATAGGTTACAGACGCAATAACGTTCACACAAACCAATCAATATACGCTTATTGGGATTTTTTTTTACCAAAAATATGTAGCAGAATACATATCGGCCTAAGTTTATGAAGAAATTAGATTTTTTTAAAGTTTTTATTGGATTGGTTTTATAGCAGAAGGTAAAAATTATGATCAACACCACCGAAAGAAAGCTCTATTTGTGGGAAACAAAAGGACATAAGTTTCATTTGTGTACAGTGTTGCATGACCGCGCGATTGTCAGTTAAAGTAACGAAGTGGCAAAAAGCAAAAAAATGACCTGGTCATGAAGGGGATGAGGGGTAAATCTTTGGAGGTCAAGTGGTTAAAAGAACACTTGAGGAGCCTCTTCCCAGTGGTCCTCTACAAAGGGATCAAGGTCCGTCGCCCACTGCCCTTCCACCATCAAAGTGATTGACTTTAGAAATTCTGCCTTTCTTTAATTCTGAATATAATCACCTGGACCAACGCTGGACTTCTCACGGTGGGGGCGTGTAGGAACCTCGAAGCAGAGAAAATACAATTCTTTTCAGCTACCTTTATTATTCTCCTCATCTTTGTAAAACTTTGTCTTCCACTTTTCTACCACCTTCTCCTCTCTATTTATAGAGTACACCCACGCATGTCTTGAATCACCGCTCGCTCTATTCTGGGGAAAGAGCTTCTTCTAAATGAGGGTCCTGGCATATGACGAAGAAAAGCCGGATCTTCCTGGCAGAAAGTTTCTGGCCAAAAAAATGCGACTATGGTCCGTTTGATTTATGCATTTATAGGCGCATACGTGCGGAAAAATTCTTCTACCTCCCACACTGCTAGCTAATATAGCGGAGGTAATATTTACACGCTTGTATGTATTCACTTGCGTAATATACTGATCAGCAATGCCTGTTCTTTTATTTTTTGTTTTTTACTGATCTAAACATGGCGCTAGTTTAGTGGTATTTTTTGCACCCGTGAATACAGGCAGTAAGCTGCATTTCAATGTGAAAGAAAAAGAAAAGCCCGAACAAATAAAAACGTGGCGATTTTGGCATGTGTCTACAAGATTCCCTATGCAACTTATCAGGCGACTTGACATTTCAAAGTTGCATGACAAGTCACACCCCATGTACTGCAACAGAATCATTCACATTTTAAAACTGGAGGTGCAGAGACTTTGAAAAAGGTTCCCACATTATTTCTGTGCAATTACATCTCCAGAATATGCCCATTTTTAACCAATGAAACCACAAAGATCCTAATTCACTCCCTGGTTATCTCTCGCCTCGACTACTGCAACTCCCTCCTCATTGGCTTACCTTTACATAGGCTATCCCCCCTCCAGTCCATCATGAGTACTGCTGCGAGGCTCATCCACCTTACCAACCATTAAGTGTCTGCCACCCCTCTCTGCCAATCCCTCCACTGACCTCCATTTAGTGTCCTCCACCCCTCTCTGCCAATCAATCCACTGGCCTCCATTCAATGTCCTCCACCCCTCTCTCCCAATCCCCTCCACTGACCTCCAGTCAGTGTCCTCCATCCCTCTCTGCCAATCCCTCCACTGGCCTCCATTCAGTGTCCTCCACCCCTCTCTCCCAATCCCTCCACTGACCTCCATTCAGTGTCCTCCACCCCTCTCTCCCAATCCCTCCACTGACCTCCATTCAGTGTCCTCCACCCCTCTCTCCCAATCCCTCCACTGACCTCCATTCAGTGTCCTCCACCCTCTCTCTCCCAATCCCCCCACTGACCTCCATTCAGTGTCCTCCACCTCTCTCTGCCAATCTCTCCACTGCTTCCGTTCAGTGTCCACCTCTCTCTGCCAATCCCTCCACTGACCTCCAGTCAGTGTCCTCCACCCCTCTCTGCCAATCACTCCACTGACCTCCGTTCAGTGTCCTCCACCCCTCTCTGCCAATCCCTCCACTGGCCTCCATTCATTGTCCTCCACCCCTCTCTGCCAATCCCTCCACTGACCTCCATTCAGTGTCCACCACCCCTCTCTGCCAATCCCTCCACTGGCTTCCACTCGCCCAATGAATAAAATTCAAAATACTAACAACAACTTACAAAGCCATCCACAACTCTGCCCCCGGCTACATCACCAACCTGGTCTCAAAATATCAACCAAACCGCTCTCTTCGATCCTCCCAAGACCTTCTGCTCTCTAGTTTTCGTTGTCACCTCCTCCCATGCTCGCCTCCAGGACTTCTCCCAAGCTTCTCCCATCTTATGAGAACTCCCTACCCCAATCTGTCCGACTGTCTCCTAATCTATCCACCTTTAGACGATCCCTGAAAAACCTTTCTCTTTAAAGAAGTCTATCCTGCTTCTACCTAGTAAACCGCCATTTATTTACTCCATCAGCCCATCCCCCCCACAGCTATTACCTTTTGTATCCCTCAACCCTCCCTCCTAGATTGTAAGCTCTAATGAGCTGGGCCCTCTGTTTCTTCTTGTACCCAATTGTATTGTAACTGTAATGTCTGCATTCATTTAGTAAAGCGCTACGCAAACTGTTGGCACTAAATAAATCCTGTATAATGATAATTGCAACTTGAATTGACATTTGTTAAAGTGTTGCTAAACCCAGGACCCTGCATTCACTATATCCGCTCTCCCCGGACCCCGCATTCACTATATCTGGTCTCCCCGGACCCTGCATTCACTATATCTGGTCTCCCCGGACCCTGCATTCACTATATCCGGTCTCCCCGGATATCCGGTCTCCCCGGACCCTGCATTCACTATATCCGCCACTATAAGTCAGGATCAAACAGCCTTTTTATACAATGTGGAGGATTAACCCCTTAGGTTCCCTTAGGTTAGCATTCACTATATCCACTCTCCCCGGACCCTGCATTCATTATATCCGCCAGGATCAAACAGCCTTTTTATACAATGTGGAGGATTAACCCCCTAGGTTCCCTTAGGTTAGCATTCACTATATATGGCCTCCCCGAACCCTGCATTCATTATATCTGGTCTCCCTGGACCCTGCATTCACTATATATGGCCCCCCCGAACCCTGCATTCATTATATCTGGTCTCCCTGGACCCTGCATTCACTATATCCGGTTTCCCCGGACCCTGCATTCATTATATCTGGTCTCCCTGGACCCTGCATTCATTATATCCGGTCTCCCGGACCCTGCATTCATTATATCCGGTCTCCCCGGACCCTGCATTCACTATATCCGCTCTCCCCGGACCCTGCATTCACTATATCCACTGGTCCCCGAACCCGGCATTCACTATATCTGGTCTACCCGGACCCTGTATTCACTATATCTGGTCTCCCCGGACCCTGCATTCCTATATCTGGTCTCCCAGGACCCTGCATTCCCTATATCCGGTCTCCCAGGACCCTGCATTCACTATATCTGGTCTCCCCCGGACCCTGCATTCACTATATCCGGTCTAACAGGACCCTGCATTCACTATATCTGGTCTCCCCGGACCCTGCATTCCCTATATCTGGTCTCCCTGTACCCTGCATTCACTCTCTTTGGTCTCCCCGGACCCTGCATTCACTATATCCGGTCTCCCAGGACCCTGCATTCACTATATCCGGTCTCCCAGGACCCTGCATTCACTATATCCGGTCTCCCAGGACCCTGCATTCACTCTCTTTGGTCTCCCACAGTACACAGAACATGGAAATGCAATTATTTTAGTCAATATAAACTGCTAAATACCTTTTCTCAGTGCAAAAAAAGCACTGCAAAATGGACAAAAATCAAACTGTGACTGTGAACGGAGTCTAAAGGTATACAAATAAGGAAATGATTTGTAAAAATTCTAGGTTCTTTCTAGTCAATTGTTAAAGCTGAACTTTAAATCCAGATATAAAAGACACAAATGATCACAGCTCTGCAGTCTTTATGAAATCATTAAAATAGAACTCCAGCTAACTATAACAAGACATAACTAGCCCATTAAAAGGACAAGATGACAGAGCTAGCTTTGCCGCAATTTTCTGCTTCAATTCAGAGATGTCCCCTGGACTACTTCTTTCCTGCTGCTAGATCTCAGTCTAATGGCCAACATCATCATCCAACCCACTTCCTCTGAGCCCAGGTCATCCAGGTCAGCCCAGTGATGAGTACCTATCTTTGATACTCTGCTCTTTCCAATCAGTATCATCTTGCAGCACGTGAATTGATAGTACTGCTTCTTCCTCTGTACAGGGACCACAGGACGCTGATACCAGGCCAAATTAAGGTACTTACACGGCTTCTATGTTAACCCCTTCACACAAATATGCGGCCTCACAGAACTGGGCTTTTTTCTGAGGGGCCACATATTTGCGTACCTGTCTTTGTGCTGGGAGAACGCTGGGTGTCACTGAGAGCCCCGAGTCCCGTTCTAACGATTGGGACCTGGGACTCCCGATTCCGGGTCAAAGGATCGATGTGATAGCCTCTGATTGGCTATCACAGTGATCAGACACTATACAGCCCCCCCCCCCCCTCACCCCTTGTTTTTTTTTTCCTCAATGAATGGAGGAGAGAGATACATTTTAGAGAAAAAAAAAAAAAAAACTGTAAAAAAAAAACCCCTGAACTCCCTGGACCCTGCATTCACTATATCTGGTCTCCCCGGACCTTGCATTCCCTATATCCGGTCTCCCCGGATCCTGCATTCCCTATATCTGGTCTCCCCGGACCCTGCATTCACTATATCCGGTCTCCCCGGACCCTGCATTCACTATATCTGGTCTCCCCGGATCCCGCATTTACTATACTATATCCGGTCTCCCCGGACCCTGCATTCACTATACTATATCTGGTCTCCCCCGGACCCCGCATTCACTATACCTAGTCTCCCCGGACCCTGCATTCACTGTATCCGGTCTCCCCGGACGCTGCATTCACTATATCTGGTCTCCCCGGATCCCGCATTTACTATAGCCGCTCTCCCCGGACCCCGCATTCATTATAGCCGCTCCTCCGGACCCTGCATTCACTATATCCGCTCTCCCCGAACCCTGCATTCACTATATCCGGTCTCCCCGAACCCGATATTCACTATATCCGGTCTCCCCGGACCCTGATTTCACTATATCTGGTCTCCCCAGACCCTGCATTCACTATATCTGGTCTCCCCGGACCCTGCATTTACTATATCTGGTCTCCCCGGATCCCGCATTTACTATAGCCACTCTCCTCGGACCCCGCATTCATTATAGCCGCTCCCCTGGACCCTGCATTCACTATATCTGCTTTCCCCAGACCCTGCATTCACTATATCTGGTCCCCACAGTACACAGAACATGGAAATGCAATTATTTTAGTAAATAATAAACTGCTAAATACCTTTTCTCACCAGCAGTATATAGCAGTCTTGTGACTTCTATCAGTGTCCAGCAGAGCACTGGTTAAAGCTTGTAGGAGGAATTTTTTTCTTTAGACACAATGTGGAGGATTAACCCCTTAGGTTCCACAGTGAGTATAACAAGCATGCTTTACTGCATCTACAGACTGATTTTACTGTTGTGGGTTTAGTAACACTTTAATGAATTGGCACCCAAAATAAATAAATGTTGATCAGGCAAAAGATGGCCAAGCAACTGACCCATCTCTACTGATCCATTGGTCTAGGAAGGTTTTATTTAAAGACAATCACACATTCAATGTCCAATGAGAGGATACTCAATATTGCTGGAAGATGATATTTGAAAAATTTAAAGCAGAACTCCACTCTGCAGCAATACTTGTCCCCGATGGCTGTGTAGCTTTCTGCCCCTTTATTTAAATGTATCCAAGGTTTTCTAACTAAAAAACAGTACAGTCCACATAACATGATTTCCTATGGGACACGTTCACATCTACACGTTTTCACCCAGTACGTTTTTTGGGATGGGTCAGGGATTTTGTTTTACTCAAAAAGTTGTGGTTTTGGTTTTTGCCATGTTTTTTGATGCGTTTTAAATCTGCCTAGCAATAATGGAAAAAAAAAAACACAAAACGCATCAAAAAAGCAGCAAAAGCGCATCAAAGAGCATGTGCAATAATGCAAAACACACTGCAAAAAACGATCAAACGCAAACTGCATAGGTGTGGACCTAGCCTTAAATGTGTTTGCAGTCCAGATCCCATTGCACAGAGGCCATTCCAAGCACCCCTGCCATGTTCTTTATGGCTGCACTTTAGGTGGAAAAATCAGCACACTATATATTGATCGTGGCAGAGAGTCCCATGATTCTGTATGCATAGTAAACGATCTTTAGCCAATCCTTTCTCATCAAGATGAAACTGGCTCTGTTGAAGATGTGTGCACCACACAGGGCACAGCAGCAAATGACTGACACCCCAAGAAGACCGGAAGGTGTATCTAGGATGGTTGTGTGGGAGGTTTGATGTATATAGGATGGTTGGTTGGGTGGGAGGTTGGGTGTATATAGGATGGTTGGTTGGGTGGGAGGTTGGGTGTATCTAGGATGGTTGGTTGGGTGGGAGGTTTGGTGTATCTAGGATGGTTGGTTGGGTGGGAGGTTGGGTGTATCTAGGATGGTTGGTTGGGTGGGAGGTTGGGTGTATCTAGGATGGTTGGTTGGGTGGGAGGTTGGGTGTATCTAGGATGGTTGGTTGTGGGAGGTTGGGTGTATCTAGGATGGTTGGTTGGGTGGGAGGTTGGGTGTATCTAGGATGGTTGGTTGGGTGGGAGGTTGGGTGTATCTAGGATGGTTGGTTGGGTGGGAGGTTGGGTGTATCTAGGATGGTTGGTTGGGTGGGAGGTTGGGTGTATCTAGTATGGTTGGTTGGGTGGGAGGTTGGGTGTATCTAGGATGGTTGGTTAAGTGGGAGGTTGGGTGTATCTAGGATGGTTGGTTAAGTGGGAGGTTGGGTGCATCTAGGATGGTTGGTTGGGTGGGAGGTTGGGTGTATCTAGGATGGTTGCTTGGGTGGGAGGTTGGGTGTATCTAGGATGGTTGGTTGAGTGGAGGTTTGGTGTATCTAGAATGGTTGGTTAGGTGGGAGGTTGGGTGTATCTAGGATGGTTGATTAAGTGGGAAGTTGGGTGTATCTAGGATGGTTGGTTGGGTGTATCTAGGATGATTGGTTGGGTGGGAGGTTTGGTGTATCTAGGATGGTTGGTTAGGTGGGAGGTTGGGTGTATCTAGGATGGTTGGTTAAGTGGGAGGTTGGGTGTATCTAGGATGGTTGGTTAAGTGGGAGGTTGGGTGTATCTAGGATGGTTGGTTGGGTGGGAGGTTGGGTGTATCTAGGATGGTTGCTTGGGTGGGAGGTTGGGTGTATCTAGGATGGTTGGTTGAGTGGAGGTTTGGTGTATCTAGAATGGTTGGTTAGGTGGGAGGTTGGGTGTATCTAGGATGGTTGGTTAGGTGGGAGGTTGGGTGTATCTAGGATGGTTGGTTGGGTGGGAGGTTGGGTGTATCTAGGATGGTTGGTTGGGTGGGAGGTTGGGTGTATCTAGGATGGTTGATTAAGTGGGAGGTTGGGTGTATCTAGGATGGTTGGTTGGGTGTATCTAGGATGGTTGGTTGGGTGTATCTAGGATGGTTGGTTGGGTGGGAGGTTGGGTGTATCTAGGATGGTTGGTTAGGTGGGAGGTTGGGTGTATCTAGGATGGCTGGTTAGGTGGGAGGTTGGGTGTATCTAGGATGGCTGGTTGGGTGGGAGGTTGGGTGTATCTAGGATGGTTGGTTGGGTGGGAGGTTTGGTGTATCTAGGATGGTTGGGTGGGAGGTTTGGTGTATCTAGGATGGTTGGGTGTCTCCAAGTAGGAAGTATACCTGCTGCTATTCCTCCAATTGAAAATCAGAGGCACCCCACATGGAAGAAAAAAATATATGAAATATATTTTAAAAATGTTCTTCCCAAATATATTGACAAATATTTGAAATACTATAATTTTGGCCATATTCAATATATTTAAAAAAAAATTATTTTATATATATATATATCAGCATGTTGAAATGCGTTTTTTATATGTTACAAAATATATGAAAGATATTTTTAAAAATATATATTTCTTAAAATTTAACATAAAAAAGTAATTTTAACATATATTTTTACATATATTTGTAAATGCATTCCAAAAATGTAGATTTGTATTTTTAAAGACACACAATATATTTGAAAATAGTTTTCATATATTGTGTAATAAAAATGCATTTCAACATACAGTATATATATATTTTTTTTTTTATTGAAAATATATTGAATACAGCAAAAATTTGTAGTATTTCAAATATATTTTTCTTCCATATGGGACTCAGTGGGGAGGGGGCAACAAATTATTGTAAAGCACAGTTTTTACCAAACTTTGCTTTAATCATAATACAAAAAAACATAAGAAATTAGGTTTTGTATATTTTAAAAACCAGTCAAGGACTATATGACCACTCTGCAGAAAAGTTCAAATATTTCTTAGCCAATTCTTTGGTATAAAGAAAATATTTGCAGGCTTTGCAGCCATGTACATTTCTCTAAGCACTTACTCTTCATGCTTATATCTCCATTCTTTCTGGGAGTCATCATACATGAACAGCTGGGGCGTCCATTCCTCGTCTTTATCTTTTCGCTCTTTTGCCGCCTTTCTCTGCGCATCCTCTAGAATGTATTTCTCATCCGTGGCCTGGTTTTGGTTTCCATCGTGGATAGCGTTCGTCACATGCTGCCACATCCTGGAATACATTCACACCAAAGGATCATTGTCCTCTGCAAGAAGAACCATGCCTGACCTGACTCAAGCAACGAGGTTCATGAGGGACTAACATGTTTCAGCTGCTAGAAGAGTGTTAAGCTGGCCATAGAACAATCAAAGGTTTCTGTGGGTTTTGGTGCTTTACATTTAGGGGAGCCGATTCATTTAATTTGGCTGTCCTGTGTGCGAAAATCGCACAAAATAAGTACAAGGAACTTTTCTTTTTTTTTTTTTTTTAAGCATGCCGCCCCAAAATACATGGTATTTTTTTTGCCATGCCTTTTGGAGTATGATTTCTCATGCACCTTAGCAAGCATTAATGGCACTCCTATGCACCTGTAAAAGGGATGCACAGAGCTATGTATGGTTGAGCAGCACAGTGGCTAAATGGTTAATACTTCCATCTGGCAGTACTAGGATTGTAGGTTCAAATCCCAACCACGGTACCACCTGCCTTGAGGTTGCATGTTCTCCCTGTGCCAATTTACAATTGGCGTTGGTATGTAAGTTTTTCTCCAAGCAATAATGAGTTCACATATTTTGCCCATTGTTTGCTGGTTGGTGGGGTAGGAGGCAGACATTGTCTAGCAATTAATTTCCTGGCTAGATACAGTAGTCTAGAAGCCATGATAGACTCTCCAGGTTGGAATACTTCCTGATCTAATGCCTAGTAGGCAGATTAGAGGGTCCTGAGGTATGGTATATTGCAATGCTAGGGAGAGAGTTTGTAGGACCTCCTTCCAATATCTAGTCAATTTTGGGCAATGCCAGATCATATGGATAAAGTCATCCCTGTGTATATTGCACTTTGGGCAGTACGGAGAGTCCCTTGTGCCCCATTGGTGTAATTTTCCAGGGGTCCTATAAGCACAGTGGAGAATAAATAATTGAGATAATTTGTGGGAAGCTGAGAGAGAGAGATCACTGGTACAGACTCCAGAGTTCTGCAGCAGATCTTTGCTGGCCTGCAGGTCTCTCCTTAAAGTGTTATTAAACCCAGGACCCTACATTTACTATATCCGCTCTCCCCAGACCCAGCATTCACTATATCCGGTCTCCCTGGACCCTGCATTCACTATATCCGGTCTCCCTGGACCCTGCATTCACTATATCCGGTCTCCACAGACCTGGCATTCACTATATCCGGTCTCCTCAGACCCTGCATTCACTATATCCGGTCTCCCCAGACCCAGCATTCACTATATCCGCTCTCCCCAGACCCAGCATTCACTATATCCGGTCTCCCTGGACCATGCATTCACTATATCTGGTCTCCACAGACCTGGCATTCACTATATCCGGTCTCCCCGGACCATGCATTCACTATATCTGCTCTCCCCAGACCCTGCATTCACTATATCCGGTCTCCCCAGACACGGCATTCACTATATCCAGTCTACCCGGACCCTGCATTCACTATATCTGCTCTCCCCAGACCCTGCATTCACTATATCTGGTCTCCACGGACCCTGCATTCACTATATCTGCTCTCCCCAGACCCAGCATTCACTATATCCGGTCTCCCCAGACCCTGCATTCACTATATCCGGTCTCCCCGGACCGTGCATTCACTATATCTGGTCTCCCCAGACCCAGCATTCACTATATCCGGTCTCCCCAGACCCTGCATTCACTATATCCGGTCTCCCCGGACCGTGCATTCACTATATCTGGTCTCCCGGACCCTGCATTCACTATATCCGGTCTCCCCAGACCCTGCATTCACTATATCTGGTCTCTCCGGGCACTGCATTCACTATATCCATCTCCCTGGACCCACCATTCACTATATCTGGTCTCCCCGGACCTGCATTCACTATATCCGCTCTCACCGGAGCCTGCATTCAGTATATCCGCTCTCCCCAGATCCTGCATTCACTATATCTGGTCTCCCCGTACCTTGCATTCACTATATCCGCCCTCCCTGGACCCTGCATTCACTATATCTGGTCTCCCCGGACCCTGCATTCACTATATCCGTCTCCCTGCACCCTGCATTCACTATATCTGGTCTCCCCCGGTTCGTGCATTCACTATATCCAGTCTCCCGGACCCTGCATTCACTATATCTGCTCTCCCCAGACCCTGCATTCACTATATCTGGTCTCCACGGACCCTGCATTCACTATATCTGCTCTCCCCAGACCCAGCATTCACTATATCCGGTCTCCCCAGACCCTGCATTCACTATATCCGGTCTCCCCGGACCGTGCATTCACTATATCTGGTCTCCCCAGACCCAGCATTCACTATATCCGGTCTCCCCAGACCCTGCATTCACTATATCCGGTCTCCCCGGACCGTGCATTCACTATATCTGGTCTCCCCGGACCCTGCATTCACTATATCCGGTCTCCCCAGACCCTGCATTCACTATATCTGGTCTCTCAGGGCACTGCATTCACTATATCCATCTCCCTGGACCCGCCATTCACTATATCTGGTCTCCCCGGACCTGCATTCACTATATCCGCTCTCACCGGAGCCTGCATTCAGTATATCCGCTCTCCCCAGATCCTGCATTCACTATATCTGGTCTCCCCGTACCTTGCATTCACTATATCCGCCCTCCCTGGACCCTGCATTCACTATATCTGGTCTCCCCGGACCCTGCATTCACTATATCCGTCTCCCTGCACCCTGCATTCACTATATCTGGTCTCCCCCGGTTCGTGCATTCACTATATCCAGTCTCCCGGACCCTGCATTCACTATATCCGCTCTCCCTGGACCCTACATTCAATATATGTGGTCTCCCCGGACCCTGCATTCACTATATCTGGTCTCCCAGGACCCTGCATTCACTATATCCGTCTCCCGGAGCCTGCATTCACTATATCCGTCTCCCCGGAGCCTGCATTTACTATATCCGTCTCCCGGACCCTGCATTCACTATATCTGCTCTCCCCAGGCCCTGCAGTCAATATATCTGGTCTCCACGGACCTTGCATTCACTATATCTTTTCTCCCACAGTACACAGAACATGGAAATGCAATTATTTTAGTAAATATAAACTGCTAAATACCTTTTCTCATCAGAAGTTAGAGCAGTCTTGTGACTTCTATCAGTGTCCAGCCCAGTACTAGCTAAAGCTTGTAGGAGGAGTCTTTCTGCTCTAGGAGGATGCAGGACCCCTGACCTGTGTCTGGACAGTGCTGATTGGCCCTGTGCTGATCACATACTCTCCCAAGAAAAAAAAATCCTCTCTAATCCAACACACTAAAATGAGCATGTGCATGCCTACAGTTCAGCCTGGAGATAAGAGGTGGTTGCTTGAAAAAGGGGAGGAACAGAAAAGAAAGGATCAAACAGCCTATTTACACAATGCAGAGGATTAACCCCTTAGGTTCCACAGTGAGTATAACAAGCGTGCTTTACTGCATATACAGACTGATTGTACTTTTGTGGGTTTAGTAACACTTTAATATTGAATTCTATGTTAAAGTGGTTGTAAACCCATCCATGTACCCAATGAAATGACTGACTTCAGGTGATACAGAGAGATGAAACAAAACCTCCTACATAAGTTCTCTTCTCCATCTGTTCAAAGGGCTGAATTTGTATAGCTTTTCCAAGAGTTCAGAAAAAAGGGGGTGGAGAACCTAAATTACACTCTGCAGAGCTCAGTGAGGAGAGCACTGAGAGCTGATTGGAGGAAAGGAACACACACCCAGTGTGGTGTATTTAGGTTTTGTGCTGCCCTAGGCTATGACCCCACCAAGAGAGCCTGACATTGACCAACAACACCCCTGACTCCCACCCAAGACAACCTTCCACTACCACTGCCCCCCATACACCAGCCACTATCCCCCATGGCGAGAGAGGAGAGACACTCAACTTCACAGCTCCGGACATCCCCAGGAATGAGAGTTGAGCTGTGCATTCACCGTCATGTAACCCGCAACCTCTCTTGGAACCCACCAGGTCTCCATGCCATGTGTGTCCCTTCTTCCGAGGGGCAATGCCCATGAAAAATGTGGCCCTAGGCAAATGCCTTGTTTGCCTTGTGGTAAATACACCCCTGCACACACCCCTCCACACAGGAACAGAGCTGAGGCTGTCAATCTGTTAGAGATCTCTCCCCTGTCGTCATTTTTCTCTTGGTGTCAGGAAAGCTTGTCAGAAGTGATTGGTGCTGATAGTGGGAAGAACAAAGCAGCAGACAGAAATGACACTTAAAGCGGAGTTCCAGTTGAATACAAATAAATAAAAGTCAGCAGCTACAAAAACTGTAGCTGCTGACTTTTAAAATTCAGACACTTACCTGTCCCTCACTCCAGTGGTGTCCTCACCACAGCTGGTTTCACCGGCCGTCTTCTCTCCTCGGCGCCAACATCCTTAGTGTGGGCACCCCCCAGCTTGCGGCTTCAGAGCCGGGTATCCATTGCGCATGCGCAAGTAGCGCTGCTCTTTGTGAATGGCCCCGTAGTCTTCTGGAACCTGTCACATGTCCAAGAAGACTACGGGGAGGGGGGGAGGGAGGGGGGGAGAGAACAACTTCCGTTTCCGATCACCTAGGTGATTGCACCGGAAGTGGGAGTGGGTACCTGTCAAATTCGGGTACCCGCTCCCCCAAGATGCCAATCCTTAACAGGGAATGGGGGAAAAAGCATTAAAGCGGAAGTTCCCCTTTTGAGTGGAGCTCCACTTTAAGCTACTTTCACACTGCTCTGTATAAAAAAAAAAAATAAAAAAAAGCATTTGCACTTTTTGCTGCATTTGTGCCACGTTGCCTTAAATTTGAGACAAGTACACACCATAGAGGGATATGCTTTGTTCATATTTCATGTCTGAGGTTTGCAACCACTTTAACGCTACACTAGTGTAATCACTGGTGATCACAAACTGCACAACACTGTGGGGTTGATTCACTAAAACTGGAGAGTGCAAAATCTGGTGCAGCTGTGCATGGCAGCCAATCAGCTTCTAACTTCAGCTTGTTCAATTAAGCTTTGTCAAAAAATCCTGGAAGCTGATTGGTTTCTAGGCAGAGTTGCACCAGATTTTGCACTCTTCAGTTTTAGTAAATCAAACCCCGTATGGGGAATAACATTGCTATGATGAAGAGAAGAATATAATGGAGGTGGTGGCTGAGAATGTTGTGGTTGGTTAGAGAGATATTTTTCATATGAAACTGTTAACATTGGGAGGAGATTTTATTACAAGACCCCCTGTAAAGAAGAAATGGGATATTCCCCTCTCTTGCACTGCCAGCAAACCGCTGACTAAAGATCTTGAAGAATCGAATGCTTCTCAGAATGCATACATTCTGCTCTCACCCCACTTACCCAGGGGTGTATTTACCACAAGGCAAACAAGGCATTTGCCTAGGGCGGCATTTTTCAGGGGGGCAGCACTGCCCCTCAGAAGAAGGGACACACGTGGCATGGGGACCTGGTGGGTTCCAAGAGAGGATGTGGGTTTCATGACAGTGTATGCACAGCTCGACTCTCGTTCCCGGGGATGTCCGGAGCCGTGAAGGTGAGTGTCTTTCTCTCTCTCTCGCCATGGGGGATGGTGGCTGGTGTATGGGGGGCAGTGGTAGAGGAAGGCTCTCTCGGGTGGGAGGCAGGAGTGTTTTTGGTCAATGTCATACTCTCTCTGTGGGGGGCCGCCGACTTTTGTGTTGCCTAGGGCAGAACAAAACCTAAATACACCACTGCACTTACCACTGTGTCCTGTAGTAAAGTAGTGATGTCATCAGGAACCACAGCGCAGGGGGGGAGCAGGGAGTTGACACTTCTGGAAGTGTCAGATTCTGCAGGATCTTCATCCAGTGGTTTCCCTAGATCAGGGATTCTCCACCAGGGTTCCATGGAAGCCAGGAGTTCCTCCAGACGCTGCTAGGGGTTCCCTGAGCAATGAGCAATTTCTGCCTCTCAGATAAGTTCCCACCAACACCATTGATCTTTTTAGCTACCTGTAAAGGGCTAAATCTTCCCAATAACCATCACGTTAAAGCGGAGCTCCACCCAAAAGGGGAAATGCCTCCTGCTCCCCATTAAGGATTGGCACCTTTGGGAAGCGGGTACCCAAATTTGACAGGTACCCGCTCCCAATTCCACTTGATCGCCTAGGCAATTGGAAGCGGAAGTTGTTCTTCCCCCTTCCTCCCCATAGTCTTCTTCCCAGAAGACTACGGGGCCATTCACAAAGCACAGCACTTCCCACGCATTCGCAGTGGGTACCCGGCTGTGAAGCCGCAAGCTGTCACAGCCAGGTGCCCACACTGAAGATGCTGGCGCCGAGGAGAGAAGACAGCCGGTGATACCAGCCGTGGTGAGCACACCTCTGGACCGAGGGACAGGTAAGTGGCTGTATTTCAAAAGTCAGCAGCTACAGTTTTTTTCAGGTGGAATTCCGCTTTAATGTATCAGGAGCAGGGGCAGACTGACCATTCGAGCACTCGAGCACTGCCCAAGGGCCGGGGTCAGTAGGGGGCCCCATGAAATGCCTCTGGTACCTTTTTATAGGCTTTTTTGGGTGTGCTTTGAGTGTGGGCAACGACACAGGGGCCCCATGAGCCCCTATTGCCCGGGGGCCCCATGAGTTGTCAGTCCGCCCCTGATCATGAGTTGTAGATATAGTCATTTTTGCAGGGGTTCCCTGAGACAGTTTAGTTCAAGGATCCTCAATGTTGAAAAGATCGAGAAAGGCTGCCCTAGACTACTTCAGACGGTCTTCTTTACAGGGGGTCCTCCATTTGGACATGTATTTTTACCAATACCAAGCTGCTTTAAATTCTTTACCTCTCTGACTCCATTTCTGTCTGCTCTTCAAACAGCACGATGTGCCGCTTCAGCCTCTGTCTTCTAATGTCAGACGTTGGATTCCAGAAAATGTCCCTGCTGTCGCCCTGTACATCGTTTAAGTACACTTCCCGGTCCTGGAAAGAGAACAGGTACAGAGCTGTTCAGCTAAATGAAAGGGGTTGTCCCCTATAGTGTCCAGCTCACGGCAAATTGTATGTAAAAAAGTTTTCCTTGTTTTTGTTGAATTTTACTGACTGTAGGTATGAAATCCTCACCCAGTGCCCATCAAGGTTTGCCAGGAGTTCACCTGCCACTTTGATCTTTCCGCTGATCTGGTTTAAAGTGTCGCTTCCTCCAAAGAACGGCTATAGGTAAAAAAAAAACACAAGATAAGGAGGATGCAGACTTTCAGCTATAGATACAACGGGTAAATAAGTATTTGCCATTTTTTTCAGTAAATATATTTCTAAAGGTGCTATTAACATGAAATTTTCATCACATGTCGGTAACATAGTTACATAGTTAGTTTGGCTGACAAAAGTCAAAAACAAAAGTCCATGCAGTTCAACCATTTTTAAAAAAAAAAGTTATAATCCTACACCCACAGTTGATCCAGAGGAAGGCAAAAAAACCCAACAAAGCACGATCCAATTTGCACCTGCAGGGGAACAAAATTCCTTCCTGATCCCCAGAGAGGCAATCAGATATTCCCTGGATTAGCTTTACCTATAAATGTTATATATCCAGTTATATTCTGTGTAGCTAAGAAAGAATCCAGGACTTTTTTAAAGCAATCCACTGAGCTGGCCAGAACCAACTCTTGAGGGAGTCTATTCCACATTTTCAAAGCTCTTACTGTGAAGAAACCTTTCCGTGCTTGGAGATTAAATTTCTTTTCTTCAGACGTAAAGAGCGCCCCCTTGTCCTCTGTGATGACCTCAGGGTGAATAGCTCTACACACCGAGTTCACTATATGAACCACTGATGATGTACGGTTTTACTAATTTAATGCGTTCTGCGGGACTTTTCATATTGTGAAAAATTCGTAAACCGAAATGCAGTTTCCCATAGGAATGCATTGAAAACCAATGAATCCGTTCCGGAGGTCAGAAAAAAGTAGAAAAAAAAGTCTATCTGTTCAAAACTCTTTATAAAGTGCACTTTAAAGGCATAAATACTGTACAGGGACATGATTAAAAAAAATTGTAAATGCATTGAAAAACCAATTAATCCGTTCATATTGCAAAAACAATGTGTACACCGTGGCATTATTTTCAATAGATTTTCATTTCTTAAACCAAAAATTAACATTAACCAAGGCGTTTGTAAACCGAGGTACGCCTGTATATATACATGGTGATCATATCCCCCCCTATGTATTATACATGGAGATCATATCCCCCCTTATGTATTATACATGGAGATCATATCCCCCCTTATGTATTATACATGGAGATCATATCCCCCCTTATGTATATATATGGAGATCATATCCTCCTTATGTATTATACATGGAGATCATATCCCCCTTATGTATTATACATGGAGATCATATCCCCCCTTATGTATTATACACAGATATCATATCCCCCCCCCCTTATGTATTATACATGGAGATCATATCCCCCCTTATGTATTATACATGGAGATCATATCCCCCCTTATGTATTATACATGGAGATCATATCCCCCCTTATGTAATTATACATGGAGATCATATCCCCCCCTTATGTATTATACATGGAGATCATATCCCCCCTTATGTATTATACATGGAGATCATATCCCCCCTTATGTATTATACATGGAGATCATATCCCCCCCTTATGTATTATACATGGAGATCATATCCCCCCTTATGTATTATACATGGAGATCATATCCCCCCTTATGTATTTTATACATGGAGATCATATCCCCCCTTATGTATTATACATGGAGATCATATCCCCCCTTATGTATTATACATGGAGATCATATCCCCCCCTTATGTATTATACATGGAGATCATATCCCCCCCTTATGTATTATACATGGAGATCATATCCCCCCCTTATGTATTATACATGGAGATCATATCCCCCCCTTATGTATTATACATGGAGATCATATCCCCCCTTATGTATTATACATGGAGATCATATCCCCCCTTATGTATATTATACATGGAGATCATATCCCCCCCTTATGTATTATACATGGAGATCATATCCCCCTTATGTATTATACATGGAGATCATATCCCCCCCTTATGTATTATACATGGAGATCATATCCCCCCCTTATGTATTATACATGGAGATCATATCCCCCCTTATGTATTATACATGGAGATCATATCCCCCCTTATGTATTATACATGGAGATCATATCCCCCCTTATGTATTATACATGGAGATCATATCCCCCCTTATGTATTATACATGGGGATCATATCCCCCCCCCCCCCTTATGTATTATACATGGAGATCATATCCCCCCTTATGTATTATACATGGAGATCATATCCCCCCTTATGTATTATACATGGAGATCATATCCCCCCTTATGTATTATACATGGAGATCATATCCCCCTTATGTATTATACATGGAGATCATATCCCCCTTCTTATGTATTATACATGGAGATCATATCCCCCCTTATGTATTATACATGGAGATCATATCCCCCCCTTATGTATTATACATGGAGATCATATCCCCCCCCCCATATCCCCTTATGTATTATACATGGAGATCATATACATGGGAGATCATATCCCCCCCTTATGTATTATACATGGAGATCATATCCCCCCCTTATGTATTATACATGGAGATCATATCCCCCCCTTATGTATTATACATGGAGATCATATCCCCCCCCTTATGTATTATACATGGAGATCATATCCCCCTTATGTATTATACATGGAGATCATATCCCCCCTTATGTATTATACATGGAGATCATATCCCCCCCTTATGTATTATACATGGAGATCATATCCCCCCCTTATGTATTATACATGGAGATCATATCCCCCTTTATGTATTATACATGGAGATCATATCCCCCCTTATGTATTATACATGGAGATCATATCCCCCCTTATGTATTATACATGGAGATCATATCCCCCCTTATGTATTATACATGGTGATCATCCCCCCCCTTATGTATTATACATGGAGATCATATCCCCCCCTTATGTATTATACATGGAGATCATATCCCCCCCCTTATGTATTATACATGGAGATCATATCCCCCCCCCTTATGTATTGTATATTATACATGGAGATCATATCTCCCCTTATGAGATACATATCCCCCCTTATGTATTATACATGGAGATCATATCCCCCCCCTTATGTATTATACATGGAGATCATATCCCCCCTTATGTATTATACATGGAGATCATATCCCCCCTTATGTATTATACATGGAGATCATATCCCCCTTATGTATTATACATGGAGATCATATCCCCCCCTTATGTATTATACATGGAGATCATATCCCCCCTTATGTATTATACATGGAGATCATATCCCCCCTATTATACCCCCCCATATCCCCCCTTATGTATTATACATGGAGATCATATCCCCCCTTATGTATTATACATGGAGATCAAATCCCCCCTTATGTATTATACATGGAGATCATAATCCCCCCCTTATGTGTATGGAGATTATACATATGGAGATCATCATATCCCCCCTTATGTATTATACATGGAGATCATATCCCCCCTTATGTATTATACATGGAGATCATATCCCCCCTTATGTATTATACATGGAGATCATATCCCCCCCTTATGTATTATACATGGAGATCATATCCCCCCTTATGTATTATACATGGAGATCATATCCCCCCTTATGTATTATACATGGAGATCATATCCCCCCTTATGTATTATACATGGGAGATCATATCCCCCCTTATGTATTATACATGGAGATCATATCCCCCTTATGTATTATACATGGAGATCATATCCCCCCTTATGTATTATACATGGAGATCATATCCCCCCTTATGTATTATACATGGAGTCATCATATCCCCCCTTATGTATTATACATGGAGATCATATCCCCCCCTTATGTATTATACATGGAGATCATATCCCCCCTTATGTATTATACATGGAGATCATATCCCCCCCTTATGTATTATACATGGAGATCATATCCCCCCTTATGTATTATACATGGAGATCATATCCCCCTTATGTATTATACATGGAGATCATATCCCCCCTTATGTATTATACATGGAGATCATATCCCCCCCTTATGTATTATACATGGAGATCATATCCCCCCCTTATGTATTATTGGAGATACATGGAGATCATATCACCCCCCCCCTTATGTATTATACATGGAGATCATATCCCCCCCCTTATGTATTATACATGGAGATCATATCCCCCCTTATGTATTATACATGGAGATCATATCCCCCTTATGTATTATACATGGAGATCATATCCCCCTTATGTATTATACATGGAGATCATATCCCCCCTTATGTATTATACATGGAGATCATATCCCCCCCTTATGTATTATACATGGAGATCATATCCCCCCCCTTATGTATTATACATGGAGATCCCCCCCATATACATGGAGATCATATCCCCCTTATGTATTATACATGGAGATCATATCCCCCCCTTATGTATTATACATGGAGATCATATCCCCCCCTTATGTATTATACATGGAGATCATATCCCCCCTTATGTATATTATACATGGAGATCATATCCCCCCCCTTATGTATTATACATGGAGATCATATCCCCCCTTATGTATTATACATGGAGATCATATACATGGAGATCACATCCCCCCTTATGTATTATACATGGTGATCATACCCCCCCCCTTATGTATTATACATGGAGATCATATCCCCCCTTATGTATTATACATGGAGATCATATCCCCCTTATGTATTATACATGGATTATCATATCCCCCTTATGTATTATACATGGAGATCATATCCCCCCTTATGTATTATACATGGAGATCATATCCCCCCCTTATGTATTATACATGGAGATCATATCCCCCCTTATGTATTATACATGGAGATCATATCCCCCCCTTATGTATTATACATGGAGATCATATCCCCCCTTATGTATTATACATGGAGATCATAATCCCCCCCTTATGTATTATACATGGTGATCATATCCCCCCTTATGTATTATACATGGTAGATCATATCCCCCCCTTATGTATGTATTAACATGGAGATCATATCCCCCCTTATGTATTATACATGGAGATCATATCCCCCCTTATGTATTATACATGGAGATCATATCCCCCCTTATGTATTATACATGGAGATCATATCCCCCTTATGTATTATACATGGAGATCATATCCCCCCTTATGTATTATACATGGAGATCATATCCCCCATATGTATTAATATACATGGAGATCATATCCCCCCTTATGTATTATACATGGTGATCATATCCCCCCTTATGTATTATACATGGAGATCATAACCCCCCCCTTATGTATGTATTCTATACATGAGGAGAAATCATATCCCCCCTTATGTATTATACATGGAGATCATATCCCCCCTTATGTATTATACAGGAGATCATATCCCCCCCCCTTATGTATTATACATGGAGATCATATCCCCCCCTTATGTATTATACATGGTGAGATCATATCATATCCCCCTTATGTATTATACATGGAGATCATATCCCCCCTTATGTATTATACATGGATGATCATATCCCCCCTTATGTATTATACATGGAGAGATCATATCCCCCCTTATGTATTATACATGGAGATCATATCCCCCCCCTTATGTATTATACATGGAGATCATACGATCCAACCCCCCCCCTTATGTATTATACATGGAGATCATATCCCCCCCTTTATGTATTATACATGGAGATCATATCCCCCCCTTATGTATTATACATGGAGATCATATCCCCCCCTTATGTATTATACATGGAGATCATATCCCCCCATTATATTATATACATGGAGATCATATCCCCCCTTATATATTATACATTATGATATGGTGATCATATCCCCCCCCTTTATGTATTATACATGGAGATCATACCCCCCCCCCCTTATGTATTATACATGGTGATCATATCCCCCTTATTATTTATGGTATCATATACATGGTGATCATATCCCCCCCTTATGTATTATACATGGTGATACATATCCCCCCTTATATATTTTATACATGGAGATCATATACCCTATACATGGATGTTTTGTACATGGAGATCATACCCCCCCCCCCCTTATGTAATTAACATGGTGATCATATCCCCCTTATATATTATACATGTAGATTATACCCCCCCCATTAATCTCCTCTTCTCAAGAGAGAGAATAAATTCAGTTTCCTCTAATCTTTTTCTCATAGCTGAGCTCCTCCATACACCCAATATTCATTGTTTAACAGTGTTTGGACTTTGTATCACCAGATTGACCCCACACTGTACCATTAAAGTGATTATCAATCTTTACCGTCTTTTTTGGCCAAATGTTGTGACAACCCTCAACGTTAACTACCTTCCTGCTTAAAAATTAAAAAAAAAAAAACACTAAGATTTTTTTAAAGTTTTGAAAAAAAACATACCTTCAGCTTAAACTCCAGCTCCGTCACATACCCTGTCTTCTCACATTCGATTGTAACTTTCCCTCCCAACTCCATTGTCATTGTGCCGTACAAGAGACCTAATAGAAATATAGTGATACAAGCTGCTAGACCAAATACACATTTAATGCACATTCCTTTTATAACCATTAGTCTGAACACTAAGAATTTAACAAGCCACCAGCAGCCTTCTTGAGGCCCATAAACCATCCATTAGTTTCAATTGTGGTGTGTTGAATACAGGTCTTTACATTAATATTTTTACAAACGTATGTAATTCAGGCTAAAGAAACAATGAATATCTCCAAGTATATATAGACACGGGTCCCTAAACCGATCTGTTACATTACCAATATCCCCCCCCCCCCCCAGTTTTTACATTCAAATTAATAAATTAAACATTAAGGAATTTACCAATACGCTACATAAAATCATCATTATTTATTATTATACAGTATTTATAAAGCGTCGATAGTTCGCTCAGCGCTGTACATTACAAAGGGGGGACAGAACATGTGACAGAACAATACCAATACAATGCAAAACATGAGGGGATTGAGGGCTCTGCTCTTTCCAGCTTACAATCGAGGAGGGAGGGGATGGTGGCACAGGAGGAGATAGCTGTGGGGGATGGGGTGGTAGGAAGAGTGGAGGAGGTTGGCAAGTTAGCAGGGGGTGGGGTAGGCTTCCCTGAAGAGATGGGTTTTCAGGGTGCGCCTAATGGAGAGGAGAGTAGGTGATAATCTGATAGGTTGGGGCAAGGGAGTTCCAGAGGATGGGTGACACCCTGGAGAAGTCCTGGAGGCTGGCGTGGGAGGAGGAGACCAGGGAACTAGAGAGAAGGAGGTCTTGTGAGGAGCGGAGTGTGCGTGTTGGGTTGGTACTTGGATATTAGGTCAGTGATGTAGTTCGGGGCAGTGTGGTGGACAGCTTTGTAGGTCAGTGTTAGGATTTTGAATTTGATCCGTTGCGCAATCGGAAGCCAGTGGAGGGATTGGCAGAGGGGGGTGGTGGAGATGGAGCGGTTGGAAAGGTGAATGAGTCTGGCAGCCGTATTCAGGATGGACTGAAGCGGGGATAGCCAGCGGCGAGGCAGGCCAGTGAGGAGGGAGTTGCAGTAGTCGAGTCGTGATATGATGAGGGAGTGGATGAGCTGTTTAGTGGTTTCTGGGGTTAGGAACGTGCGGATTTTGGCGATGTTGCGGAGGTGGAGTCTGCATGAGTTTGTTAAAGATTGGACTTGGGGCTGGAAGGATAGGTTGGAATCCAGAATGACACCAAGTACTCTGGCCTGCGGGGGGCGGGTTTGATGGTGACGTTGTTGGATGTGATGGAGAAGTCAATGGGGGGTGTGTGTCCGGGCTGGGGGGAAGACAAGAAACTCGGTTTTGGAGAGGTTCAGTTTAAGGAAGTGGAGTGCCATCCAGTTGATATGTCGCTCAGTAGGTGTGTGATTCTGGCGGAGACCGAGGGGGTGAGGTGGGGGGTTGAGAGAACATAAGACATTTTTCATGTTTTGTTCATTTTAATGAAATCCGTATTAAACCCCATGTGTCTGAATCCACTAGGAATTTACATATACACATATACTTTACATTTATCATTTTGCCTCGAAAAGCTCAAAATTCATCATGTTTAATCAAGTGAGGATAAAAGAAAGCATGCATTGCAGAAATGAATCTAACAGGATGGATTTTGAGCTTTTGAAGGCTAAAAAGTGTTAATCATAAATTCTGAGTATATGTGTACATGTAAGAGGTAGAAGTCTCGGTGGCTTCTAAAGTCTGGGATTTTTAATTTGAATTTTAATAAGATGAACAAAAGATCTTAAATGGCTTCTATTTATTTCATGTAGAGTTCCAGTAAAGTCCCTAATGGTTAGTCTATAATTAGATTTTAAGAAAATGATGAACACATATGTACAGTCGTGGACAAAAATATTGGCACCCCTGCATTTCTGTCAGATAATGCACCAATTCACCCAGAAAATTGCTGCAATTACAAATGTTTCGGCATTCTCATGTTTATTTCTTCTTTGTACTGGTATGACACAAAAAAGTGGAGAAACAAACGCCAAATCTGACACATTCCATGCAAAACCCAAAAAATGGACTGGACAAAATTATTGGCACCCTCAATTTAATATTTGGTAAAACACCCAAAAACATTTTTGGCCAGTTCAGTACTCTCCATCATTTTGTCTGAAACCATTTCTGGGTGGTTTATAATGTGTGCTTTGGTTCATTGTCCTGCTGTAAGACCCATGACCTCTGACAGAGACCCAACTTTCTGTCACAATGCACCCCAGAATTCTTTGGTAGTCTTCAGATTTCATAATGCCATGCACATGGTCAAGACATCCAGTGCCTGAAGCAGCAAAGCAACCCCAAAACATCAGTGAACCTCCACCATGTTTGACTGTATGGACCATATTATTTTCTTTAAAGGCCTCATTGCTTTTTCTGAAAACAGTAGAATGATGGGATTTACCAAAAAGCTGTCATTTTGTTTTGTCTGTCCACAGCACATTCTCTCAAAAGGATTTTGGTTTCCTCAGGTAAGTTTTGGCAAACTCCAATCTGGCTTTTTTATGTTTCTGTGTCAGAAGTGGGGTCTTCCTGGATCTCCTTTTCTGTTTCTCTAAACCTGTAGAGAGTGGAGACCAATGGCTGAGAACATCAGGCTAAGCACCGTTCACAGTTCTGAGGAGATTGAACTGTCTGAACCACTAGACAGATGATTGATGTCAGAGTCACTAGCCAAGGTTTATGCAGGAAAAGAGTTTCGTAGTCTAGGTCACAAGCCAAGGTCAATGCAGGAGAAAAGTTTCGTAACTGGGTCACAAGCCAAGGTCAATGCAGAAGAAGAGTTTCATAGTTGGGCCACAAGCCAAGGTCGATGCAGAAGAAGAGTTTCATAGCCGGGTCACAAGCCAAGATCAATGCAGAAGAAGAGTTCAAGCCAAGGTCGATGCAGAAGAAGAGTTTCATAGTCGGGTCACAAGCCAAGGTCAATGCAGGAGAAGAGTTTTGTAGTCGAGCCACAAGCCAAGGTTGATGCAGGAGAAGAGTTCCGTAGTCAGGTCACAAGCCAAGGTCGATGCAGAAGAAGAGTTTCATAGTCAGGTCACAAGCCAAGGTCAATGCAGGAGAAGAGTTTTGTAGTCGAGCCACAAGCCAGGGTCAATGCCAAGTAGTAACAGTGGTAGCTCGGGTAAAACTATTGTGAGGAGCACACAAATCTGGCAACAGGAAGTGCAGAGGCATGGCTTAAATCAGGAAGTGAATAGGAGGAGCAATAAGTTCAAGGTTCAGGACAAAACAGGATTCAAGACAGGATCATCCAAGGATATGTTCAGGGAACTGTCCAGAATTCCAGCAGGCTAAAAAGAAGAGACACCTCCCCCCATCCCAACACAGCTAAGGTACTGGGTTCAAACCTAGTCCCTAACATCCTTACATTTTCATTCAGATGGTGACATATAGTGCGAGCTGACACAGTTGTACCCTATGCCTGAAGGTCAGCTTGTATTTCTCTGGAAGTTGATTGTGGTTCTTTAGCCACCATTCAAATAATCCTTCATTCCAATCTTTGATCAAGTTTTTCTCTTTCTCCCATGTCCAGGGAGATTAGCTACAGTGGGCTGTGAACTTCTTGACAATGTTGCGCACAGTGGACAGAGGAACATTAAGATCTGTTAATTGATACAGGTGAGTTTAATTATAAATTATAGTAGCATCACAAACTTGGAATGCAATTATGTCTTACAGTTTTGAGAAGGTACCAATCATTTTGTCCAGTCCATTTTTGGGATTGGAATGTGTCAGATTTGTCTTTTTGTTCCTCTACTTATTTGTGTCATACCAATACAAACAAAAGAAATAAACATGAGAAACATTTGTAATTGCAGTCATTTTCTGAGAAAAGTGGTGCATTATGTGACAGAAATGCAGAGGTGCCAATATTTTTGGCCATGATTGTAAGCAGAGGTTACCTTATGAAAGTGCTACATTTTAAAACAAGAAGTACATCCCTATATACTGTAGAATTCTGACGTTGTACATACTGGACATCTCAACACTCCCATTCAAAGTTGAGTTTTGCCTTCTGAGCCCCTATATGACTTCTTTAAAGTATATATTATCTTCCATTTTGCTTGAGGTGATTGTAGCCGTATTAGTGCATTTGCGACAGAAACAATTGAGTATTGTCCGTGATACTTTTTTTATTTGCACTAACATACAATTTTGAGGACAAGCTTGTCCTCAAAATTGTATGTTAGTGCAAATAAAAAAAGTATCATGGACAGTACTCAATTGTTAACCACTTCAGCTCCTGAGGATTTACCCCCCTTAATGACCAGGCCTCTTTTTGCTACTCGGTGCTGCACTAATTCAACTGATAATTGCGCGGTCATGCAATGCTGCACCTAAACGAAATTTACGTCCTTTTTTTCACACAAATAGAGCTTTCTTTCGGTGGTATTTGATCACCTGTGCGCTTTTTATTTTTCACGCTATAAACAAAAAAAGGCCAAAAATTTTGAAGAAAAACAATATTTTTTACTTTCAGCTATAAAAAATATATAGTAAACTCAAAGTTGGTTATAAATTTAGGCCAAAATGTATTCTGCTCCATGTTTTTTGGTAAAAAAAATCCCAATAAGTGTATATTGATTGCTTTGTGTGGAAGTTATAGCGTCTACAAACTATGGTATAAATACTACAATTTACGCCATTTTTCTGCTATACAGCACTGCGCTAGTTTAACGGACAATTGCGCGGTCATGCAATATGGTACATAACTGAAATTTACATCCTTTTTTTCCCCACAAATTGAGCTTTCTTTCGGTGGTATTTGATCGCCTGTGCGGTTTTTATTTTTTGCGCTATATAAAAAAAATGCTGACAATTTTGAGAAAAAAAAAACAATATTTTGGACTTTTTGTTATAAAACATGTCCAGTAAAAAAAAATGTAATAATCAAATTTAGCCATAAATTTCTGCCAAAATGCATTCTGCGACATGTCTTTGCTAAAAAAAATCCCAATACGTGTAAATTAATTGGTTTACGTGAAAGTTATAGCGTTTACAAATGGTGGGAAAGATACTGGAATTTTTAATTTTTATTTATACCAATAATGGCGCCGATCAGCGACTTTTGGCGGCAATCAGCGACATATGGCGGCGACCAGCGACTTATGGCAGGACTGCGGGACTGCGACGGACATTTTGACACTGGGGGTTGAACTGACTTGGGGTCACTGACATCCCCAGTGACACCAATACAGTGATCAGTGGAAAAAAAACACTGAAACTGTACTAATGTCACTGGGGAGGAAGGGGTTAACATTTTTAGAATTTGCAGTGTAAGGGGAGTGTTTTACTAGGGGGCGGGGGGGGGGTGTGCTGGACGGGGGTGGGGGGGGGGGGGGGGGGGGGGGGAGCTGATCGAGGGAGAGAAACTCTGCAGCTTCTCACAAGCTGTCAGAGAAGTGACACAGAACAGGGCTGTGTGTAAACAATGCAGCCCTGCTCTGTGTCAGCGATCACCGTCAATCGCGGGAAATCGGCCGGTAAAAACCGTCCGTGACCCGTTGGCTGACACCCGCTGTTGACACCCGCGGGACAGGTAGGGCGGGCCCTCGCGCGCGCCCCCTACCTGTTTTGAAGGCAGCCGTTTTAAAACGTGCTTTTGCCTACGAGTGCCGCCCTGCCACCGTTTATATGCGGTGGCTGGGCGGCAAGTGGTTAAAGTATATAGAAAACCAAATGACTAATATCCCACATGACCTTAAGTATGCCAATGTTATTTCAAAAAAACATTTTCAATGTTTTTAAATCTGCTCCTTTTTTAAATATAATCCCTGGTGATCCTACCATAAAGGTCCTTGTTCAGCTCAGCTGTCCCCATATGCTATGGTATAGTACTGGGGGTGCCAAGTAGGCAGCACCTGGTACACCCCAGTATGAGAGGACTAGACATCCTGGAGTAGTGAGAATTAATAACAGTATAATATAAGTAGCAGGCCAAACAAAAACATATCACGTTATGGTGCAAGATATAAACAGTTACACCTCCAACACTAGAATCCCGACTGAAAGCCAATAAACCCCCCATATTAGGTACATCAAAAGCTAATTCAGCTGGCTTCCAGTAACTTAACACAGCTTCACAAGAGATAAAAGGGACCTCTGTAGCAACAAGAAAAGACATCATAGGGTTCAATTTAAGTGAAGCAAAAACAAATATTTTGCAGTGTGAGAAATCGGCAGAGTAGCCTCGAAATGCATAGCCACACCCCTTTGATACCCCCAGGTGTCTGACCTCATACTAGGCTGTTCCCATGCTGCCAGATTGGTCTACCAGGCTTTGAGTTCCCCCAGGCTGGCAGTGGTGTGTCGCATCTGAGACGATACCCGCTGCACCACAACCACTATACAGACAGCTTTTTAGCCCACATAACAAGCACTTATATTTGAAGTTGAGTTGCCAATTTATGTGTTTACCAATAAATATTTGTTTATGATGCACTTAGATCTCTCTCTTTCTGGTGTCTTTTCTTGTAAGTAGCAGACCAAGACTTACAGTGCATCCAGAAAGTATTCCCAGCGCTTAACTTTTCCCACATTTTGCTATGTTACAGCCTTATTCCAAAATGGATTAAATTAATTTTTTTCCTCAACATTCTACAAACAATACCCCATAATGACAATGTGAAAGAACTTCGTTTTGAAATCTTTGCAATTTATTAAAAATAATAACCGAAAAAAAAACCACATGTACATAAGTATTCATGGCCTTTGCTCAATACTTTGTTGAAGCCCCTTTAGCACCAATTACAACCTCAAGTCGTTTTGAGTATGATGCTTCAAGCTTGGCACACCTATTTTTGGGCAATTTCTCCCATTCTTCTCTGCAGTACCTCTCAGGCTGTATCAGGTTGCATGGGGAGCATAGGTGCACAGCCATTTGCAGATCTCTCCAGAGATGTTCTATCTGGTTCAAGTCTGGGCTTTGGCTGGGTCACTCCAGGACATTCACTTAGGGTCGTTGTCTTGTTGAAAAATGAACCATCGCCCCAGTCTAAGGTCCAGAGCACTCTGGAACAGGTTTTCATCAAGGATGTCTCTGTACATTGCTGCATTTATCTTTCATTCGATCCTGATAGTCTCCCAGTTTCTGCCGCTGAAAAACATCCCCACAACATGATGCTGCCACCACCATGCTTCACTGTAGGGATGATATTGGCCAGGTGGTGAGCGGTGCTTGGTTTGCTCCAGACATGACGCTTGGAATTCAGGCCAAAGAGTTCAATCTTTGTCTCATCAGAGCAGAGAGTTTAGTTTCTCATCTGAGAGTCCCTCAGGTGCCTTTTGGCAAACTCCAGGCGGGCTGCCATTCGCCTTTTACTGAGGAGTGGCTTCCGTCTGGCCACTCTACCATACAGGCCTAATTGGTGGAGTGCTGCAGAGATGGTTGTTCTTCTGGAAGATTCTCCTCTCTCCACAGAGAAAAACTAGAGCTCTTTCAGAGTGACCATCGGGTGCTTAGTTACCTCCCTGGCTAAGGCCCTTCTCCCTCGACCGCTCATGTTGGCAGGGCGGCCCGCTCTAGGAAGATTTCTGGTGGTTCCAAACTTCTTCCATTTACAGATGATGGAGGCCACTGTTCTCATTGGGACCTTCAATGCTGCAGAAATGTTTCTGTACCCTTCCCCAAATCTGTGCCTTGATACAATCCTGTCTCGGAGGTCTATGGACAATTCCTTGGACTTCATGGCTTGGTTTGTGCTCTGACATGCACTGGTAACTGTGGGACCTCATATAGACAGGTTTATGCCTTTCCTAATCATGTCCAATCAGCTGAATTTCTCACAGGTGGACTCCAATCAAGTTGTGGAAACATCTCAAGGATGATCAGTGGGGACAGGATGCACCAGAGCTCAATTTTGAGTGTCATGGCAAAGGCTGTGAATACTTATGTAAAACAAACTTCTTTCACATTGTTATTATGGGGTATTGTTTGTAGAATGTTGAGGAAAAAAATGAATTTAATCCATTTTGGAATAAGGCTGTAACATAACAAAAGGTGGCAAAAGTTAAGTGCTGGGAATACTTTCTGGATGCGCTGTATGTATCTCAATATGTGAGTCACCTGGAGCAGATGTAAGCAGTACCTTTGCAGTGAGCGTAGGGCATGGTGATGATGTAATCTTCTTCGCGGGTCAGGAATGTAAGTCTTGCATTCCCATCTAATATTGCAGAAAGGGAATTACCTGTTAATGAAGACAATGAGAAATCCTGTAAGTCATGACCCAGAACTTAGAACCACTTTGACCACACAATTTTTTTATATTTTTTGATATAGCAGGTAAAGGTTAGAACCTCTGTCAACTTGTTATTGTTGTATGTGGTGTGGTTTCAGGAATTTCTCTGTTATATGTCAATCTATCTGATGGGTGTAAAGCCAAACAGGAAATGATGAAAAATTTCCCATGTATTTGACAGGATAGATTAGATAGTAAGGCAAAATAACCCCAAAGCAAATAACAGGCAGCATGGAAAAACAATGTTTTAGTAGTAAGAGGAAGTTTTAAAACTTCCGTCATTATTTTAGTGATACGGATAAAGCATAAAAGCTTCACCCTGCTTGCAGAAGTTCATAATTAGATTTGCAATTTCGATTGCCAAGGGAAAGCCAACATGGTTTAGGGGGTGTAAAGCTGAACTAGAGTAAGACATCATATGATTAAACCATATGCATATAAAATGGTGACAAAGTGCAAAAAACTGTGCATAAGAATGGTGATAGTCCTTTAAACATCATAAATGGTGACTGGCAAAGCGAGTGTCTTCCGGTGATCAGAATGACTGAATCATGCACTCACCAGATGCATAATTCAAATATGCATATAGATGGTATCCCGATATCCATACGCAGTTGTCTCATAAACGGATTTGGTCATCATCTAAGCGCAGCAGTCCATCCAAAGGATCCTCTTATAAATCATGTGTTGCCACACTAGGACACCCCTCAGCTGTCCCCTAAGAGACTCTGCAAGTTTTTGGACTCAGCAGGGTCCCAAGAAAAAAGCCAGGATGGTGTGATACCGTTTTAAAAAAGATTTATTGATCCAAAAGATAGACAAGAACTGCATAAATAGACTGACCATAAATTTGCATTAATTAGCATAAAAATCACCACCGCTCCATACGGTGGTAAATGTCTGGGATATGCTGCTCTTACCCTGACGCGTTTCGTGCCATGTGCACATATTCATAGGGAGTGTGTCAGCTAACCAGACATCTACTCCAAACCCTGTATTTATAGTATCTGGCGATCGTATAAGCGCGTCCGCCATTTTGCCGGCGTCCCCGCGCATGCGCGAAGCAGACATCGCTATGATGTCCGCAACTTAGTCCAGCGCCATTTTGTTGTGGTCTGCATTACCATCAACTACGATGCCAGAGACAAACACAGCTGTGCAGTGAATATATTATCGGCAATGAACGGCTGTTTGTCAATATATACAGGGCTGGAAACAACACACAAAGAAATATACAATGAGAACACCTAACTGAATGTTATAATCACATGTATATAGATGCACATCCACATACCATAGTTCATTAAAACATTAAGTTAATAAATTAATATGTCTCCAGTATAAATATACAATAAATGCAATTACACCAATTACAGAAATAATACAAATAAAAACAAGATTAAAAATACATAAAAATAAATGGTATCCATATAAGCATGATTAGGCATATATCCGCAATGACCAAGAACCACAACATGATATACACGTAATGTATAATAATATATATGATTTATAAATGTTATTAAAAATATGTTATTGAAAAATCAAAGCAGACACAAGATTGCATTGTATCTGCAGATTAACCATAAATGGAAAAATACTTAATAAAAATGTAGAGGTAATAAGCGTAATTATGTGCAATCACACAAATAACAGTATAAAATAACAAGCCCACCAAATAGTAATGTAAAAAGATGTGTAAAAAACTGTCAATTAATAGCACATACAAATAATCAACCAAAGTCAGCTGTTATCGATAAAACTGTTGATATCAAACTCAACATTATGTCCTTTGGGATAAAAAGTGTCCAATTCATAAATCCACTTTGATTCTTTTTGTGAGACTGTTCTCTTTCTATTAGTTCCCCTCCAATGAGTTGTAACAATATCTATACCAGCAAAAGTCAATAAAGTGGGGTCATTATTGTGGAATAAACGAAAATGTTTAGACAAGGAATGTTCCTTATTCCCCCTCTTAACATTGCTGACATGCTCTCTCAAACGATCCTTTAATTTCCTCGTAGTTCTCCCGATATATTGTTTATTACACGGGCACTGTAATAAGTAGACCACAAATCTACTATTGCATGTGATGAAACCATCAATATTATAATGTCTTCCTGTAACTGCTGAATTAAAAGTGCTGGTGCTCCTTTTTCTAATTCCGTTACACCTACAGATGATACATTTGTTACATGGAAAGAATCCTTTAAGCTCCGAGAAGAAGGAAAAACTAGTGGGGGGATTAACCACGTTAGGGGCTAACTTGTCTCGCAGTGTTGGTGCCTTTCTAAATGTTATTTCAGGCTTATCAGGCAGAAAATCTGCTAAAACAGGGTCGGCTTTTAATATTTTCCAGTTAGCCTTAATTATTTTGGAGACAGCCTTATGTTGAATGGAAAAGCCAGTTATAAATGGGCATACTTTCTGTTGTTTCTGCTTATTAGTCCCATATAGAATAGAGTCTCTCTCTAAATGAGTAACCTCCTTGATAGTGTTATCCAGTTTGTTCCCATCATAACCCTTTTCCAAAAAACGTTCCTTGAGGATAGAAGCTTGATGGAGAAAAGTATTTTGATCAGTGCAATTTCTCCTGATCCTCAGGAACTGACTTTTGGGTATGTTGCTCAACCACATAGGGTGGTGGCAACTGTCGAGGGGGATGTAGCTATTTCTGTCAGTAACCTTGAAAAAGGTTTCAGTGACAATCCTCCCTTCATAATTAACCAAGGTTAAATCTAAAAAATGGATGCTAGTTGTGCTATACTCAAATGTGAGCTTAATGTTAAGTGAATTAAAATTCAAAGTGTTAAAAAAGTTCAATAACGCTTGTTCCTCACCGTTCCAAATTAAAAATATATCGTCGATATATCGTCTATAAAACAAAAGCTCTGGCCAATCTCTTCCATATATCATGTCTTCCTCCCACCTAGACATGAAGAGATTGGCCAGGCTGGGAGCAAACTTCGCTCCCATTGCAACCCCCTTAGTCTGTAAATAAAACTGGTTATTAAACCAAAAGTAGTTCTTGGTCATTGTGAATTGCAACAACTCCAGAATAAAATCTTTCTGTGAACTCGACATCCCATTAAAATCATCAAGATAGAACTTCACTGCTTCCATACCATCTAAATGGTCAATATTAGTGTACAATGATGTAACGTCAGCAGTCACTAAAAAAGTATCACATTTAATGCTGATGTTATTAATATCCTGTAAAACCTGTTTTGTGTCGCGTAAATACGAGGGGGTGCCAGTGACTAGAGGTTGTAAAAAATGATCGATGTATTCACCCGCTCTAGAACCCAATGAACCGATGCCACTGATGATCGGTCTTCCCGGAGGATTAGTCATACTCTTGTGTATTTTAGGTAAAATGTAGAGTATGGGTAACTTCGGTGCAGAGGGACATAAAAAATCTTTCTCTTTTTTGTTTATGACCTTATTATCATAACCTTTATTTAAAATAGTTTTTAATGATTTTTTATATGAATAAAGTGGGTTTTTAGACAAAAGAGAATAGGTATCATTATCACTTAAAATATTGTTAACCTCATTAATATAATCAGTTTTGGATAAGACCACGACACCTCCCCCCTTATCTGCTGGTCTAATCACCAGATCTTTATTTTCCAACAGAGTGTCCATGGCTTTCTTACAGGCTACATTGGTTCTCGCTTTCTTTACTTCCAGTGTGCCAAGGTCCTTTAAGACAGTGTCACGGAAAGCATTGATATAAGTCAATGATTGTACAGGAGGATTAAACAACGAAGCATTTTTCAAATGAGAAGGAATGCTAGTGTTCGGAGGGTCATTACGTACAATAGGATTGGTCAAAAAATACTTTTTAAGAGTTAATTTTCTGACATATTTCCTAATATCGATGTAAGTTTGAAATTTACTAAGAGATGCTGTGGGTGCATATTTTAGGCCTTTACCAAGAAGGTTGAGTTCATCTGGTGATAATTCCGTATTGCTGAGATTAAAAATGCCCAATTCATTTACATCTTTCTTTTTTTGGGATTTATTGACCCTCTGGCCTCCTCTTTTTCCTCTCCGTGGGCGCTCCTTTTTTGTGCCCGTCCTGGGCCTAAAAAAGGCTGCTGTGTCTGTTTACCCTCATTATGTTGGTTACCGGAATGGGAGGGGCCAGTTTGTGGGGTCCTAGGTTGCTCATAATAAGGTCTGTAACCAGGTTTTTTGAAATTACGACCATTTTTTCTTTTATTCCTTGGGATGTAAGGTTTATAATGATGTTGGTAATAGTTATCATTATTATCGCCATTGTAATAGTATGGTCTTGGATGATAATTATCCCTTTGTTGTTGCCAATTAGGGTGCCAATTATTGCTTACACCCTAATTGGCAACAACAAAGGGATAATTATCATCCAAGACCATACTATTACAATGGCGATAATAATGATAACTATTACCAACATCATTATAAACCTTACATCCCAAGGAATAAAAGAAAAAATGGTCGTAATTTCAAAAAACCTGGTTACAGACCTTATTATGAGCAACCTAGGACCCCACAAACTGGCCCCTCCCATTCCGGTAACCAACATAATGAGGGTAAACAGACACAGCAGCCTTTTTTAGGCCCAGGACGGGCACAAAAAAGGAGCGCCCACGGAGAGGAAAAAAGAGGAGGCCAGAGGGTCAATAAATCCCAAAAAAAGAAAGATGTAAATGAATTGGGCATTTTTAATCTCAGCAATACGGAATTATCACCAGATGAACTCAACCTTCTTGGTAAAGGCCTAAAATATGCACCCACAGCATCTCTTAGTAAATTTCAAACTTACATCGATATTAGGAAATATGTCAGAAAATTAACTCTTAAAAAGTATTTTTTGACCAATCCTATTGTACGTAATGACCCTCCGAACACTAGCATTCCTTCTCATTTGAGAAATGCTTCGTTGTTTAATCCTCCTGTACAATCATTGACTTATATCAATGCTTTCCGTGACACTGTCTTAAAGGACCTTGGCACACTGGAAGTAAAGAAAGCGAGAACCAATGTAGCCTGTAAGAAAGCCATGGACACTCTGTTGGAAAATAAAGATCTGGTGATTAGACCAGCAGATAAGGGGGGGGGTGTCGTGGTCTTATCCAAAACTGATTATATTAATGAGGTTAACAATATTTTAAGTGATAATGATACCTATTCTCTTTTGTCTAAAAACCCACTTTATTCATATAAAAAATCATTAAAAACTATTTTAAATAAAGGTTATGATAATAAGGTCATAAACAAAAAAGAGAAAGATTTTTTATGTCCCTCTGCACCGAAGTTACCCATACTCTACATTTTACCTAAAATACACAAGAGTATGACTAATCCTCCGGGAAGACCGATCATCAGTGGCATCGGTTCATTGGGTTCTAGAGCGGGTGAATACATCGATCATTTTTTACAACCTCTAGTCACTGGCACCCCCTCGTATTTACGCGACACAAAACAGGTTTTACAGGATATTAATAACATCAGCATTAAATGTGATACTTTTTTAGTGACTGCTGACGTTACATCATTGTACACTAATATTGACCATTTAGATGGTATGGAAGCAGTGAAGTTCTATCTTGATGATTTTAATGGGATGTCGAGTTCACAGAAAGATTTTATTCTGGAGTTGTTGCAATTCACAATGACCAAGAACTACTTTTGGTTTAATAACCAGTTTTATTTACAGACTAAGGGGGTTGCAATGGGAGCGAAGTTTGCTCCCAGCCTGGCCAATCTCTTCATGTCTAGGTGGGAGGAAGACATGATATATGGAAGAGATTGGCCAGAGCTTTTTGTTTTATAGACGATATATCGACGATATATTTTTAATTTGGAACGGTGAGGAACAAGCGTTATTGAACTTTTTTAACACTTTGAATTTTAATTCACTTAACATTAAGCTCACATTTGAGTATAGCACAACTAGCATCCATTTTTTAGATTTAACCTTGGTTAATTATGAAGGGAGGATTGTCACTGAAACCTTTTTCAAGGTTACTGACAGAAATAGCTACATCCCCCTCGACAGTTGCCACCACCCTATGTGGTTGAGCAACATACCCAAAAGTCAGTTCCTGAGGATCAGGAGAAATTGCACTGATCAAAATACTTTTCTCCATCAAGCTTCTATCCTCAAGGAACGTTTTTTGGAAAAGGGTTATGATGGGAACAAACTGGATAACACTATCAAGGAGGTTACTCATTTAGAGAGAGACTCTATTCTATATGGGACTAATAAGCAGAAACAACAGAAAGTATGCCCATTTATAACTGGCTTTTCCATTCAACATAAGGCTGTCTCCAAAATAATTAAGGCTAACTGGAAAATATTAAAAGCCGACCCTGTTTTAGCAGATTTTCTGCCTGATAAGCCTGAAATAACATTTAGAAAGGCACCAACACTGCGAGACAAGTTAGCCCCTAACGTGGTTAATCCCCCCACTAGTTTTTCCTTTCTTCTCGGAGCTTAAAGGATTCTTTCCATGTAACAAATGTATCATCTGTAGGTGTAACGGAATTAGAAAAAGGAGCACCAGCACTTTTAATTCAGCAGTTACAGGAAGACATTATAATATTGATGGTTTCATCACATGCAATAGTAGATTTGTGGTCTACTTATTACAGTGCCCGTGTAATAAACAATATATCGGGAGAACTACGAGGAAATTAAAGGATCGTTTGAGAGAGCATGTCAGCAATGTTAAGAGGGGGAATAAGGAACATTCCTTGTCTAAACATTTTCGTTTATTCCACAATAATGACCCCACTTTATTGACTTTTGCTGGTATAGATATTGTTACAACTCATTGGAGGGGAACTAATAGAAAGAGAACAGTCTCACAAAAAGAATCAAAGTGGATTTATGAATTGGACACTTTTTATCCCAAAGGACATAATGTTGAGTTTGATTCAACATCAAATTGGACAGTTTTTTATCGATAACAGCTGACTTTGGTTGATTATTTGTATGTGCTATTAATTGACAGTTTTTTACACATCTTTTTACATTACTATTTGGTGGGCTTGTTATTTTATACTGTTATTTGTGTGATTGCACATAATTACGCTTATTACCTCTACATTTTTATTAAGTATTTTTTCCATTTATGGTTAATCTGCAGATACAATGCAATCTTGTGTCTGCTTTGATTTTTTCAAATAACATATTTTTAATAACATTTATAAATCATATATATTATACATTACGTGTATATCATGTTGTGGTTCTTGGTCATTGCGGATATATGCCTAATCATGCTTATATGGATACCATTTATTTTTATGTATTTTTAATCTTGTTTTTATTTGTATTATTTCTGTAATTGGTGTAATTGCATTTATTGTATATTTATACTGGAGACATATTAATTTATTAACTTAATGTTTTAATGAACTATGGTATGTGGATGTGCATCTATATACATGTGATTATAACATTCAGTTAGGTGTTCTCATTTGTATATTTCTTTGTGTGTTGTTTCCAGCCCTGTATATATTGACAAACAGCCGTTTATTGCCGATAATATATTCACTGCACAGCTGTGTTTGTCTCTGGCATCGTAGTTGATGGTAATGCAGACCACAACAAAATGGCGCTGGACTAAGTTGCGGACATCATAGCGATGTCTGCTTCGCGCATGCGCGGGGGACGCCGGCAAAATGGCGGACGCGCTTATACGATCGCCAGATACTATAAATACAGGGTTTGGAGTAGATGTCTGGTTAGCTGACACACTCCCTATGAATATGTGCACATGGCACGAAACGCGTCAGGGTAAGAGCAGCATATCCCAGACATTTACCACCGTATGGAGCGGTGGTGATTTTTATGCTAATTAATGCAAATTTATGGTCAGTCTATTTATGCAGTTCTTGTCTATCTTTTGGATCAATAAATCTTTTTTAAAACGGTATCACACCATCCTGGCTTTTTTTCTTGGGACCCTGCTGAGTCCAAAAACTTGCAGAGTCTCTTAGGGGACAGCTGATTCTGTAGTTCTTATGTCGCATAGGGATCCTAGTGACTTGTCCTAGTGTGGCAACACATGATTTATAAGAGGATCCTTTGGATGGACTGCTGCGCTTAGATGATGACCAAATCCGTTTATGAGACAACTGCGTATGGATATCGGGATACCATCTATATGCATATTTGAATTATGCATCTGGTGAGTGCATGATTCAGTCATTCTGATCACCGGAAGACACTCGCTTTGCCAGTCACCATTTATGATGTTTAAAGGACTATCACCATTCTTATGCTGAGTTTTTTGGACTTTTTGTCACCATTTTATATGCAACTGGTTTAATCATATTGTCCTTTTAGCGCTGCGCCCTTCTCACTTCTATGTTTTCCAAGTTTTTGCTCTAGCTTATTGGCGATAGCTTGCTTTTCGTTCTAGCTGCAGCTGTCCTTATCTCCATTAACATTCGTTATTGAGCCTTGTTCCTCAACTATGCAATCCACTTGCCTGTCCCAACCTGCAACCACGTGTTACCGACCTTTGGCTTGTTTACTTACTATGCTTTTCTTTACCCCTACTTGCTATATCTGCTACTGGAAGGCTTCTTCTCCTCCTGATGGAGCGATTCTGAGGACCACAAACTGCTACTAACATGCAGCAAAAAAACCCAAAAACCATCAGGAGCTCTAGTGAAGTGTGCTGGTTGGTGCTTAGACCTCACACTTTAGGTGAGCCCTAATGGAAATCCACCAGAGTGACCTGCTTGTATACCTATCCTGCTGGCCTCTCTACTGCTATAGCTACTGGTCTGTGAGCCTGACCCCGGACATAACAGCCAGTCTACTTTGACAGAAAAACTCCTGTTTATATAAAATACATTGAGTATTTCAGTACTCCTCACCACTCTTCCTCTCTTTAACATGAAGAATAGTATAGAATTGTGTTCTGATGTGCACATTTATTCTTCTTTACCATTTTGGCTGCCATTGTAAGATGACAGCTGACAGGTCAGCGGTCAGTATATAAACTCTGGCGACGGCCGGACCTTGTTCCTCAACTATGCTTCCACTTGATCCCAACCTGCAACCACGTGTTACCGACCTTTGGCTTGTTTACTTACTATGCTTCTGCTTTACCCCTACTTGCTATATCTGCTACTGGACCCCGGCTTCTTCTCCTCCTGATGGAGCAATTCTGAGGACCGCAACCTGCTACTAACATGCAGCAAAACCCATCTCCACCATCAGGAGCTCTGGTGAAGACCGGTTGGTGCTTAGACCTCACACTTCAGGTGAGCCCATGTCATCCACCAGAGTGACCTGCTTGTATACCTATCCTGCTGGCCTCTCTACTGCTATAGCTACTGGTCTGTGAGCCTGACCCGGACAGTAACAGTCCAGTCTACTTTGACAGAAAAACTCCTGTTTATATAAAATACATTGAGTATTTCAGTACTCCTCACCACTCTTCCTCTCTTTAACATGAAGAATAGTATAGAATTGTGTTCTGATGTGCACATTTATTCTTCTTTGCCATTTTGGCTGCCATTGTCAGATGAGAGCTGACAGGTCAGCGGTCAGTATATAAACTCTGGCTACACGGCCAGCCTTGTTCCTCAAATATGCTTCCAGTTGATCCCAACCTGCAACCACGTGTTACCGACCTTTGGCTTGTTTACTGACTATGCTTCTGTTTTACCCCTACCTGCTATATCTGCTACTGGACCCCGGCTTCTTCTCCTCCTGATGGGGCAATTCTGAGGACCGCAATCTGCTACTAACATGCAGCAAAACCCATCTCCACCATCAGGAGCTCTAGTGAAGACCAGTCGGTGCTTAGACCTCACACTTCAGGTGAGCCCGAGTCATCCACCAGAGTGACCTGCTTTATACCTATCCTGCTGGCCTCTCTACTGCTATAGCTACTGGTCTGTGAGCCTGACCCAGGACAGTAACAGCCAGTCTACTTTGACAGAAAAACTCCTGGTTATATAAAATACATTGAGTATTTCAGTACTCCTCACCACTCTTCCTTTTTTTTAACATGAAGAATAGTATATAATTGTGTTCTGATGTGCACATTTATTCTTCTTTGCCATTTTGGCTGCCAGTGTCAGATGAGAGCTGACAGGTCGGCGGGCAGTATATAAACTCCGGCTACACAAAATGACAGCTCTCATCCTGATTGGCTGATATACAGTTCAACTCAGAGGTGAGCTAAAGTCTACAGCTCAAATAACAACATCTTGGACCATCACTGTCATAATGGAGCATAATTCACAAGAACATAACTCTGGGGGTACCTCAAGTCACAATGAATATCTCATGTTCGAACCAAAGACACACTTTCACATTTAGCAGTTATTATTTATACAGTAGCACAATTTTGCAGAGCATTTTACAAACGGAGAATAAGGGCTATAACAATGACATTAGAATGTGTGAAGACACAAGATGGACCAGGTATGAGGACCATGTCAAAATGAGATTGCAAAAGGGAACATCATAGGCACTAGAGGTGAGTAATGATAGGAAGCTGTAGTTTGGTTGTGTGTAGAGAATTGTAGATGTTAGAGGACTGATCTTGTGAATAAAGGATTAGAGATCTAGAATGTTGATGAATACCCAATGACATGTGGAGAGCAGTCCTGGAGAAAGAGGACAGCATGAGAGATGTCCTGTTTGCATGAGTTACCACATTTGTGAGTAAGGTTAAGGTATGTCTGGGCAAAAATATGCAGGACATTGCTTCAATCAGGGTCGTGGATAAAGGGGTACCACCAGTCCTTCTGTATGGGGTCCAGACCAGGAGGGGGGCCCAGGCAGCTGGATGAATCAGATGTGGGCGGGGGGGGGGGGTAATTACTGGAAACAATTCCCCCGTATGGGTTTCTCTGCAGTAACTGAAGGCTGACTTCTTCTCATCTCCCTCTTGTTGGCTTTCAGCTGCTGTACAAAGAGCTGTAGAGGGTATCGGTTCAAGTAATTGCCCCCCTGCACATCATACATTTCCCCCTGCTGCCCATGCCCCTCTGTGTGCCCCCACCCTCGCTGTGCTGCCAACCTACTTCCTATCCTTCCCTCCGGCAGCTGCAAGCAAACAATAGGATCCTTCAGGATGGAGAGTAGGGACAGAGTCCAGTAACATTTACCAGCCACTTGCTTTCCTGAATGCACACAATAAGTCATTGGTACATATTCCTCACTGTGTTCATTCATAATTGAAGCATAGTAAACTGTGAGTTTTTTTGTTGGGGGGGGGGGGGGGCTGTCAGGTTGGTTGTATGGGGTCCCGTGGTTTCTAACTGCAACCCTGGTTGCAATGCATGATAATTTCCCTTATTTTGTCTCTTTTGGGAAGCTGATTACAGCAAAATGTTGATCCTGCTGGATATCCATTGAGCTCCTGACGTAATGCAGTGGCCTGTCAGCATGGCCCTTGTGGCACTGAAATCCCAAGCAGTGTTGATAGCCCTGCCTGGGTTCTCCCTTTCTGGACTACAGGACACCTACCCCTATGTTATGGAGATGAGGAGAAGACAAGGTGTTCTGTAGTCTAGCAGATGAGAACTCACTAAGGGTTATCTACACTGCTTGGATTTTGGTAATTTATGGCACATTCAATTATGCCTAATTAATTCATCCCTACTACTAGAGACCCACATAGTGAAGCATCCCCACCATGGTTTTGACATCATTTCAACTCCTCCTGTTGCATTGTTCATGTAAAAAATTTAGAAATCAAACAAGGAGAGTGGGATGTCCCCTTAATAGTTGCAGATGCTAAGCAGACCTCAGACCTGAGAGCTACAGCAAACCATCGAGAGACTGTTCTTCCCAGCAGCATTAGTTTTTAGCGTTCTGAGCCTGTAATGCAACTTTTGCACTCATATATATGACACATGGTAAGGGCCTTCACATTTTCCATGTTCTACCCCACTCCAAAACCTGCTTTCTAAGCTGATATTATTACAGTTTAATAATAAAAGACTAAATGGCTTGTGTTATGTGAAATGTCCATTGTATTTATAACATAGTAAAAGTTCCGGTACAGGATAATGCATAATTTGCAGATTCTCCATAATAATGGCCCCAAGGCTTCCCTGTAATGCTGACGAGGCAGTTGTACAGTTTTATAAGACAATTGTTGGAAATTTCCACACTTTAAATATCTTTGTTGAGAAAGAGCTCTTTTATTAAAGTGTATATCCAGCCACATTTTTCCAGTTTCAGATGGAAAGAGGAAGAAGTAGAACCCCTATCAGCTTTTTGCTGCAATCCAGGCCCCCATTGCCTGTCCTGCTGATTACATTTATCCATGCAAGAAGTGAAGGTAAGGCCCCATGTACACGGGACGTTTCTGAATGATGGAAACTGACCGCTGGAAAATGTAGGTTAAAACGTTTGCATACCGTGTTTATGCGAGTTTGTATTTAGAAACGTTTTTTAAAGATAAGCACAGGAGAACCTCCAAATGCCCAGAATGCACTGAAAATGGTAAATTATTAACTATTTCAGACTGTTTCAGAGAAATACAGAGAGTAGAAGCAGAGACAGAAATCTGTTGAGATTAGCTTAGGTGTGAGTTGCTCATTAACATTTCTTTTGTTTCCAAGGGTGGGAGAGATGTCTGGTGGAGGGAGTCATTAAGGCCACCTGGCAGGGGGTCTTCATGAGGAATTTGAGGTGTGAATGGGCATTAACATATCTTTTGTTTCAAAGGGTGGGAGAGGCCTGAGGTGTGACTTGGTCATTACAATGTGTAACAAGCTTGGTAGGAACATCCTGTGTTCAGTGTTTTGTCCATCTGAGCACCTTGAAAACTCTTTGCATGCATTTCACATGATGAAAAAAAGGCTCTGGACAGCATTGGGTACTGGAAAAGTTAAAAAAAAAAGTAAAATTCAAACACTTATAAACGCGTTTTGTATTTGAAACGCTGATAAAATTGATGTCTGAACGCAAATTTGTTGCGTTAAAAAAAAACGACTAAACTCAACTTCCTGTAAACGAAGACGCATAGGAAAACATTAGGGAGAGTTCAGGGGCTGCTGAAAAATATGCTGAACAGCTCCTAAACGTGAGTTTATCAACTGCAGTGTACATGAACCCTTACTCTCCAAAAACAGCATAGACAGAAAAAAACACTTCTCTTTAACAGAATACCGGATATAACGTCTGGAAACCTTGTTAGATTTGTATTCCTGTCTGTGTCCCTGTTGCAGAGTTGCAAGTCTTGTCTGATTACATAGTTGGTAAGGTTGAATAAACACAGCAGCCCATCCAGTTCAACCTGTGTGGGCATGTGTATGCATTTATGTCTCTAACACTTCCCATATCCCTGCATATTGGTTATGTTAAGATACCCAACTAAAAGTTTTCTAAACCATCGACACTTCCCGCTGACACCAGTGATTGTGGCAGGGAGTTCCACATCCTTACCATTCTAACAGTAAAGTACCCCTTACCCAGTTTAGGTTAAAGCACTTCTCGTTCAACTTATTGAGTGACCACATGTTCTCTTGAGTAACCCGAGACTGAACAGTTCTATCTCCATATGCTAGAATCACCATTTAGATATTTATATATTGAGATCATATCCCCTCTTAAGTGTCTCTTGTTGAGAGAAAATAGATTTAATGTGTGATTTATGTTCTCGATTCTACTCAATATATCAGTCTTGGAAATACCATGCTTACTTGGATATCCAAGCTATACACTACACCGACGGCACAAGTGAAGGCCAACAGGGCTTTCTCCACTCCCTTGCCCATTACTAATAGGACAAGGCAGGGATGCCCCTTGTCTCGCCTCCTTTTTGCTCCTACCTTCGAACCTTTCTTATGCAAGATTTGCTTAAATTCAGACATCACAGGTCTTAATGTTGGGGCAGCTCAGCATAAAGTATCGGCGTACGCTGACGATATGCTCATCTCTCTAACCAACCCCTTGAGGTTTTCTCCTAACCGCCTTCATGAAGTCAACTTTTATGGGGCACTGTCTAACCTTAAGATCAACTTTAACAAGTCAGAAGTGATGGGAGTGATGTGTGATGAATATCTTGGCAGATATGTCTATAACCATTTATCTTGTGTTTTCTAACTTAACATTCCCCACTTATGAGTAAAACACATACCTTACTGGAGATGTGGCATTGAGGACTACATTCATGGCTCAGACAATGCTACATCATAAAAAATTACCATCTTACTGAAATTGCTATACCTTTTTCAAGCTTTACCTATAGCGATCCCCTCCCGTTATTTTAAACAAGGTCACTCTTTATTCACTCCCTTCATTTGGGCCCACAAACGTCCCCAAATTCAACATCGCCAGTTAATGTTACCGAAGCAATATTGTTGGATTAGCTGTCCCGGATTTGCATAAATATTATCAAGTGACTTGTAACGGAACCGGAACCCAGACCGCACTGAGTTTTTTTTTTTCCGTTATACCACAGCTTCCCCTGTCCAAACACCATCCACGGACCACAGCCTTGAAATCCCTCAGGAAATAGACAGCACCCAGCTCTTCTTAAACAGGAAGCCAACTCCACTTTATTTTACACAAACAACATGTTTTATACAGAGGGTGGGGAAAGACAACCAGGGACAGGAAACACCTCATCAGCCCTCCCCATCCAACCAAGACACAGAACAATGGGATGCAGCCATGCGGCAAAGGACATTGACCAACCCCCACACCAATACACAAACAGTACATCCCATAATAGTTTACTGGCCAGCAAGACACAATAGAACAAAGGAATAGCCACATGGCAATAGACAATGGGCAACCATGTGGCCGAGAACAAAGGAACACACACTATACACAAGACTGGGACATTCACATGTACACCCTGTACCCTAACAGGCACAGGGTCACTTAAACATAATGGTTTGGGAAGATAATACAGCGGTCCCCCGACACCCAAAAGTCACTCCCATCACATGACTCATTTAGGTAGATGTATCGACCGGTGTTGTCAATGAGACTAAGCTTTGGATACAACTCGAACAGGCTCAAAGCTGTGTTCCATTACATAGAGCTCCATGGTTTTCTGAGACCTTACCATACTCTCTGAAGGCACATCCTTTAATAGGACCTATGACATGAATGTGCTCTCAGCTTTTTGCTCATGCCTCCCTCTTTTCTATAGACTCTCCATTATTCCTATCCTGGGCAACCTGCTGTTCTCCCCGGGTCTCCATGATGTAACTTTTCAGCCCTTACAAACCTCTGGTTGGTTACAGGCTTTTCACTTCCTGATGGTGAATACTTGACCATCCCTGCATTCAATCATGAGTCCTACAGGTCCATTTCATTTAGACTTTTGGAAGGCCGTACTTACAGTTACACCACTTTTTAAACTCCTTGCCATCTCCACGAAACTTTAACCATCGTCTCACTGCTCCGACCAAGGAGCTCTACCCCACGTGCTTTCTAAAGTATATGCTCTATTGGTGGCACCCCCACAGAACTGCCTTGTATAACAAAATGGGCATCAAACCTGGACCATACTTTTACTTTGGAACAACAGAACAATATTATCCGTTTTTCCCAAAAAATTCTAGATCTGTACGAGAATCCAGGAAACCAACTTTAAAATTCTGACAACTTAGTATCATACATCTCTTTTACATAAATTCATTCCAAATACTATTGTTGTTGGCAATGCCAGACGGAATGGGAGACACTGTTGCACATCTTCTGGTCCTCTCCCAAACTTGAGCATTACTAGAAAGAGGTTCGGAGGATTCACAGACAATGTGGTCCCGGAAGACCCAGCCTATTTTGTCCTTCATTCCATTGATAAGACACCTATAATCCACCATCTCCTCAACACTGCCAAATCATACATTCCCTTTACTTGGAAATGCCCGCAGCCACCGACCATAGGCCTCTGGCTCTGCAGGGTAGAAGAGCTAAACCAAATAGAGGATCTAGTATTTACCATGCAGCTTAAAAGCGAGAGGTATTCTAAGACCTGGACATTGTGGAACATGTTTGTCTACTCTGAAGAGGGGAAAGCCCTCTTTGATGTACAGTCTACTGATTGAGAGCTCTTGCTGGTGCTCCCCACTGGGACACACCAACATAAATGTATTTATTTATCACCATTATTATTATTATTATTATCCCTCCCACCCCCTTTTTATTCTCTTTTTTTTTTGCCCCCTTCTCCTTCCTTTGCTTTCTATGTCTTCTCTTCTCCCCCTACTCACCCCTTCCTCTAGCTTATATAAAATTTGGGCTTTTTTTTTTTTCCTTCCATGACTTGATCTACACCTTCCTTGGTCTACGGAAAGGGAGTCGTTACCAACTCTCCACTGGCTGCCACTTCATAGATAGCATGCTTGGTCCACACGGATTATGTTCTTTTCTTTTTTGTATCACGATTTCACTCACTTGAAGCATACTATTGTATTTTGCATAATGGTGTATATATTACCATCTGTTGTTTTTTTCTGTCATGGAAACTGTCTTTTTGTTAAATAAAGAATTTGAAAAAAAAAAAGGAAGTCCAGGTGGCCCTAGATAACAGTAAGTAAGGAGTTCTAGATAGCAGCAAACTCAGAAGGGGTTCTAATCTTTCTCAACTCTAATCAAAAATAGAAATGTTTTTGGCATAACAAACACTTTAAATCTAGAAATATCAAAAGGCAGTTGTGTACTCAGGTTGATGCTGATCAGTACCGTAAAATTTGGATCTGGCCAGAATACTCCCAGTGATGCAGAAGCCATCTTTCCGATTACTGACGTGGAAGGCCGAAACTGGAGGATGATGACTTACCTGCAAGAAAATTACATTTTGAATTCACATAATTTTTCCTTACTTTGAGTTCTTCTTTAACATACTCATTGGATGTATTTACCTGTTCTGCTATGTAAAAAGTATGACTGTTGGTCTGTGGGTGAAACCAGCAACATCGGAACTTCTCACCCAAAATTGAGTTGTAAGGCTTCTTTATTCCCTGTAACACAGAAACGCCAGAAGTCATAATGGTCAGTTTTAGTTTACAATCTTTAGATGGGTACATGTAACACTGGAGGTCCGGGTTTGCATATTCTATAAGCAAATCTGCAACAGGTTCACTTTATTGTCCCTCCCCAGCAGCACATACTTACCTTTGCTGTTCTGCTACTACATTCAATCTCCAGAGGAAAAAAAAAATACCAGGTAGTTTTGGATATGGAGGAACATTCGACTCACTCCTCGTCCTCCCATAGGACAACACTGGTGCTTGGATATTGGCCCAGTGCTGCCCCCTAGCAGTGGGGAGAGAGTCCACATCCCTGTATTAGCTCTGAATAGAAGAAAAGAATGGAGTGTATCCGAGTACCAGATCAATTCCAAAAAGAATAGGTAATATTTTGGTGCCACGTCCTAATTATAATAGTCAAAAATTGAAGGGAAAGAAACGAGGGAAAGGTTGCAAATGGACTTTAAAGGCACAGAAATTTCAAACACATATTAGTAAAATAATTTGTACTTGATTATTATTAATATTATTATTATTATACAGTATTTATATAGCACCAAAAAGTTTGCTCAGCGCTGTACATTATAGTGGGAGACAATACATGAGACGGTACAGTAACAATACAATACACGAGGGGTTTGAGGGACCTGATCCTTGGAGCTTACAATCTAGGATGGAGGGGATAGTGGTACAGGAGGAAGTGGCTGTGGGGGATGGAGTGGTAGGAGGAGTGGAGGAGATCGGCAGTTAGGTGAGGGCGGGGTAGGCTTCCCTGAAGAGATGGGTTTTCAGGGTGCGCCTTAAGGTGAGAAGGTAGATGACAGTCTGATTATGACAATAAGTCATGAAAAAACATCTTGCAGTTTAAAAGATCATAGTTATACTGTCCCCGCAGACAATGTCCCACAACCCACCATGTATAAGGAACACATTAATGGTTAGGGATTTAAAGACCACCAAATGGATCCATAGAAAAATTATAATTTTTGGTTATAAACTAATTTGGGTTATTTTTTTATTTACCAACAAGATAACTGAATAAATTGTGGCCAAGATTTATGAAGAAAGATTATTTATTTGCAAAATGTTATAAAAAAATACTTTTTTTCAAAATTTTTGGACTTTCTCATTTATATAGCAAAAAAAAATAAAAATCCCAGTGGTGAATAAATACCACCAAAATAAAGTTTTATCTGTCTCAAAAAAATGATAAAAAATTCATATGTGTACAGTGTTACATGACCGCGCAATTGTCATTCAAAGTGTGATCGTGCTGAAAGCTGAATAGTGGCCTGGGCAGGAAGGGGGTGAAAGTGTCCAGACTGGAAGGGGGTGAAAGTGTCGGACTGGAAGGGGGTAAAAGTGTCCGGACTGGAAGGGGTAAAAGTGTCCGGACTGGAAGGGGGGGAAAGTGTCCGGACTGGAAGGGGGGTGAAAGTGTCTGGACTGGAAGGGGGTGAAAGTGTCCGGACAGGAAGGGGGTGAAAGTGTCCAGACTGGAAGGGGGTGAAAGTGTCCGGACTGGAAGGGGGTGAAAGTGTCCGGACTGGAAGGGGGTGAAAGTGTCCTGGACTGGAAGGGGGTGAAAGTGTCCGGACTGGAAGGGGGTGAAAGTGTCCGGACTGGAAGGGGGTGAAAGTGTCTGGACTGGAAGGGGGTGAAAGTGTCCGAACTGGAAGGGGGTGAAAGTGTCCGGACTGGAAGGGGGTGAAAGTGTCCGGACTGGAAGGGGGTGAAAGTGTCCGGACTGGAAGTGGTTAAAGCTGAACTCTGGATGCAAAAAAAAAAAAAACATTTAAATATATTCTTTATTAACGACAAAGGATATAAATCTGTTCTGTGCTCATAATTTAATTTTTCTTTCTTTCTTGAAATAAGATGCCAATGACATGAAGGATTGCGACTAATGAATAAATAGAACTGTTCCCTTTATTTTACCTTTGGCTTCTTATAAAATCCAGACAAATACCACTTCAAAACTTGCTTCATGCGGCAGTAAGGGTCATCTTCCACAGCTGCCCTACAATAAGAGCAAAAACCATAAAAAGGAAACGGGTTTGTAAAATAGAAACTTTTCACTTTCACGCTGAGCTCTCCTCCTATCTGCATGCTACTAGCACTGCAGCATACCAGATTGGCTCCCCCTTCCCTTTCATTCTGAGCTCCTCTGTAGGGACTGCAAGAGACCGCTACCAAGGAAAAGTCCAGTACTTAGCCAGCTTGCACCTCTTTTAATAATCACAATTTAAATGTAATAATTTTTATATATTTTTTAATCATTACAAATAATTATTTAATAATGTATAAATACATACAGAGCTGCATTAATTTGTGCCTTTTATATCTGCCTGAAGTTTACCTTTAATGCCTGAAGTTTACCTAAATTTAAAACATGACCTGAGGAAGGGGCAAGTCCTTGAAACATGTTATCATGATGACCAGCTTCTCCTCTTTGGTTTGACATGGTTTGAGTGCCCCCCTAGGCTTCCAATTTGCCCTCACCAGCCCTTGTTCGGGGCGGTCTCTCGCCAGGTGTATAACATAACAACCGGATCTGGGACATGTGACTTCCGGTGGACGTGCCATCTCAGTAATCCAGCGGCTGCCGTCCACACACCCTTCCCACTGTCCTGAGGCTCCTGGGCAGAGCAACCTACTGTTGGGTCCAGGATCATGTGTCATCATATATGGAAAAAACATATATTTTAATATAGTTTTAAAATATTCCTCCCAAATATATTGACATATATTTGAAATGCTACAACTTTGGCCACATTCAATATATTTCAATAAATATATACACACACATTATATATATATATATATATATATATATATATATATATATATATATATATATACACATATATACATACATATATACTGTATGTTTTTATTACAAAATATATGAAAAATATGTTTAAAAATACATTTCAAATATACTGTATATCTTTTTAAAAATACAAATCTACATTTTTGGAATGCATTTATAAATATATGTAAAAATATATGTTAAAATGACCTTTTTATATTTTGAAACAATATCTGAAGAATATATTTAAAAAATATATGTTTTTCAAAAATGTTTTTTTAAAATATATTTGTTTAAATATTTTTCATATATGTTGTAACAAAAAAAACTCATTTCAACATACTATATATATATATATATATATATATATATATATATATACAAAATATATATAAATATATATATTGAATATGGCCAAAATTGTAGCATTTCAAGTATATGTTAACAAATTTGGGAAGAATATTTTTAAAATATATTTTGTAATAAAAATGCATTTCATCATACAGTATATATATATATATACACACAAAAAAAAAAAAATATATATATATATATACACACATATATACATACATATATACTGTATGTTTTTAAATATTACAAAATATATGAAAAATATGTTGAAAAATACATTTCAAATATACTGTATATCTTTAAAAATACAAATCTACATTTTTGGAATGCATTTATAAATATATGCAAATAACATATGTTAAAATGACCTTTTTATATTTTGAAACAATATCTGAAGAATATATTTAAAAATATATATATTTTTCAAAAATGTTTTTTTAAATATATATTTTTAAATTTTTCATATATGTTGTACACAAAAAAACTCATTTCAACATACTATATATATATATATATATATATATATATATATATATACATATATATATTGAATATGGCCAACATTGTAGCATTTCAAGTATATGTTAATAAATTTGGGAAGAATATTTTTAAAGTATATTTTGTAATAAAAACGCATTTCATCATACAGTATATACATAATATATATACATATATATACACACACACACACAAATATATATATATATATATATATATACAAAATATATAAAAAATATATGTTAAAAAAATGACTTTTTTATATGTTAAAAAACAAATCTTAAAGAATATATTAAAAAAATAGATATTTTAAAAATATTTTTTTTTTAATATATTATTAAAATATTTTTCATATAATTTGTAATAAAGACACATTTCAACATACATATATTTGTGTATATATATATATTTTTTATATCTCTCTCTCTATATATACATATATCTTTATATATATATATATATATATTGAAATATATTTGAAATATATTGAATATGGCCAAAATTGTAGCATTTCAAGTATATGTCAATATATTTGGGAAGAATATTTTTAAAATATATTTCAAATATATTTTTCTTCCATGCGGGATCCTCCAGCCCCTATGAATATGTATTTTCTCCTCTCCACTGGCCTGATGATATATCAGTCTGGGCACTCCAACATGTCATGCTTTTTAACCCAACATTTAAGTGAATTTTGATTTTTAATTGTTCCTGGCTAGTGACTCTATTGACTTCCACAGGGTTGGGAGCGCTCCTCTATTTGTTGTTTTGTGCTTTAATGGAATGTGTTTATTTATACTATATATAATTCTTATACCTGGTAACAAAAACCTGCACAACTTGTCTGTTTAGTTACAGGAAAGGTGAGCAGCTTTTTTATACCTGCAGGGAAGCTTACCAGAATCTCTACCAGCTTCTTCTGGGAACACAAACAATATGAGACGTGCAGGAAGATAAGGGAGAAGTTTTACTATATCCTTGTGCATTGAGGGCTTTCTATTATTTTTTTAAATCTTTAACTTTAAAAAGATTTAATGGATGGTGTGAAGAATAAAAAATACAAGGCATGTACAATGCACTTCTGCACCTTTGGAATGATTCTGCTCCCCTATCTAGCAGACCTGCCATTAAATATCACAATGACACGATGGTTGATTTTTGGTGAGTGGAGAAAAATGAGTCACTTAAAAAAGTCGACAACCGAGGCAAGCTGTATGCTCGCTTGGCTGCACAGTTGTAAACCTATCCAAAATATTGGACAGAATGATGATTACTGGCCTATGTGCTTTGGGACTTTCAAAGATGAGTACGATGCCTTGTCTTTTTTATTCTTCACACCATTCATTAAATCTTTTTAAAGTTAAAGATTTAAAAAATAATAGAATGAGCAGACTGATGTTGCTGAGTTTTGATTTTGCAGCAAAATGATCAATTTTATCATTTACCAAAATTTTGGTCGAAATTAGCCTGAAATGTCAGGACTGAAATGGTGATCAGTGGCTTTGTTTATAAACAAAGCAATGTCACTTACATGACTTATGTTTTTCATGTCATGTTTATCATGTTTGATGTAAAAAAAAAAAGTGAAAAAAAAAAAAGTCGTTCTATGAAACAAAAAGTGAAAAAAGTACATTTTTTTGTAATCCTCAGGGCCATTTAAAGCCCACTGCACCATGAAAAACTAAATTTAAATCTAAATTTAACCTTCCCTATTGACTCCAATTCACAGAAATTGTGACATTTTTGGAAAATTACCTGATTTTTGCTGAAATGCCAGCAAAGCAAAAACTCAGTCTTGTGGATATCGAAATACTACTAGCAATTTTTAGGGGATTTCTGAAAGGTTAGAAAAACTAGGATATCATCAAGATATACTCAAGCTACACAGAACAAGAGGTCTGAGCCATGCTTGTGTGGATAAGACCCCTCTCTTCTTCTTACGCCCTTCTTCTGTGCCTGTACAGTATCAGTGACCGATAAAGTTTATTTAACTTGAACCATTGTATTGCCACACCACCACCTCTCCTACATTCCATTCCTCCATGTTAACCAATGATGGACTGGCAGTGAGACATGGAAGGCCAGAGGGGGCAATACCAAACACCAACTTGTTTGTCAAAATTAATGTAAAAACCTTTTACTTTTAGATAGAAGTAATAGAAATTTGAACACTTGTCAGTGTTTTACTGCTGTCTGTGTTCCCATTAGGGAGATTCACCCTCTTTTTTTGTCCTGGAAACCATTGTCACTGAGCAAAAAAGAAAGTTCCAAGTTCTGAGTGGTTGGCTGAAGGGGAAATCTTCCATTAGGATTACTCATTCTGGTGATTACCAGAAATTTCCCGCACTTTGCAGGGATTTCCCTTCACTTCCTGTTTTGGCTGTAGAATGGGGATTGAAGGGAAATCTCAATTGGACACAGATGGGAAAAAAAAACATATTCTATCCCAAATTTGAAAAAAAAAAATGCCTTCAGGTATACTTTCATATTTTCATAGTCCTGGGCTTTGAGGCAGTTTGGGTGCTCTAGAACAGGGATCTCCAAACTATGGCCCTCTAGCTGTTGAAGCCCACATGGAAAAAAAAATATATTTTTAAAATATTCTTCCCGAATATATTGACATATATTTGAAATACTACAATTTTGGCCATATTCAATATATTTCAAAATATAGTTCAATATATATATATACACACACATATACACTGTATGTTGAAATGCGTTTATTGCGATTTTATTAAAAAATATATGAAAAATATTTGTTAAAATTAATTCTAAAAATAAATGTAAAAAAATTTTTTTTAAATATATATTTTAAATTTTTTTTAATTATATAAAAAAAGTCATTTTAAAAAATATATTTTTACATATATTTGTAAATGCATTCCAAAAATGTAGATATGTATTTTTAAAGATGTACAGTATATTTGAAATGTATTTTTAAAAATATTTTTCATATATTTTGTAATAAAAATGCATTTCAACATACAGTATATATATATATATATATATATATATATATATATATATATATATATAATGAAATATGTTTTGAAATATATTGAATATGGCCAAAATTGTAGTATTTCATATATGTGTCAGTATATTTTGGTAGAATATTTTTAAAAATATATTGCAAATATATTTTTCTTCCATATGGGAGAACTACAAGTCCCATCATGCCTTTTCCTCTGGTAGTCTTGCCTGTGGCTGTCAGAGTCCCTCATGGGACTTAAAATTCCTCAACACATGGAGGGCTAAAGTTTGGAGACCCCTTCTCTAGAAGATACCTGGGGAGACATACAGGCAATACATGCCAGAGACAGATCAGTTTCAGGAAAGTAGAGTACAGTTTAATTCAGAGACTTTTTGTCACTTTGAATAGATCACAAGTGTTTCCTGTTGTGGGGATTACCCTACAATCTCTGCCCTATAGACAAAAAAAGAAGCAAGAGGAAATCCCTCCAAAGTGAACCAACCCACAATATATTGAAATATATTTTCAATATATTTTAAAAATACATTTTTTAATATATTCTTCCCAAATGTATTGACATATATTTCAAATACTACAATTTTGGCCATATTCAATATATTTCAAAAATATATTTCAATATATTTGTGAATATATTATTAAAAATATATTCAGGACACATTCTGAAATATATTTCAAAGTGTAATTTGGAATGCATTTACAAGTATATTTAAAAATCTATGTTTAAATGCATTTTATTAGATGTTCACAAATATATGGAAAATATATTTTTAAATATATGTCTTTGGAAAATATATTTTAATTTACATTTTTGGAATACCTATTAACCATTAGCCGCCCGGCCAATGCCGTTTGGCAGCTTCAAAAGTGTTCCTGCATTCCGGGTGCACGCCATTTGGCAAGCTCCCGCACATGTGCAGTTTGCGCTAATGCAGAGCGGCGCATCAGCGCGATCTGTCACCGGCCGTGCACCTCGGACACGGCCGATGACAGATCCGAGTACTGGCTCCCGTTGCTTGTACCATGTGACCTGCTGTGACCAATCACAGCAGGTCACATGACAGTTGTATACAATGGATGGCTTCATTCATGCCATCCATTGTATACTAGTGCCTAGCTGTGAATGGTCACAGCTAATCACATGCACATGTCATGTGATTAGCTGTGACCAATTCACAGCTAAGCACAAAAAAAAAAAAAAAAAAAGCTGAATGAATCGATTTCATTCAGGTAAATGCTTGCTTATAGCAAAGTAATTCTTTGCTATAAACAAATTGTGTAAAAAAAAAAAAATACTGATCACTTCCCCAAAGTAGTACAATGTTACTATGGTAACATTGTACTACTTTGATCATAGTAAAATATGAAAAAAAAATCTTAAAAAAATAAAAGAAAATGTAATAAAAAAAATTTTTTTTCATACTGTCACCAGTCAGTGTCCCTGTTCACCGCCATGCCAGTTATATGATGATGCTGTACTGCACTGGTGACAGTATGTAAAAAAAAAAATAGTGAAAAAAATTTTTTTAATTTTTTAATTTTCCAAAAAATTATGACAAAAAAAATACAGCTTCAAAAAACTCGCCATGCCTCTTATGAAGTACGTCGGACTGTCTACTCTGCAAAAAGGGGTCATTTGAGGATATCTGTACTATTCTGACATTCTTGGACCTCAAGAAATTAGATTGGCCGTCAGTACTTCAGGATTGATCAATATTCAGATCTATACCATAGTTTGTGAACTCTATAACTTTCCTACAAACTAAATAATACATCCTAATTTGGGTTATTTTCACCAAAGACATGGAGCAGAATACATCTCGGCCTAAATTTATGAAGAACAATTATTTATTTGTAAACTTTTATAACAGAAACAAAGAAAAATGTGGGTTTTTTTAAAAAAGTTTTTTTTTTTTTGTTAATTTAGCAAAAAATAAAAACCCCAGCGGTGATTAAATACCACCAAAAGAAAGCTCTAGTTGTGTGAAGAAAATGATAAAATTTTAGTTTGGGTACAGTGTTGTATGACCGCGCAATTGTCATTCAAAGTGTGAGAGCGCTGAAACCTGAAAAATGGCCTGGGCAGGAAGGTGTAAAATTGCACGGTATTGAAACGGTTTTAAAATATATTTGTGTAGGCCAATATATTGTAAATATATGTTGCATGTATAATTTTTTTTTCTAAATATATTGGAAATATATTTCTCTTCCATATGAGAAATCCCCTCTAAGCCAGTTGTCACTGGAACAGGCGCTCCCATTGGAAATGTCCCCTCTATTCCTGTACTGATAATGCAACATATTGGATTTTCCCATCACTTTTACCAGGATGAATAGAGAAGGTGACTCTCTAAAGCTAGGACTCCAACAACCATTAATATCCGACTGAGGATCTGATTGAGGTTCTAACCCCCTATTACTCCATCCAACACTAAAGAAAATAATTTGGCTTTGGATAAAGTTCGATTTTCCCTTCTCTTCACTCCATTGCTCCTTAAAGTGCATGTCCACTCAAAACTGTATCAGCAATCTGAGCAAAAGACGCGTTTCCCTCCAATATTCTCCATTGTAAACCATTTTTGGAATTATTTTCAGGTTAAAAAAAAATAGACGATGTTTGCAGAAACAATGAGAATTTCCTCAGCTCTTCTAGAAAAAAAATGAGCCTTTTAAAATTCCTTAGTGGAAAAAAGCCACAAATCTCAGAGGATTTTCTAACTAGATCACACAGCAAACTGTGCGAGGTCAATTCGGTGGAAACGGGTTCTCTTCTTGTAATTTAAAATGGAAGGAACCAACCTTTGGGAAATGATGTATTACTCATTAACTGAAGATACCCATACATACACAAATACTTTATCATTCACGGACCTGACATATAAATGTCTGCATGATAGATGATTATCAGATTATACATATGCAATGATAAATAATATATGCAACATGATAAATGCACACTGTACTACATGACCTGAAATAATGTGGAATACAAAGATGTGAGAGGAGCAATGCATGCAGCCGTGGTGCTCAGCTGTGGGTACCTCCAGGGGTACTACGGAGAGCCTCATTCACTAGGGGCAGTCACTGGTGTATTCCCCATTCATGAAAGGCTAAAGGACCCCTAAGAACCAGTGCCAGATTACCAAAAAGGCAGGGTAGGCACCGCCCTATGGACCCCGCCGTTTATGGGCCCCGCAAGAACGGATTATAAAATTGATTTGATCTTGAAAGAAATTACAACAATTTGCTAATCTCTTTAAATAAAATAGAAACAATGAAACAACAATTTAAATTAATGTAAACCTAACATTAAACACTCTAGAGAGAAAATCCTGAATACCAAGACATCTTGTTTACAAGTTTAAATTGTTTTGTTTTTTTTGCTAGAAAATTACTTATAAGCCCCAAACATTGTGTGTCTATGTAGTGTACGTAGTTGTCCTTAGATGGGGTGGGGGGCCTATTTGAAGGGTTTTGTCTGGGAAACCTGGTCTGGAGGGCTCGCTAAAGAGTCTCCGGTAGAAGCCGGAATAGGTTGTACAGTTGTCATTTACCATAGGAGCACTGCAATGTGCCCACTGAGGTCCCAGCTGAGGCTTAGATGGGGGGTGGGGGGCCTACTTGAAGGGTTTCGTCTAGGAACCTGGTCTGGAGGGCTCGCTAAAGAGTCTCCGGTAGATGCCGGAATTGGTTGTCCAGTTGTCATTTACCATAGGAGCACTGCAATGTGCTCACTGAGGTCCCAGCTGAGGCTTAGATGGGGTGGGGAGCCTATTTGAAGGATTTCGTCTGGGAACCTGGTCTGGAGGGCTCGCTAAAGAGAATCTGGTAGAAGCCGGAATTGGTTGTCCAGTTGTCCTTTATCATTGGGAGCACTGCAATGTGCTCACTGAGGTCCCAGCTTAGGCTTAGATGGGGTGGGGGGCCTATTTGAAGGGTTTCGTCTGGGAACCTGGTCTGGAGGGCTTGCTAAAGAGTGTCCGGTAGAAGCTGGAATAGGTTGTCCAGTTGTCCTTTATCATTGGGAGCACTGCAGGTGCTCACTGAGGTCCCAGCTTAGGCTTAGATGGGGTGGGGGGCCTATTTGAAGGGTTTCGTCTGGGAACCTGGTCTGGAGGGCTCGCTAAAGAGTGTCTAGTAGAAGCCCGGAATGGTTGTCCAGTTGTCCTTTATCATGGGAGCACTGCAATGTGCTCACTGAGGTCCCAGCTTAGGCTTAGATGGGGTGGGGGGCCTATTTGAAGGGTTTCGTCTGGGACCTGGTCTGGAGGGCTTGCTAAAGAGTGTCCGGTAGAAGCTGGAATAGGTTGTCCAGTTGTCCTTTATCATTGGGAAGCACTGCAATGTGCTCACTGAGGTCCAGCTTAGGCTTAGATGGGGTGGGGGGGCCTATTTGAAGGGTTTCGTCTGGGAACCTGGTCTGGAGGGCTCGCTAAAGAGTGTCCGGTAGAAGCCGGAATTGGTTGTCCAGTTGTCCTTTATCATTGGGAGCACTGCAGTGTGCTCACTGAGGTCCAGCTTAGGCTTAGATGGGGTGGGGGGCCTATTTGAAGGGTTTCGTCTGGGAACCTGGTCTGGAGGGCTCGCTAAAGAGTGTCCGGTAGATGCGGAATTGGTTGTCCAGTTGTTCTTTATCATTTGGGAGCACTGCAATGTGCTCACTGAGGTCCCAGCTGAGGCTTAGATGGGGTGGGGGGGGCCTATTTGAAGGGTTTCATCTGGGAACCTGGTCTGGAGGGCTCACTAAAGAGTGTCTAGTAGAAGCTGGAATAGATTGTCCAGTTGTCCTTTATCATTGGGAGCACTGCAATGTGCTCACTGAGGTCCCAGCTGAGGCTTAGATGGGGTGGGGGGCCTATTTGAAGGGTTTCGTGTGGGAACCTGGTCTGGAGGGCTCACTAAAGAGTCTCCGGTAGAAGCCGGAATTGGGTTGTCCAGTTGTGGGAGCACTGCAGTGTGTCACTGAAGTTTGAGGCTTAGATGGGGTGGGGGGAGCCTATTTGAAGGGTTTCATCTGGGAACTTGGTCTGGAGGGCTCACTAAAGAGTGTCCGGTAGAAGCCGGAATTGGTTGTCCAGTTGTCCTTTATCATGGGAGCACTGCAATGTGCTCACTGAGGTCCCAGCTGAGGCTTAGATAGGGTGGGGGGTCTATTTGAAGGGTTTCATCTGGGCTTAGACCTGGGGGGGGGCCTATTTGAAGGGTTTCGTCTGGGCTCGCTAAAAAGAGTGTCGGTAGATGCTCAGAATTGGTTGTCCAGTTGTTCTTTATCATTTGTCTGCAATTTATCACTGAGGTCCCAGCTGAGCTTAGATGGGGTGGGGGGTCTATTTGAAGGGTTTCATCTGGGAACCTGGTCTGGAGGGCTCACTAAAAGTGTCTAGTAGAAGCTGGAATAGATTGTCCAGTTGTCCTTTATCATTGGGGAGCACTGCAATGTGCTCACTGAGGTCCAGCTGAGGCTTAGATGGGGTGGGGGGCATATTTGAAGGGGTTTCGTGGGAACCTAGTCTGGAGGGCTCGTTAAGTCTCCGGAAGAAGCCGGAATTGGTTGTCCAGTTGTCCTTTATGATTGGAGCCTTATTTCTCCCTCACTGAAGAGTGTACAGTGAAAATCAGAAGGAAGCAACCACTGATCCTGTGGCGTTGTGAGAACTAACCTAAACTCCGACCCCTAGTGCATTGTGTGCATCTTTGTCCTTCTTTTTAGAAGGCCCTAGTATCTGTTTTTTTTTTTTTTTAAGTGGACTTGCAAGAACTTGTTGCCTTGCTACTTCTCGTGACCTCCACAAAAACACTGTTTAGAAAAGAAGAGATGTCCTCCAGATATTTAGTGTTCTCGGGGATATCCCATGCTATCCCATCCCATCTTCACGCTATCCAAGTTTCTCCATAAAAAAAGCATAAAAGACATCCCCTAGATCAGGGGTGGGCAACTGTGGCCCTCCAGCTGTTGGTGAACTACAAGTCCCATCATGCCTCTTCCTTTTGGGAGTCATGCTTGTAACTGTCAGTTTTGCAATGCCTCATGGGATTTGTAGTTCTACAACAGTACCCCTGCCCTATATTATTTTTTTTAGCTTGAGAGAAAGAGGACATGCTGTGCACCTTGCTGCCTCTGCAACAACTTTTGAGAAAGAACCAGTTATGATTTAGAAGATCCTGAAGGTGGAAGCGCTACGCTTGCGAATATTTTTTCAAATGCATAAAAGTCTTTTTATGTTGGAACCCGGCACCCTATGCCATTCGTTTGAAATCCCTTTGCCGATCAGCGTAGAAAATAACAAACAAAAAAAAATGTCCAGAACTGATTTTTAACAGTCAGCTCATGGACTTCAATGGGGTTTGACTTGAGCACCTGAACTTTAATCATGTTTGCTGAACTCGCCTCACATGGACTCTCAGGTGCGTTTGACTCATCCCTAGTAATTAGCAAGTTTTGTCTCGGCGGCGGCGGCGTCTTTGCGAGGACTGCGCTCACATCTGCGTTACAGTGACATCGAAGGTGAAATAATCAAATAGACTAAAGCAGACGCAGAAAGTCCTCGGATATTCATGGCTCATCCTTTAATGGACTAAGCCTTTCACAGGAGACGTTCTGTCTTTATGAGGTCGACAAATAATGATCCGCGGCGGGTCTCAGATGACGCTAGGAGAATGTATTATATAAGCCTTTCATCTCTTGATGGACTTCTGAATATCAAAGGCAACAGAAGAAAATACGAACAGCCAATCCGATGTAAAATTCTCTTTGTACAATGTTCAGGAAAGTGTTTTATCTATCGTCTCTACACCATTTCTCTGATCTCAGGTCATTAAGATGTATCCTGAGCTGCTGGGTGTCACAGAAGTTTCTTTGTTGCTCTATAGCTCATGCTGATTTTTGATTGGTTGCTGTAAGTTACTGAGGAACACAAAAGGACGCTTCAAAGTGCAGTGAAATCAATTTATTAACAAAAAACAAATAAACCACTCACATGTAGAAGAATAAAAAACACGTCATAAGCTCTGTGGCCATCATCCAAAAACCCAGGCAGTATTAAGATGATAGGGAGCAGATCCCCTCTGACAGCATCGGAACTAGACCAATGATGTCACACGCCGGGAGGCTTGAAGGGCGGTAACTACGTGTTTCAAGACAGTAGTGCCTCTTTCTCACGGCTTGAGAAAGAGGCGTTACTGCTTTGAAACACTTAGCCACGCCCTGTTCACACCAGAGCTTGGATATCCTCTCTTATTGGCAATTTCTGATCCCTGTCATCTTTGCACTGCCTGGGTTTCTGGATGATGACAACCGAGCTTATGATATGCACTTTTTACTCTGCTACATGTGAGTGGTTTATCTGATTTTTATTAATAAATTGATCTTACATACTACACTTAGAAGCGCCCTCTTGTGTTTCTTTGCATTGCCACAGATATTCCTCCTATCTGTCGAGGAGCTGCACTTACTGAAGCCAGCTGGGCCTACCCGTTATATAGCCTACGTGCAGGGGTGGACTGACCGTTTGGAAAGTCGGGCACTGCCCGAGGGCCCGGGGTCAGTAGGGGGCCCCATGAGATGCCCCTGGTAACTTTTTCATAGGCTTTTTTGAGTTTGGGCAAGGACACAGGGGCCCCATGATCCCCTATTGCCCGGGGCCCCATGAGTTGTCAGTCCGCCCCTGCCTACGTGGTTACATAGTTAGTCTGGCTGAAAAAAGACAAAAGTCCATCCAGTTCAACCATAAATTGTCATTTATGTTATGTGGTCATTATGAACTTTTCAGCTTGATCCTTTGTCATTTCCTGCTTGCGTGATTGGCTAACTGTTTTTCTCAGGTTTCTGCACTAAGATACATGTCACATTTTAGGCACCCCCTGCAACATAAATTTCAGTTTTGGTGAGATACTCCATACTCTTCTAAAGGGATACAGACCCTGCAACCTTCCTAATTAGAACACTACATTAGGAGTGGATCTGCTGATTATAATGAATCAGACCCTCCCGTTCAGAATCAGCCTGGTGAAACACATATTTCTTCACGGCAACAAATGAATCTGCTATAAAGTTTGTTAAAAAAATCCTTGCACTATAGATTGATAACCCAGAGCGGATTACTCTTTAAATGTGCAGTTTCTCTTTAAATGAATTTACATAAAATTGTATGATATCAAATACATTATATTAATATATAATATATTTCTATTTTATATATATATATATATATATATATATATATATATATATAATTTTCTGTTTACGAATGAAAATCCATTGAAAATAATGTCTCAGTTTTAAGAATTTTTTTTGCAATACGAAGTAAGTTTCCCCAGGATGCATTGCGCCTGGGAGGTTTATAGCACCGGCCCCATGCCTTTAAAGAGGACTTTATAAAGGATTTTGAACAGATAAGACTTTTTTTTACTTTTTTCTGACCTTCGGAATGGATTAAATGGTTTTCAACGCATTTACTAATTAATTTTTAATCATGTCCCTGTACAGTATTTATGCCTTTAAAAGGCACTTTATAAAGAGTTTTGAACAGATAAGACTTTTACTTTTTTCTGATCTCCGGAACAGATTAATTGGTTTTCAATGCATTTACAAATTTTTTTAAATCATGTCCCTGTACAGTATTTATGCCTTTAAAGTGCACTTTTTAGAGTTTTGAACAGATAAAAAACTTTTTTTCTGACCTCCAGAACGGATTAATTGGTTTTCAATGCATTCCTGTGGGAAACCACGTTTTGGTTTACGAATGTTTCACAATACGAAACATCCAGGAGAAGGCATTAAATTTGTAGACCGAGGTACGCCTGTATATATATATATATATATATATATATATATATATATAAAAAACACACACATATATATATTATTATACAGGATTTATATAGCGCCAACGGTTTTCTCAGCGTTTTACATTATAGTGGGAGACAATACAGTAACAATACAGTTCAATACAAGAGGGGTTTGAGGGCCCTGCACTTTGGAGCTTACAATCTAGGATATATATATATATATATATATATATATATATATATATATATATATGCCTGTTTGTTGCAGAGATCAAGTTAACATTCCACAAACAACTAAAATGTGACTTCTCCCCCTACCTCCAGTGTCCTGGAGATTCAATTACACATACACAGTCTGAAAGCAAATAGCTTGTGCTGTGATCTCTCTTTAGAAATCTCACCTCTATCACACTTTGCACCCAGTATTACAATGTATGTCAAGGGACAAAAATTAAATATTTATGTCAGCACTGCAATAAGGGCACCCATAGATCTACCAGAAATGAAGTGTGTTCCTAACCTTCTAATTGGACTAACAACACAGTGTTTGATTCAGCAAATAAGCCGTTTACTTTTTTCTTTAGCTCAGTTAATGTGGTGAAAATTTACTATGCAAAGAATACCCAATCACCCAAAAAAAAAACCCAGCATTTTTGCTTCCACGTGATTGGCCGATGGAAGATGGCAGATTTAGTAAATCAACCCCAGTGCCTTTGATTTGCTTAAATTTCAACCAGAGTTGCCAGCCCTTCCTGCTGGTTTGGCATTAAATTTGGGTAAACAATGGACATATGCATTAAAGGGTCTATTTATGAAAAAAGTATACTTGCCATTATGAATAATCCCCATGATGTGTCATCATCTCCATCTAGTGGCCATAATGCTGCAGTTTCCTCATTGCGGTATTTAAGGAAAATACCACATTATGGCCACAAGACGGAGCTGCTGAAGATAATTGGAAATACACATGAGGCACATTATGAAGATTTTTTTGTGACTGTGAATGCCAAAGTATTCGCAGATCAGTTTTTTTTAAATAGACCCCTAAATGTTTATTTGTGAAATAAATATTTTACATAAATATTAAAAATTCACAGTTGTACAAAATATAACCTAAAATTGATCTAATTAATCAATTATAGTATCACCTTAGATTGAAATTTAAAATCCTGTCACTGTCAGGACTTGGTTCACCTGCTGTTGGCACTGTGGCTCCCAAAGTGGAAGGTTGTAGTTCTGGTGTCCACCAGCGGATGTCCCCTAGCAGCCAGAAGATCCCAGTTATTAGTCTCCACCTGATGTTGGCTGCTAGGAGGGTATTTAGTCCCTCCTCTACTATTACCCTTTGCTTTAGTGCTAGCCAGATTCTGCTTGCTAATTGATCCTGACCCCTGCTCCTGATCTTGCATCCTGTACCCTGGTGCCTCATATCTGCTACCCTTGTTCCTGATCCCAGTACTGGTTCCCCCTTCCTGTCTGTCCGCCAGTCACCGGTATTATTTTGTTTATCTGTGTTCCTCAGTTTGTATATATTGTCTTATAGTTAGGCTGCTTTTATTTTTGGTTTCCGGTTTACTTATAACTCCATGTTTGCTGTGTATTCTGTTTCCTAAGTATAGCTATGCAGATCTGACCATCTGCTGCTGGATGCCTGCTCTCGGTATCCCAACAGTCTTTAATTTTCTTGCCTATACTATCTATAACATAAGAGGGCTGCTATGCAGCTTAGACACATCTTTTGCATATTAAAACACCAACCATTACTCACTGTGACAGGATGTCAGCATGGTAGTAATAATCGGATAATTTATTCAGGAATGAGCGAGGCTCCAGTATAAAGGTTGGCAGCACGACTCTAGACAGGTCCATCCCCGGTCTCATTTGTTTAAGCAAAGTCCACATCAAACTTTTGTTTTCATCCGACACCGTCTCTGTCTGGGAAGCTTCTCCGACCTACAGACAGAACATAGAAAAGCTTAGATCTGACCAGAACATTTGCTATCTATCAGATACTCAGAATGTCCAAAAGTATTTAGTCCCCCCTCCAAATAATTGTGTTCACGTGTTTCCAGTAAAGGGTACTGATAATGCTAGAGCATACAAAGACATTTTATACAATTGCATGGTTCCAACCTTGTGGTAACAGTTTGGGGAAGACTTTTTTTCTGTTCCAGCATGACCATGCTCCTGTGCACAAAGCAAAAAAACATGGTTTGATGAGTTTGGTGTGGAGGAACTTGAATGGTCTGCAGCAAGCCCTGACCTCAATCCTGCTGAACATCTTTTGGATGAATTGGCCAGGTCTTCTCCTCCAACTGAGGGCGCACCGGCCTAGTGCATTAGTGCGCCCTCTGTTTTTCTCTACTCAGTACATTTGGACTTCACGGGTCATTTGAGGGCAGCAAGGTGTGCATATCCCAAGAAATTTGTGATGTGGTCCTATCCATACAGAGTTCATCCCTAAGCGCAGGAGTATCTGGGTTTTACCGTTTCTTCTCATCCAACACCAGAACCTGACCTCACAAACACTCTTTATGGCTGAAATGAGATTTTTGTGGAAAGCCTTCCAACAACAATGGAGGCTGTTATGACCACAAAATTTGGGCAACTCCATGTTAATGCCCATGGTTTTGGAATGGTATGTCCAACAAGCATAGAGTGTGGTGGCCAGGTGTACACAAACCTTTGGCCATATAGTACTTGTAGTTGCAGTGGTATGGACACTTAATGGGGCTATACTTCTATTGATTTACATAGTGTCCAAACCTCTTAGAGGTGGAGGCTAAATCCATACTTTAAAACAGCCTTTCTCAATCTTTTCAACACAGAGGAACCCTTGACATAATGTTGTGGTCTCAGGGAACCGCTGCTAAAAATTACTACTATATCTGCAACACATAATATATTAATGTGATGGATAGTGGAAAGAATCATCCTCTTACAGACAGCTAAAAAGATCATTGGTGGGAACTTATCTGAGCAGCAGAAATTGCTTGTTGCTCAAGGAACCCCTAGAAACCTCTGGAGCAGGGGCAGACTGACAACTCATGGGGCCCCCGGGCAATAGGGGATCATGGGGCCCCTGTTTCCTTGCCCAAACTCAAAAAAGCCTATGAAAAATGTACCAGGGGCATCTCATGGGGTCCCCTACTGACCCCGGGCCCTCGGGCAGTGCCCGAGTTTCCAAATGGTCAGTCTGCCCCTGCTCTGGAGGAACCCTGGTTGAGAAACCCTTCTTTAGTCTTCGGTCACACTGAAACCAACTTTGAAATCAAGTCAAGATCTCAATGTTGGATGTCAGTGCGACTTCAGGTGCGCTTTGGAAGACATCTGTCCGACTTCATGCACAGATGTCTATGAAAGTCACACCTGAATTTGCAAAAAGTAGTACTTGAACTACTTTCAAAATCTTTCGGAGTCACACCATTTTGACCTCTTCCATTGCAGACAATAGAGTGTGACTTGTCATGCGATTTGAAACTATCAAATCGCATGACAAGTCGCACAGGTGTGACTGGGGACTTAAAGAATAGAGTCATGTATCCTCCAATGAATGCTGGCAGAAGCCAAAACTATCTGTGTCCAGCTGGCTTTACATATTTGTTACCTTTAAAGTGTAACTACACCCTCCTATCCTTTATATCCAAGAAAGTTGCCCTCTTAAGGCCTGTACACACGATCAGAAAATTGTACGAACAATACTGTTTTTGAAGCAATCATTCGATAATCTGATCATTAGTACACAGCTTTCGAGAGTCGATCAGGACAGGTCTAATGGGACAAGCACGAAAATGTTTCTCGTATAATACCAGATCATACATTTTTCATTTGATCAGAACAGATTTCATCCGAAAATCCACTGCTCAAAAAAATGAAAGGAACACTTTGAAAACCCATCAGATCTCAATGGGGACCAATCTCCTGCTGGATATCTATACTGATATGGACGGGGTAATGTGTGAGGAACGTAAGGATGACCCATCGTTTGATGGAAATGAAAATGATCGACCTACAGAGGACTGAATTCAAAGACACCCTGAAAATCAAAGTACAAAACTGATGCAGCAGGCGAGTCCATATTGCTGAAATGTCATTGCAGCAACTCAGAATGGTCCTCAGTAGTTTGTGGGCCCCCATGTGCTTGTATGCATGCCTGACAACGTCGGGGGACATGCTCCTAATGAGACCACGGATGGTGCCCTGGGGGATTTCCTCCCAGATCTGGACCAGGGCATCACTGAGCTCCTGGTCAGTCTGAGGTGCAACCTGGCGGCGTCAGATGGACCCAAACTTGACATCCCAGAGGTGTTCTATTGAATTTAGGTCAGGTGAGATGGGGGCCATTCAATGGTATCAATTCCTTCATCCTCCAGGAACTGCCTGCATACTCTCGCCACATGAGGCCGGGCATTGTCGTGCACCAGGAGGAACCCAGGACCCACTGCACCAGCGTAGGGTCTGACAATGGGTCCAAGGATTTCATCCCAATACCTAATGGCAGTCAGGGTGCCATTGTCTAGCCTGTAGAGGATTGTGCGTCCCTCCATGGATATGCCTCCCCAGACCATCACTGACCCACCACCAAAACGGTCATGCTGAACCATGTTACAGGCAGCATAACGTTCTCCGAGGCTTCTCCAGAGCCTTTCACATCTGTCACATGTGCTTAGGGGGAACCTGCTCTCATCTGTGAAAAGCACAAGGTGCCAGTGGTGGACCTGCCAATTCTGGGGTTCAATGGCAAATGCCAGTCAAGCTTTTTTGGTGCCGGGCAGTGAGAACCGGGCCCACTAGAGGATGTCGGGCCCTCAGGCCACCCTTATGAGGTCAGTTTCTGATTGTTTGGTGAGAGACATTCACACCAGTGGCCTGCTGGAGGTCATTTTGTAGGGCTCTGGCAGTGCTCATCCTGTTCCTCCTTGCACAAAGGAGCAGATACTGGTCCTGCTGATGGGTTAAGGACCTTCTATGTCCCTGCCCAGTTCTCCTAGAGTAACTGCCTGTCTCCTGGAATCTCCTCCATGCTCCTGAGACTGTGCTGGGAGACACTGCAAACAATTGCAATGGCACGTATTGATGTGCCATCCTGGAGGAGTTGGACTGCCTATGCAACCTCTGTAGTGTCCAGGTATGGCCTCATGCTACAGTAATGACACTGACCCTAGCCAAATGCAAATCAGTGAAAAACAGTCAGAAAAGATGAGTAGGGAACAAAATGTTAGTGGCCTCTACCTGTAAAACCATTCCTGTTTTGGGGGTCATCTCATTGTTGCCCATCTAGTGCACCTGTTGTTAATTTCATTAACACCAAAGCAGCTGAAACTGATTAACAACCCCCCACTGCTACTTACCTGACCAGATCAATATCACAGAAGTGTCATTGACTTGATGCTACACTTTGGTTATAATGTGTTCCTTTAATTTTTTTCAGCAGTGTACAATACAAATACATTACATTCATTTTTATTCTGTCCTATGAGTTTTTTCATAACTTTAGTAACCTATTTATTTTCGCTCATTCGTCTGATAATCTCATCTTGTGTACGAGGCTTTAGACTCTGTTTTATCTGCGATTGCCATAGTGAGCACATGTGATCAGCTATGACACCAGCCATTTGATGGCTTGACAGTTCAGAAGAGAGCTTAAAGTGGAACTTCACTCTCTCATCCAACATTTTTTAATAGTTAGTAATAGTTAATAGTTCTAATCCATATACTGCTAGCATTTGTAAATAGATAGGAAAGTATATCATATTTACGCGTTTAAAACTTTTTTTTTTACATTTCTTTAGTTACTTCCTAGTTTCCTGCCTAGGTAAATGATGTCTTACATCCCATGAGTCTTCAGGAGGGGAGTGAGGATTCTCAGCTTGCATTAAGGGCAGATGGATTCCAGGAAGTAAATGTTACATGAATCATCTGCCCTTACTCAAGATGGCCACAACCAAAAAAAAAAGTGATTCTCAGATAAATAAAGCACGGAGACATGGATGGATAGGAGAAGTTTGCTTTGAATATTAACAAGGATGTAAATAGGATTTTTGGTTTGTGGTGCTCAGATGCAGTGCAGTTCCACTTTGAGCAACTATGGGGTTTATTTACGAAAGCTGGAGAGTGCAAAGCAAAATCACGCTCACTTCTGCCTAGAAACCAATCAGATTCCACGTTTTATTGGCAAATCTTAAAGCGGAGCTCCACCCAAAAGGGGAAGTTCCGCTTTAATGCTTTTCCCCCCGCTCCCCATTAAGGATTGACACCTTTAGGGAGCGGGGGGAGCGAGTACCCGAATTTGACAGGTACCCGCTATCACTTCTGCTGTGATCGCATAGGCATTCAAAAGCAGAAGTTGTCCTCATCCCCTCCCTCCCCGTAGTCTTCTGGGACATGTGACAGGTCCCAGAAGACTACGGGGCCATTCACAAAGCACAGAGCTTCTCACGCATGCGCAGTGGGTACCTGGCTGTGAAACCGCAAGCTGTCACAGCCAGGTGCCCACACTGAAGATGCTGGCGCCAGGAAGAGAAGACAGCCGGTGAAACCAGCGGTGGTGATGAACACCGTTGACCCGAGGGACAGGTAAGTGGCTGTATTTTAAAAGTCAGTAGCTACAGTTCTTGTAGCTGCTGATTCTTTTTTTTTTTTTTCAGCTGAAATTCCGCTTTAATTGAACAGGCTGAAGTTAGAAGCTTATTGGTTTCTATGCAGAAATGAGCCTGATTTTGCGCTCTCCAGCTTTAGTAAATAAACCCTTATGACAGTTATCATTTACAGCAAGCCTTGAAAGCAACTGTTTTAAGAGACCTTTAAATTGATGGGTTCAATTCCCCTTTTAATGAATGTGATAACAGAGAAGCAGCGCTTAAACAGGAAACACACTTGATTCAGCAGTGGGATCCAAGGTGGATGCCGGATCAAGAACCGGCAACACCAAAATCCTCATAAAAGCTTAATTAGTGATACAGGAGTGATATAAAGCACGCCGACGCGTTTCAGCATGATCATAGCATAGTGCCTAATAAAAGAAGAGACAGTTTGTCAAACGACCCCCAAACACTGAATTCAAGCCACAGTACACTGTGAAGACAGTGAAGCATGGTGGTGCAAGCATCATGATATGGGGATGTTTCTCATACTACGGTGTTGGGCCTATTTATCGCATACCAGGGATCATGGATCAGTTTGAATACATCAGAATACTTGAAGAGGTCATGCTGCCTTATGCTGAAGAGGAAATGCCCTTGAAATGGGTGTTCCAACAAGACAACGACCCCAAACACACCAGTAAACGTGCAACATCTTGGTTCCAGACCAACAAGATGGATGTTATGGAGTGGCCAGCCCAATCCCCGGATCTTAATCCAATAGAAAACTTGTGGGGTGACATCAAAAATGCCGTTTGAGGCAAAACCAAGAAATAGAGAAGAACTGTGGAATGTGGTCCAATCATCCTGGGCTGGAATACCTGATCACAGGGGCCAGAAGTTGGGTGACTCCATGCAACACAGATGTACAGCATTTTTCAGAAACAGTGCGACTACAACCAAATATTCATGAAGTCATTCAAAGGAAAGCAAAATCTTCAAACATTTCTCAGTTTATATAGTGAATGTTTGAGTTTGTAAAGAAGAATACAAACACTGCTTTTTTTTTGAACCGTCTAATATTCACTTTTCTTCAATTTTTTTAGAGGAACAACACAAATTTGATGTATTTTTCTTCATGTTTTGATTTGGAATAGAATGTGTCGTGTTCCCAATGCATTTGTGTGGATGGAAATAAAAGCTATTAGAAGGATTTTGAGCTTTATTCACTTTTTTCAACACACTGCTATTATTTTGAACACAACTGTATATATATATATATATATATATATATATATATATGTGCATACACAAAGGTCCACCCAATAGAGGACGGGTCGGATCAATTAACACAATGACATAATTAAAAACAATACGAGCAAGGACCAAATAAGTGACACAGATTTGGCAATATAAATGGCAGATCCAAAACTCAAATCCTCTCATTAACTCGATACCTATAGAGATGGAAAAAAGAAGATGGGAAAAAGATAACTGAGACCATAGGATGTCTAATATAGCGCTCTATTTTAAAAAGAGATCCACATCCCATCTTAAATTCATACCGACTGGACTTCTAGTACCTAGGGTGAAAATCCACCAAACCTCAATCTCTCAGACAACTTGCGATGGAAGTCACCATCATGAAGAGATTTTTTTTTTTATCCCTTTCCATCCTACAGAAGGAAAAGGATTGCATATTGCCTGCATGTACATGTTTAAAATGTCTAGAGACCTGAGATGTATTTCTTTCCTCCATATAAATGGCCCCATTATAATGCTCCCCGATCCTAATGCGGAGAGACCTGGCTGTGCACCCAACATATTGTATCATGCATGCAGTGCACTCAATGAGATAAATGACATTTTTGGTTCTGCAGTTAATAAATTGCTGAATTTTATGTTCTTTCCCGGTGGATCGGGAGATTACTGTTTTGTGGTTGCTGCTGTGTTTGCTACAGTATTTTTAAAAATAGATAGATATATTACACATCCTATGGTCTCATTTATCTTTTTACCATCTCTACAGGTATTAATTTATTGTGACGATTGGAGTCTTGGATCTACCATTTATATTACCAAACCTGTGTCACTTATTTGGTCCTTGCTCATATTGTTTTTAATTATGTGATTGTGTTAATTGTTCAGACCCGTCCTCTTTTGGGTGGAGCTTTGTGTATGCACATATCCACATATATACACTATATTGCCAAAAGTATTGGTCGGCCGGCCTTTACACGCACATGACCTTTAATGGCCCCCCAGTCTTAGTCCGTAGGGTTCAATATTGAGTTGGCCCCGCCCTTTCCACGCACATGAACTTTAATGGCTCCCCCAGTCTTAGTCCGTAGGGTTCAATATTGAGTTGGCCCGCCCTTTGCAGCTATAAGAGCTTCAACTCTTCTGGGAAGGCCGTCCACAAGGTTTAGGAGGGTGTCTATGGGAAGGTTGGACCATTCTTCCAGAAGCACATTTGTGAGGTCAGGCACTGATGTCGGGGGAGGAGGCCTGGCTCACAGTCTCCGCTCTTATTCATCCCAAAGGTGTTCTATGGGGTTGAGGTCAGGACTCTGTGCAGGCCAGTCAAGTTCCTCCACCCCAAACTGGCTCCTCCATGTCTTTATGGACCTTGCTTTGTGCACTGGTGTGCAGTCATGTTGGAGCAGGAAGGGGCCATCCCCAAACTCTTCCCACAAAGTTGAGAGCATGAAATTGTCCAAAATGTCTTGGTATGCTGACGCCTTAAGAGTTCCCTTCACTGGAACAAGGGGGCCAAGCCCAACCCCTGAAAAGCAAACCCCCGCCATAATGCCCCTCCACCACACTTTACACTTGGCACCAGGGGCAGACTGACCATTTGGAAACTCGGGCACTGCCCGAGGTCCCAGGCGTCAGTAGGGGGCCCCATAAGATGCCCCTGGTACCTTTTTCATAGGCTTTTTTGAGTTTGGGCAAGGACACAGGGGCCCCATGATCCCCTATTGCCCGGGGGCCCAATGTGTTGTCAGTACGCCCCTGCTTGGCACAATGCAGTCAGGTAAGTACTGTTCTTCTGGCAACCACCAAACCCAGACATGTCCATCAGATTGTCAAACAGAGAAGCATGATTGGTCACTCCAGAGAACACGTCTCCACCGCTCTAGAGTCCATTGGCAGCGTGCTTTACACCACTGCATCCAACGCTTTGCATTGTACTTGGTGATGTAAGGCTTGGATGCAGCTGCTCGGGCATGGAAACCCATTCCATGAAACTCTCTACGCAAGTTTGGAGGTCTTTAGCTATTGACTCTGTAGACAGTTGGCGACTTCTGCGCACTGTGCGCTTCAGCATGCGCTGACCCCGCCCTGTCATGTGACGTGGCCTACCACTTGGTGGCTGAGTTGCTGTTGTTCCCAGTTGCTTCCACTTTGTTATAATACCACTAACAGTTGAGCGTGGAATATTTAGTAGCCAGGAAATGTCACGGATGGACTTATTACACAGGTGGCCACCTATCACGGGACCACGCTTGGAGTCACTGAGCTCCTGACAGCGACCCATTCTTTCACCAATGTTTGTAGAAGCCGTCTGCATGCCTAAGTGATGATTTTATACACCTGTGGCCATGGAGGGGATTGAACACCTAAATCCAATTATTTGGAGGGCAGGGCCAATACTTTTGGCAATATAGTGTATGTGTATGTATATATATGTTATTTCTTTTATTAAGCACTATGCTATGATCAAGGATACTTGCCGAAATGCGCGCCATGTCACCCCTATATCACTAATAAAGCTTTCATGAGGATTTTGGAGTTGCCGTCTCTTCCTGCTTTTTGTATCAATTTCACGTTAACTACATACAACTACTCTGAATCACCATCGTACCTCCCCAAATTCCTCATACAGCTCTTCCATGTAGGTGGTCCCTTCCCGGTCCAACGAGATCTCTCCATGTAGCTCAGACTGGTCACTCTCGCTGGTTTTCCTGCTGTGCTCATTTTCTGATTCTTCTATGTTATCTCTTTCAGACTTGTCCGAGAAAGCATCATTTTCCGGAATGATTTCGTTAAGCCTAAAAATAATGTACATTTGTTCTGTGTAAATTGAGCAAAAAAACAAATGTTTAGGGGATTGTCTCTTCTGAACAAATGTTCTTTTATTATGGACAGTAGTAAAATACCACACTATGACCACTAGATGGAGCTGAGGAGCATAGGAAATGCATTTGTCTTTTTCAGTAATTCAATGTAACAATTGTAGAGAACACTAGAGGGAATGAGCAAATAAAATGTAACAATGCAAAAAAACCTGTTGTATAACTTTTTTAAAATGGCACTACGGAGTCATGTGCTAACATGCAGCAAAACACATATTTTGTCATGCGTCACCACACTGCATAAATGTAAATGTGCTTTAAATCTTCTGTAATGAAAAATTCAAGGTTTTTTTTTTTTTTGTTAGTTTTTAACAGATTGAAGGGGGATAAGACCCCTCTTAGGTTTTTATTGCTGTCCGTGTCCTGTTAGGGAGGTTCACCCTCTCTATTTGTCCAGTTTACTGTTATCATTGAAAGTGAAAGTAAAAGAAAATCCAAAATTTTGGGAAATCTACCAATGGGGACACTAGTTCTGGGGACCAGGGATTCCTACAGCTTGCAGGGATTTCCTCTCACTTTTTGGACTATGGAACAGGAAATGAAGAGAAATCTCTCAAATGGGACACAAATGGCAAAAAAAACCCTTCCTTATGCCGGCCATAGACGGGTCGAAAATCGGCCGATTTTCGCACCATTAGTGGGTTAATTGGTCAGCCGTTTTTCGGGCTTTTTGCACATTTTATTTATCGGGCATGTTGGAAAATTTGCGGCCGATTTTGACGATCGGCCAATTTTCTCGGCAATGATGGGCAAATCGGCTGATCGTTTTACCGATAAAAAATCTGCACCTGAACCGTGACCTGGAAGAAGAAGAAGAAAAAGAAGAAAAGAAGAAGAAGAAAAAGAAGAAGAATTCCAGTTCGCTATTATATTTTATATGAAAAAGTCTTGCGGTTACAACAATGTATCCATTTGTATCCAAATTAAAACATCTGCATCCGAAATAGATACAAATGGATACATTGTTGTAACCACAAGACTTTTTTATATAAAATATAATAGCGGACTGGAATTCTTCTTCTTCTTCTTCTGATTCTTCTTGTTCTTCTTTTATTATTTTTCTGTATTGCTCTCCTGTGTGCTCCCCTGTCTCTACAAGGGACAGAAGTAATTATGGGGTTAAATGCCGGCCATAGACGGGATGAAAATCGGCCAATTTTTTTTTACCGTTGGTGGTAATGTCGGCTGATCAAACAACCGATTTTTTTTTTTTTTTTTTAAAAACGGCTGATTTTCGACCCGTCTATGGCCAGCATTACTCTATCCAAAATTAAAACAATTGTCTATAGTTCAACTTTAAGAGTAAACTCCAGGCAAGCAGTTAAATATGGTGTTGAAATACATATATGAATGCTGTTTTACCTGCCAAAGGATTTGTATTTCTGTCAATCCACTCCTGAGATTTACACAGCTCTGCCACAAAGCACAGCTCTATATGGCAGGACAAGAGACCTTATTTTTCCCTGCTGTGATTAAAGTGGAGTTCCACCCAAAAGGGAAAGTTCCGCTTTAATGCCTTCTCCCCCGCTGCCCATTAGGGATTGGCATCTTTGGAGAGTGGGTACCCGAATTTGACAGGTACCCGCTCCTACTTCCGCTGCGATCACCTAGGCAATCGGAAGCGGAAGTTGTCCTCCTCCCCTCCCTCCCTGTAGTCTTCTGGGACACATGACAGGTCCCAGAAGACAACGGGGCCAATCACAAAGTGCAGCGCTTCTAACACATGCGCAGTGGGCACCCGGCTGTCAAGCCGCAAACTCACAGTCGGGTGCCCACACTGAAGATGCCGGTGCCAGGGAGAGAAGACGGCCCGTGAAACCAGCGGTGGTGAGGACACTGCAGGACCGAGGGACAGGTAAGTGGCTGTATTTTAGAAGTCAGCAGCTACAGTTTTTGTAGCTGCTGACTTTTTTTTTTTTTAGTTGGAACTCCACTTTAAAGTGGAGTTCCACTCACACTGTCAAAAAATAAAAGTCAGCAGCTACAAAAAAACTGTAAAATACAGCCACTTACCTGATCCTCGGTCCCGCGGTGTGTCCCCTGCAGCCCGTTTCACCGGCCATCCTGCATTCCAGGAGGCCGACATCTCCAGTGTGGGTACCCGGCTGTGATAGCTTGCGGCTTCACGGATGGGTACCCACTGCGCATGTGCGAGTAGCGCTGCGGTTCATGAATGGTCCTGTAGTCTTCTGGGACCTGTCACGTGTTCCAAAAGACTACAGGGAGGGAGGACTCCTTCCGTCTCTGATCACCTCGGCTATCAGAAGTGGGAGCGGGTACCTGTCAAATTCGGGTACCCGCTCACCCTCCACCCCCAAAGGTGCCAATCCTAATGGGGAGCGGGGGAGCAGTCCTTAAAGTGGAACATCCCCTTTTGGGTGGAGCTCCGCTTTAAGTAAAACTTATAGGTGTTGTCCCTCCCCCAGCCTGTAACTGGACAGTGAAAGGAGAAGCAGTAGACTGATGAGCTCATCTCTCTTCAATCAGCATGCTCCTTGCACTGCATTGACTTCTACTTGTATTTAAAAATGCATCTAATAATGTTTTAGTGAATAGAGAAATGCATTAACTTGTGTCTTTTAGAACTGTCTGGAGTCAGCCTATCACATGTAATTACATTTTGCTGTTGATTAACTGGAAATCTTACTGGAAGAGTTCCTGCTCGGAAACGGTTGACACTTGGAGCAGCGTATAAAGTCCGGTGTGATTTAAATCGGTCGGCGACACAACTTCACCGTCCTTTCCATGTTTAGGCAAATTAATCTTGAATAAACTGGAGCAGCGGAGAGCCAATTCAAGAGCATCCATCCAACATCGCCCTGAAATGCAAAAGGCAGGCATTTCAATTCTGCATATTAGATCAAACAGAAATAGAATTGGTGTAGCCGGCAAAAATAAACACATGAATATATTATTATTATACAGGATTTATATAGTGCCAACAGTTTGTGCAGCGCTTTACAAAATGTATGTAGTGGCCATTTACATATCAATATTCCCCTACTCTAGAGGGACATATACATTAAAGTGTTACTAAACCCCCGGACCCTGCATTCACTATATCCGGTCTCCCCAGACCCTGCATTCACTATATCTGGTCTCCCCGGACCCTGCATTCACTATATCTGGTCTCCCCGGACCCTGCATTCACTATATCCGGTCTCCCCAGACCCTGCATTCACTATAACCCCCCGCTCTCCCCAGACCCTGCATTCACTATATCTGCTCTCCCCGGACCCTGCATTCACTATATCCGCTCTCCCCGGACCCTGCATTCACTATATCCTCTCTCCCCAGACCCTGCATTCACTATATCTGCTCTCCCGGGACCCTGCATTCACTATATCCTCTCTCCCGGACCCTGCATTCACTATATCCGCTCTCCCCGGACCTGGCATTCACTATATCTGGTCGCCCGGGACCCTGCATTCACTATATCTGGTCTCCAGGGACCCTGCATTCACTATATCTGGTCTCTCCAGGGACCCTGAATTCATTATATCTGGTCTCCCGGGACCTGCATTCACTATATCCGCTCTCCCCAGACCTGCATTCACTATGAATCTGGTCTCCCGGGACCCTGCATTCACTATATCTGGTCCCGGGACCTGCATTCACTATATCTGGTCTCCCGGGACCGTGCATTCACTATATCTGGTCGGGGACCTGCATTCACTATATCCGGTCTCTCCGGACCCTGCATTCGGGGAGACCAGATATAGTGAATGCAGGGTCCGGGGAGACCGGATATAGTGAATGCAGGGTCCGGGGAGACCGGATATAGTGAATGCAGAGTCAGGGGAGAGTGGATATAGCGAATGCAGGGTCCGGGGAGACCGGGGATATAGTGAATGCAATGTCCGGGGAGACTGGATATAGTGAATGCAGGGTCCGGGGGAGACCAGATATAGTGAATGCAAGGTCCGGGGAGCTCGGATATACTGAATGCAGGGTCCGGGGAAACCGGATATAGTGAATGCAGGGTCCGGGGAGACCGTATATAGTGAATGCAGGGTCCTGGGGAGACCGGATATAGTGAATGCAGGGTCTCGGGGAGAGCGGATATAGTGAATGCAGGGTCCGGGGAGAGTGGATATAGTGAATGCAGGGTCCGGGGAGACCGGATATAGTGAATTCAGGGTCCGGGGAGACCGGATATAGTGAATGCAGGGTCCGGAGAGAGTGGATATAGTGAATGCAGGGTCCTGGGTTTAGTAACACTTTAATATTTCTAAGTAGGATTTATTAGCAGTGAAACCAAAATCCAACCAAACACCAGCAAACCGCAAACATAAAGATATAAGTGAACAAAAAACCTAGTGACAAAATACCTAACTAAACAACCTAACAGAGAAACAGAAAGCCTAACTAGCAAACTAACTATATACAATACATACAAATGGGGAACACAGGAAAACAGGGTAAAACTGGAGGTGCAGGGAAGATATAGGAAAGGGAAAACAAAACTGGGATCAAGAACAAAGGGGGTTAGGAACAAGGCAGCGGGGTCCAGGGTATAGGTACAAGGCAAAAAAGCACGATCAAAAGCAGGAAAGAATAAACGGCTAGCAGTACCTGGCAGCAAAGCAAAAGACTGAGGTGAGAGGCACTAGTAGAGGAGGGACTAAACATCCTCCCAGCAGCCAGCATCAGGTGCAGACTGAATACTGGAAACTGCTGGCTGCTGGGAGACACTGGAACTAAACCCACTCTGGGAAGCAGGTGATCCTGGTCCTAACAAATAGAGGGTTTTGCTTTCCACCGTGATCATTTTCAATCTTACCATCTGATTCAGACGCTGCTCGGAATATCAAGTGACTGCTAGGTAGAGGTAGAGTGATGGACCCGACATTCTCACCTTTCGGACCCTGAAACACACCATACAGGCGCTGTTACATTGGAAGGGGTACAAGCCATCAGTGGAGTTTTAATATTCATTGAACCTTATATACCTTCACTGCCCATATGGACTGATCCAGAGGGTGATAAAGTTTAAAACAGAAGCCATCTTTTTTGGTGGGTCTTTCAATCAGCTCACAGGAGTGGAGGAGTAACGTCCCCACCCATTGTCCAATCTTTGGTGTTTTATAAATCAGGAGCAGCCCCGGCTTTAGCACGCACCACAGTTTTGTCCAGCTTTTCAGTGATCCACGAATCTTAAAAAAAATAAATATAACACTAGTCAAAAAGTTACATGCATTATGTAATGTACAAAGTGTCTAGGCCCAAGTACATCCAACCACCGCTCCAAAATGGAGATTTTAGCCTCCCACAGCACCTTTTTATTAACAAATACCATACCAACGCAAACATCATATAAATACTTCACTCTAAGGCTTAGTTCACATTACTGCGTGCCGGGAACGTCCGCAAAATCGTGCATGTGGAGAAATGTACTGCTCCCTAGCAGACCACTGGGCAGCCATTATTTCTCAGTTTGTGGTTCAGTGTGGTGTGGCTTTAACCACTTCCGACCGACCCGGCCGTTGCATATAAACGGCCGGACGGTGGCACTGCAGGGTCGGATGGCCGTTTATGAACGGCCTCCCCGCACCCTGCTTGTGTGCGCTCCCTGGGAGCACGCAGCACTGCGATCCGGTGCCCGCTGTGTCCTCCGGACACAGTGAAACACCGATCGTCGGACGGGACCTCTGTACGAGGTCCCGATCATGTGATCACTGATTGGCCAATCAGTGATCACATGCAAAGTAGTAAGCAAGATGTCACTTCTGACATCATTGCTTACTACGTGTGAAATCTGTGAATGATCACCGAGGTCACATAGTACAAGGCTATTCACAACAGCCTTGTACCATGTGACAAGCTGTGACCAATCACAGCTCACTCAGTACTTCTCAATGGCTGCAAGAATGCACACAGAGAGAAAGAGAAATGGTTGCTTTTACATCCTATATGGGTGTAAAAGCAATCAGTGTAAAAAAAAAATCTTCATCACCCCCCCACAAGTAGTACAGTGTCACCATGGTGACACTGTACTGCTAGGGTGACAGTATGTAAAAAAAAAATAAAAAATAATAATATAAAAAAATAAAATAAAAATGTAAAAAAAAATGTTTAAAAATTATAATTTTTGGTTATAAACTAATTTTTTTTTTTTTTTACTAAAAAGACAACGCAATAAATTTTGGCAAAGATTTATGATGAAATATTATTTATTTGCAAAATTTTATAAAAAAAAACACTTTTGTTCAAAATTTTTGGACTTTTCATTTACATAGCAAAAAAAATATAAATCCCAGCGGTGAATAAATACCACCAAAATAAAGCTTTATCTGTCTCAAAAAAAATGGTAAAAAATTAATTTGGGTACAGTGTTGCATGACCGCGCAATTGTCATTCAAAGTGTGATAGCGCTGAAAGCTGAAAATTGCCCTGGTCAGGAAGGGGGTAAAAGTGTCCGGTCTGGAATAGAGAGAAAAGATGGCACCCACTAAGTGTAGCATTAAAATCATCCACTTTAAAATCATTGATTTTAATGCTACACTTAGTGGGCGCCCTCTTTCTCACTTTTTGTTCCATTACAGAAGCTGCTTTCTACTCTGAGATAGTTGCCCTAAGTGAGCATGTGGATAGCATTACAGGACTATTTGGTCAAGTTGAACATTCATGGACATTATAGACTTGTGCTACTTGCCCCTCTAGCATCATTTAAACTCTTGTGACTTTAAAAAAAGGGCCAGGAACGTCTTTCACTGCATTTCTTGTAAGTAGGTCAGCCGGATTAAAGGAATAGGCTTTTCTATATGTAACGTGTGCACAAAAAATGAGCACTCATAAGAACCTAGACTAATAGCCACCACATGCAAGGGGTCCATTTATGAAAAACATTGCTGTGTAACACTGTTCAACAGGTAAAAAGTTTTGGGCATAAAATTAGCTAATCTTACATAATTTTGGGGTGCTGAAAACGAAAATGACCCTAAAAAATGTTGATTGGCTCTAGTTTCCATGATATATTCACCCATCTAATGACGTAAGCCATTCAAAATTATGATGCAACTTCAGCTGCATATTGCGCAATTGATACTGGTGACCAATAGAAAATTGCATGTATACTGAGATGATGCAATATTAGCCTTTAATTGCATCACTTCACTGCATAAAAGCTGCAGTATCTGTAGCTGATTGTAGTTCGACAGCGTCTTTACATTTCGTTTTATGCTTATATAGGCTACTCAGTAATGCCTCGAACTTGTGTGAATAAAGCAGAAAATTTCTGCTATATCTGCGGTGAAATAACTTTTATCTCACAAAAAAGGAGGATAACAGGAATGATTAAGAAAGCCTACAACTTGTATTTTGGCTGCAAGATAGGAGACCAGGACAAGAGCTGGGCACCACATATATGCTGCAATTCTTGTGGGACGGCACTGGAGCAATGGTTGAATGGAAAAAAGGCATCTATGCCTTTCGCTGTGCCAATGATTTGGAGAGAGCCAACAGATCATGTTAGTAATTGTTACTTTTGTATGGTGCCTCCAATTGTAAAAGGGCTAAATAAGAAGAAAAAGTTATCTGTGCACTATCCAAATATTCCATCGGCAATACGTCCAGTTTCCTCATGGAGAGGGGCTACCAATTCCTAAAGCACCAGAATCCTTCGTGGTTGAGTCAAGTGAGGAAGAACCTGAAGTGTGTAGTCACGTGCAGTTGTAAGAGATAGCCCTTTCCTCGAATACAAGAGAAAAGCCAAGAGAAGCAAAACCGACACAAACTGAAGACAAAACTAGTGAGAATCCTAAGTATTAAAATGATTCAACTTAGCTTATGGCTATAATTTTTCTTGGTAATCCTATGCAATATATTATGCCATTTAGGCTTTGTTATGTAGTCAATATCACTTGCTTTATATTTGTGGAAAGACATCTATCTATATAATTATTGTGCATTATGTAGTCATTACGCCTATAGTAGAAAACTTTCCGTTTACAGAAAAAACTAGAGCCAATTGACAAATTTCATTGTTATATTTGAACTCAGAATGTGAAATTCATTAAGAAATGAATCCTTTTGTTTCCAAAACTGGCAAAAAATAAAAATTTGTTGAACAGTGTAATGCCTCAGCTATCACACTGCTTTGAGTTTTTTTAATCATCATTGCTTTGAGTTTTTGTTTATTTTATTTATGATCAGCAGCTCCAACTAGTGCCCATAATGCAGTATTTTCCTGAAATACTGAAATTATAAAAAATACCCCATTATGGCCACTAGATGGAGCTGACTTAAGAAAAAAGTGTTGCCTAAAGGTGGGAATATATGATTAGATAATCGACCGACCGGTCATCCGATGACCGAGAGGCGTTCGTTCGTTGGTCGAAAACGTTGCCCACATTAACCAATCTAAAAAAATCGTTCGTCGGGCAATACGTAGTGTTAACGTCTTCCGTACAAGTGGAAGTGATGCGGTGTGCGTGTGACCTTGTAGCCACGCCCTTCTGGCCAGAAATGAGTGATATACACGACAATTACCAGCAATGAGTATAATATCATTTATGACATTATCTATATACATAAATAGTGATACATAAAAATATATAAAATATAATCTGCAGAATTCCGGTTTCATGATCTCATTAGGCCGATCAACTTTTAACATTTGGATATTACGTTCGTGTTTCCGAAGATTCCTCGGACATAAGCATCCGAGTCATCTTCTGTTTCCGCTCATGCGTGATAGCGCTTAATAGATTTTTTTTCGTATGACCGTCATACCACCGCATAGAAAATCGGTAGTTCGTATGCGAAACGACAAAATTTTCACTGTTGTTCAACCGGATTTTTTTGTTCACAATATCGTTATCGGTTTAAAACATTGTGCTCATCAATGAAAAGAAAATCATTCGATCGGTGGTCCCGCAAAATTTTTCAGACGATTTTCTTATCGTGTGTACAGGGCATTAGGATACAGTTTAGACGTAGCTGTCCTACAAACTTGTCCTAAGCAAGTCGTCTGGTTGACCTCCGGGATGAGCACCAGATATGTTACATTAACTCCACCCAGGGGCGGAATGACAACTCATGGGGCCCCCGGGCAATAGGTGATCACGGGGCCCCTGTGTCCTTGCCCAAACTCAAAAAAGCCTATAAAAAAAAGGTACCAGAGGCATCTCATGGGGCCCCCTACTGACCCCGGGCCCTTGGGCAGTGCCCGAGTGCTCGAATGGTCAGTCCGCCCTGTCTCCACCCCGAGTCACCAATTAGAGTCCTCACCCATCCATGTTTGTCATCAAGCACTATTAGCCGTTTAAAGTCCAAAGCTTCTCCACCTCAATCATGTAGCTCCCCTTCTAAGCTCTCCTCGTTGGCCCAATTATTTATAACCAGTTCAATGAAGTGGTAATTTCATGGTCATTCATTTGTTTTCCTATCAATTAATGACCAAACTGAATAAGTATATGTTTTATTTGGACCCTTAAAATTTGTAAATGATGGACAATACTAGTTCTACCAGATCTTCCTCTCACCAATAGCCCAACACCACCATTGTCCATCACAATCAATCAACCATTAGTCGAAACTTTTCCAGTAAAGAAAAAAAGTTGGCATTGCTCATTTATTTGTTTCTTTCAGGTATTTATAGAGTGCCGTCAATTTATGCAGTGCTTTACATTCACATCAGTCCCAAACCCTCAAGGGGTGTACAATCTAAGGTCCCTAACTCACATTCATACATACACATACTAGGGACAATTTAGACAGGAGCCAATTAACTTACCAGCATAATTTTGGAGTGTGGGAGGAAACCCATGCAGGCACAGAGAGAACATGCAAACTCCAGGCAGGAGGTGCCATGGTTGGGAATCAAACCAACAACCCTAGTTCTGCCAGGTGGAAGTGCTAACCATGTAGCCACTGTGCTGCCCTATGGCCACCAACAAAATTCCATCTGCTAAAGTGTGCAGCTCAGTTTACAATCTCGGCATGCCTTGGGTGCCAGAATGAATTGGGTAAGACTTGGGTGCCAGAATGGGTGTGCAGCTTCGGGTGAATTGGGTAAGACTTGGGTGCCAGAATGAATTGGGTAAGACTTGGGTGCCAGAATGAATTGGGTAAGATTGGGTGCCAGAATTAATTGGGTAAGACTTGGGTGCCAGAATGAATTGGGTAAGACTTGGGTGCCAGAATGAATTGGGTAAGACTTGAGTGCCAGAATGAATTGGGTAAGACTTGGGTGCCAGAATGAATTGGGTAAGACTTGGGGTGCCAGAATGAATTGGGTAAGACTTGGGTGCCAGAATTAATTGGGTAAGACTTGGGTGCCAGAATGAATTGGGTAAGACTTGGGTGCCAGAATGAATTGGGTAAGACTTGAGTGCCAGAATGAATTGGGTAAGACTTGGGTGCCAGAATGAATTGGGTAAGACTTGAGTGCCAGAACAAAGGAGCTCCAATCAAGATGGACAATACTGCTGAACCCAAGAGAAGACCGGATGAAAATGTCAGAGGTAATAAGGGAGTTTGGAGAAACATTACTGGATGAGAGGTACATGCAGTGGATTTTCTGATGATACTTTTTGCCCCTTACAAGTTGGCTATTACATGAGGTCATATGGAATTTGTTCTATAAATTTACCTTTAGCCAGTCTGCCACAATCACCACACTGGGATCTTTGAGAGCGCTGAATAGCTGTTTAGTGGCTCTCTTCTTCTCCTGCCGATAATTCTTCTTCTGCACCTACAAATAAAATAAGATGATCAGTCACTGAATAGATATGTGCATTCAAAATTTTACAGACAACCTTACATTTCAAGATTTTTGGGTTAAGCTCGACAGAAACTCCCATCCATGCAACATTGATTGAGTGTGATGTCCAGTTTCTGGAATGTATCCATATATGATGCGAATCCTTTAAACCAGTGGTCTCTGAACTGTGGCCTGAGGGCTGGAAGGAGGCCCCTTTCTTGCCTTTATCCTGGGGCACTGATTCCCTCCACTGACACCAATAATGGGGCACTATTCCCTCCATTTACACAAACAGTGGGGCACTATTCCCTCCAGCGACACCAACGATGGACACTATTCCCTCCACTGACGCCAATGATGGGGCACTATTCCCTCCATTGACACCAATTTTGGGACACTATTCCTCTACTGACACCAATGATGGGACACATTCCCCAATGATGGGGCACTATTCCCCTCGGGGCACTATTCCCTCCACTGACACCAATGATGGGGCACTATTCCCTCCACTGACACCAATGACGGGGCACTATTCCCTCCACTGACACCAATGATGGGGCACTATTCCCTCCACTGACACCAATGACGGGACACTATTCCCTCCACTGACGCCAATGATGGGGCACTATTCCCTCCACTGACGCCAATGACGGGGCACTATTCCCTCCATGACATTCCCTCCAATGATGGGGCACTATTCCTCCACTGACACCAATGACGGGGGCACTATTCCCTCCACTGACGCCAATGATGGGGCACTATTCCCTTCACTGACACCAATGACGGGACACTATTCCCTCCATTGATGCCAATGATGGGGCACTATTCCCTGACGCCAATGATGGGGCACTGCCTACACTGATGCCAATGATGGGGCACTATTCCCTCCACTGACACCAATGATGGGGCACTATTCCCTCCACTGACACCAATGATGGGGCACTATTCCTCCCCATTAAAACCAAAGATGGGGCATTATTCTTCCCACTGACACCAATGATGGGGCACTATTCTTCCCACTGACACCAATGATGGGGCACTATTCTTCCCACTGACACCAATGATGGGGCACTGTTCTTCTCCTTTCATGTGCTCCACTCCACTCTTCCCCCTTCAGTAACCACACTGTCCAGATGTGGGGGCTGGGGTCTTACTAGTCAAATGTCAACAAACTTGTGTATTTTCCTAGCCCCTGTTGAAGTTGCCTAGCTGTGCAAATGCCCATATTTTAGTTCATGTCCAAACTGCAAAGATATCAATTTATATTGAATATTACACCACCAATAATAGTATAAAAAAAAAAATTTCCAGTATATATACCGCCATTTGTAAACGCTATAACTGTCACGTAAACCAATTCATTTACACGTATCGGGATTTTTTTTTTTTACCAAAGACATGTCGCAGAATACATTTTGGCCTAAATTTATGAAGAAATTTGATTTTTTTTATTTTTATAGAAAAAAGTAAAAAATATCTGTTTTTCGTCTTTTTTTCTTGTTTATAGGGCTGGGGTTATAAAAAACACAGGGGTGATCAAATACCACCAAAAGGAAGCTCTATTTGTGTGGGGGGGGGGGGGGAAGGACATACATTTAATTTGGGTGCAGCATTGCATGACCGTGCAATTGTCGTTTAAAGTAACGTAGCACCGTATCGGAAAAAAAAAAATGTCCTGGTCAGGAAGGGGGGGGGGGGGATTTTCTGGAGGGAAAGTGGTTAATAAAAGAAAAATGCTTAATCAAAACCCAGTGTATAAAGTCAACAGTGAAATACACAATATTGCGCAAGATGCAAAAATCAATTAAATCATATGTGAAATGTCAATAACATAACATCCCTTGCTGCCACTCTATAAAAATAAATCCAACAATAATAAAATTAAACCCACAGCGATGGTGTAAAAAGTGGGCGCACACACCTAACAGTGATAAATCATAAAAATAACAGATATAGTAGAACATGATAGTCCAAAACAAAAAATCATAAATATGTGAAAAAAAAATATATATATATATTAAAAATAAAAATTATATATATATATATATATATATATATATATATATATATATATTTTTTTTTTTCACATAATTATGATTTTTTTTTTTGGACTATCATACAGTGGGGCAAAAAAGTATTTAGTCAGCCACCAATTGTGCAAGTTCTCCCACTTAAAAAGATGAGATTGGCCTGTAATTGGCATCATAGGTAGACCTCAACTATGAGAGACAAAATGAGAAAACAAATCCAGACAATCACATTGGCTGATTTGGAAAGAATTTATTTGCAAATTATGGTGGAAAATAAGTATTTGGTCACCTACAAACAAGCAAGATTTCTGGCTCTCACAGACCTGTACCTTCTTCTTTAAGAGGCTCCTCTGTCCTGCACTCACTCAAATCAACTTAATAATTTCATTATATGGTGGATTTAGATATGTGACGTTTTATTTAGATTCACATTAATCGTTAATTTTTTTCATTATATATTTATATATAAAAAAATCATTAATATGTGAAAAAAAAAAAAATATATATATATATATATGTGTGTGTGTGTGTGTGTGTGAAACGAATATGTATATAAAAATATAATGAAAAAAAATGAATGAATAATGTGTATCTAAATAAAACATCACATATCTAAATCCACCATATAATGAAATCAACATAATAATTTTATTATATGGTGGATTTAGATATTATTATTATTATTATTATTATACAGGATTTATATAGCGCCAACAGTTTGCTCAGCGCTTTACAATATATATATAATGCGAGACAATACAGCAACAATACAGTTCAATACATGAGGGATAGGAGGGCCCTGATCCTCGGAGCTTACAATCTAGGAGATATGTGATGTTTTATTTAGATTCACATTAATCATTAATTTTTTTAATTATATATATATATATATATATATATATTTGTTTCACATTTATATATATATATATTCTTCCAAATGTTAAGGATTTTTTTTTTTTTGTACTATCATGTTCTATTATATTTGTTATTTTTATGATTAGTTTATCACTGTTAAGTGTGTGCGCCACTTTTTACACCATCACTGTGGGTTTATTAAAAGAAAAAACCTCTAAGTACCCTAAAATAAACGAAAGCAGATCTGATCGAAATGTTTCCATCACAGGGGCAAAGTGCGACCGAAAAGCCTCGACAAATGTGAAAAAAAAACATTAATGGAAGTCGGTCTTTTTCATCCAATTTTGTGTATATCTGAAGCATTTAGCCTGTTTCTATGTAAACGGAATCTGGAAAATGATTACGCCGCGTTCCGCACACAACAATAACAAGTTTCTTTATATAGGCTGAGTGCAGATTAACACTCAGCAGTTCTGAATGAAAGTGTAAGAAATGTAATTATCTGGAGATTTTTCATCTTCTGCTGGCAGGTATGGGGGCCGTGACCCTATTAGCCTCCCGCAGCAAGAGTTCTTAGCTCCGAGTCTGCAATATGCCGATTACATTGAGGTACAAGCCGCCCTCTCATGTATTGGAGACAGGAATCAGCAACCTCCTTCAAGTAGCTTTTAGCCGGGTCAGACAACATGCTCAAGTCTGAGGGTCTACAGCTGGTCGATACACTAATAGAATTCTATTTAACCGGTCGCTGACCGGCCCATGCAGATATACTTCGGGCCAGCGGCTCTTCTGTGGGGGATCGCGTACATGGTACCCAGGCCCGGACAGGGACACAAAACAGGCCCGGGCATTTTAAACTGAGCAGCCCTTACCCCGCGGGCCCCCATATGGAAGAAAAATATATTAGAAATATATTTTTAAAATATTCTTCCCAAATATATTGCCATATAAGTTGAAATGCTACAATTCTGGCCATATTCAAGATATTTCAAAATATATTTCAATAAGTATATATATATATATATATATATATATACACTGCATGTTGAAATGTGTTTTTATTACAAAATACATGAAAAAAATTTTTAAACATACATTTCAAATATATTGTATGTCTTCAAAAATACAAATCTACATTTTTGGAATGCATTTACAAATATATGTAAAAATATATGTTAAAATGACTTTCTTTATATTCTTCAGATTTTATTTATCCACTAGCGACCTTTGCGACCCTGGTAGTTCCACCATTGGTGTCAGTAGGTTTATTGTTACATTATTCATTTTATTATTGTTTACCGTTTTATTGTATTTTTTTTTTTTTTACAATTTTATTTATTTATTGTGTTTACCTTTTTATTATGAGCCCTGTGGGGGGGGGGGGGGGGCTTTGGTAAGATATCATGGTTCTAAACAGACCCCTGACTTTTTACCTTTGAGACAGAGAAAGGAGATTGAGGACAAAGCCTCAGCAGCACAGAATGAATGAACAGGAATAGCTCTGCACATAGATTTTGACTCATTCATAAACTGGAGTATAGTAAACGTAGTTTATTTGGTTTTAGTGATGAATGAACAAAGCTAGGGATTGGTACCGATCACTGACTGTCCGTACAAACAAGGTAGGGGCCAGTAAATAAAATATTTACTAGCCTCTTCCCTGTGCTCCGTCTTAACAGGGATGGGGGGGGGGGCAGGGCACTGGGTCAGTATACAGAAGCCCGGGGCCACATTGATAGGGGGGGGGGGAGTGGGGCAGCATATAGAGGAACCTATCTGTATATTTTTCTCCTGCAGCCACTGAATAACTGCAGGAGGGAGAGGAGGAGGAGGAGCGGGCATTCAGTGGCTGCAGGAGAGATATGGACAGATCAGTTCCTCTATGTGCTGCCCTGCTCCAAGGGCTGCTGTTAGAAACCACAGGGCCCCATACAGCCAACCTGACAGGTTCCTAACTTACATTGATACATACACATACTAGGGCCAATTTAGACAGGAGCCAACTAGCCTACCAGCATGTCTTTGGAGTGTGGGAGGAAACTGGAGTGCCTGGAGGAAACCCACGCAGGCACAGGGAGAACATGCAAACTCCAGGCAGGTGGTGCTGTGGTTGGGATTAACTTATCATATCATTTTCGTATAAGGTTTGATACATACACCTCTATGTTTGGTGCACAGCACTGAATGCTTTGACTTGTTGCCTGGTATTGATCTTTAAAATCATATAGGCTCATGAGGGTCACTTACCTTGAGAGTGTCCATCTTGACCGATTTAGATGTGGGAGATATACATTCTTTGTCTGTGCCATTGCAAAGCTTATTATCAATCTGCAAAACATAGCAGAGAATACAGGACGTTAGGACGATTTCAAGGACGCTATCTCCTCACCCCTTAGTGATTGGGGATCCATGCATCCTATTTCATGGACATAGCTGATGTAGTTTCCTCCTAGGCTAAGCATGCCAGATAAACTTAGTGTGGCTTGCTTTGTTACCAGAGAAGCTGTGATTTGTTGCTTTTGCCTGCTCTAGCTCCAAAGTATGAGGATTTGATTGATTCCCCTTGTTGAGAATCAGAGTTTGGTGCAGGAAATGCAAATGCTCAAGCTGAGCTTTTACCATGCTCCAGCCAATCCCTGGGGAGACGTGCCCAGATAGTGGGTGGGAGGCAAGTAAATACCGAGATGATTGGTTTTCGTTTGGAGGAAGGGGGACCCTGTGCTAAGCCCTAGGGCCTTCCTCACTGGCTGCTGAACTACTCTCTCCCCTGAATCGAGCCCATGATCTTTCTTCTACTGGGATACGTGTGTAGTGCCTTGCTGGTAGTGAAGTCTTGGTGTGAGACAAGATGTCAAGCTCAGGTCAGACTGGATGGCTCAGCAGGTTGGGCCTCTATCACTTCCCCCTGGTTCTGAAGGTCTATGGAAAATTCTAGAAGCTAGTGGGCAGAGGGGTGGAGACCCAAATCTGCATATTCGTGGGAGTCTGAACAATCCCAGGCAGGAGGCCTGGCAGTGTGGGAAGACAGGCCCCGTATATGTGAAAGAGCCTAGGCAGCAAGGGAGTCCGGTGGAAGATGGAGATGGAGTGATGAGGTGTGCTGCTGTGTAGCCTGAGAGGGGACCCTGGAGAAGGGGGGTTCTGAAACCAGGCTGAAGGCTGGAGGAAAGAAGGAAAGGAAGCTGACAGAGGGAGCTCCACTGACTTACAGTCCAACAAGGAAGGACAGCCTATTAGCCTGGAAGGAAACCAGCCCAGCAAAAGCCTGAAAGCAGTTTTTCCAAAGCTACAGGACACAAGGATAGTGTGAGTACCTCTACACCACCAGGGCCTACAGGAAAGAGGTCTGCTAAGTGCTATAATTAACCAGTTCTCCCTGGGACAGTGCTACAAGAATCTCTTGATCCGGGATACTCTTCAAAAATAGCCAGTCGAATGGGCATTTCCTATCTGGGGTCTGAAGAGATTCACTTAGAGTAGACCAGGTGCTCCTCACAGAGACTGCGTTACTGATCCATTAAGAGACTGTTGCCACTCCAGAGACAGTAGAAAGTCCAGGATCCTGCATTTTAGTACAGAATTTAGGAAGTTGTCCGCAGAGTATTGCTTCAAGTCAAGTTGGGCATCCCATATACCCCTATCCAAGTTGTTTATCCCCAAATAAAACAACAAAAAACAAGCCCATGGACTGGTTGCTGACTCTGGATAAAAAATTGGAAAAGGCGTGTTGCCTGGCCATACAGGAAAATAGGGGGACCCAAAACTAGTGGCTCCCAAGGGGGTAGCGTTACACCCTCTTCTGAGCTGCATCGCGGTCTCTCCTCTCTCGACCTGTGTTGACTTTTCCACGGGAGGTAAGAATATGTATTATTTGCTGCCTTGATCTTCTTTGTGATGGTGACCTGCAGCGCACACCTGGGCCTAGAGCCTGTAGGTCAACATTACACTGGGGTACAGGGCCAGGCCAAGTGGGCAAAAAATAAATAAATAAATCCAGAAGGAGCAGCTGCCCATGCATAGTGTTTTAAAGCTGGATTCTAGGTATGAATATTTTTATACATAGTTGTATTGGCCCAGCTTGGACCAACATAACTACGTAACTATGAATAAACCGTACCCGGACAATGGAAGCTGGAAATCAATGAAGAAGACACCCCTGCTTCCAGGTCATGCACCAAGCCACCGCCCTGCTGCATTGTGAACACCGGAGCTCAGCTGTTTGGTACAGCCATCATTCAGAGAAAGCCTTCTCTGACTGGACAAAGTGGAGAGGCGGGGGGGGGGGGGGCTGGGGGGTCTAGCTGACACTCTCATTCTACTGTAAGTCTTCCAATTATCATTTGTTTAAAAACAATAGACTCAATGCAGTCCCCAATGATGGGAGACACCCACAGTGATCCAGGTAGCCAAAGACCATGTGATCTCTTGCCTAGGCTACAGGTCACATGAGGGTGCTCGGCAGCTTGGGATAAGGAAAGAGATACTCTGCACTCAGAATAACAATGTGATTGGATAATGCTGACTTGTGCTGTAAGGATTCTCGGGTGTAAATTTAACCGACACTTTAATGTCTACAACACATCGTGAAAGAACATTGTGATGTATGTGCTCGGGGATACAGGCAATGCCGCTGTTGCTTCGGATATAAACTGCGGCACATTGCCTTCTGTTAAATGTCATCGGGGATTTTCTGTACTTCGTCCTGCTTGTCTCAGCAGAAAGCAGATTGCAGAGCCGTGCCCTGTGCTGGTACAATGCCAGTCAATATATGGACGAGTTGTCATACAAAGTGCGCAGGAGAAACCGCTCAGCTTATATTCATTTACCTAGATAGGGGAAGACTAAACCTAAACCACTGCATTATGACAGAGAGATAGACAGATAGATAGAGAGAGAGAGAGAGAGAGAGAGAGAGAGAGATGAAAATGCATTAGATCTCAAAAAAAAAGAAATTTCCTGCTGGATCTCTATCCTGACATGGACGGGGTAATGTGTTAGGAACGTAAGGTTGCCCCATCGTTTTATGGAAATTAATATGATCGACCTACAGAGGACTGAATTCAAAGACACCCCGAACATCAAAGTGAAAAAATTATGTAGCAGGTGAGTCCACTTTGCTGAAATGTCATTGCAGCAACTCAGAATGGTCAGTAGTTTGTATGGCCCCCACGTGCTTGTATGCATGCCTGACAATGTCGGGACATGCTCCTAATGAGACCACGGATGGTGTCCTGGGAGATTTCCTGTCAGATCTGGACCAGGGCATCACTGAACTCCTGGACAGTCTGAGGTGCAACCTGGCGGCGTTGGATGAACCATGATATCCCAGAGGTGTTCTATTGGATTTAGGTCAGGCAAACGTGGGGGCCATTCAATGGTATCAATTCCTTCATCCTCCAGGAACTGCCTGGACCCACTGCACCAGTGTAGGGTCTGACAATGGATCCAAGGATTTCATCCCGATACCTAATGGCAGTCAGGGTGCCATTGTCTAGCCTGTAGAGGTCTGTGCGTCCCTCCATGGATATGCCTTCCCAGACCATCACTGACCCACCGCCAAAACGGTCACGGTGAACGATGGTACAGGCAGCAGAACGTTCTCCACGGTTTCTCCAGACCCTTTCACGTCTGTCACTTGTGCTCAAGGAGAACCTGCTGTTTCTGATTGTTTGGTCAGAGACATTCCAACCAGTGGCCTACTGGAGGTCATTTTGTAGGGCTCTGGCAGTGCTCATCCTGTTCCTCCTTGCACAAAGGAGCAGATACTGGTCCTGCTGATGGGTTAAGGACCTTCTATGGCCCTGTCCAGCTCTCCTAGAGTAACTGCCTGTCTCCTGGAATCTCCTCCATGTTCTCGAGACTGTGCTGGGAGACACCGCAAAATTCGGGCAATGGCATGCATTGATGTGCCATCCTGGAAGAGTTGGGCTGCCTGTGCAAACCTCTGCAAACCTCTGCCTGTGCAATCTTCTATGCATTGGTGGTCACATTTTTCAAGTTCTCTTTCCAACCATCCACCCTTGCTCTGGGTCATAGAGCACAGGAGAGGTTGTTTCTGTTTCCACCTCTGTAGGGTCCAGGTATGGCCCATGCTACCAGTAGTGACATTGACCCTAGCCAATGCAAAACTAGTGAAAACCAGTCAAACAAGATGAGTAGGGAAAAAAAATGTCAATGGCCTCCACCTGTAAAACCATTCCTGTTTTGGGGGTCATCTCATTGTTGCCCATCTAGTGCTCCTGTTGTGCATTTCATTAACAACAAAGCAGCTGAAACTGATTAACAACCCCCCACTGCTACTTACCTGACCAGATCAATATCCCAAGAGTTTCATTGACTTGATGCTATACTGGATGATAAAAGATATAGATAGATAGATAGATAGATAGATAGATAGATAGATAGGATAGATAGATAGATAGATAGATAGAAAAAAAAGAAAGAAGAAGGAAAAAAAGAAAGAAAGAAAGGAAAGGAAAGAAAGAAAGAAGGAAAAAAAGGAAAGAAGGAAGGAAAAAAGGAAAGAAAGAAGGAAAAAAAAGGAAAGAAAGAAAGAAGGAAAAAAAGGAAAGAAAGAAAGAAGGAAAAAAAGGAAAGAAAGAAAGAAGGAAAAAAAGGAAAGAAAGAAAGAAGGAAAAAAAGGAAAGAAAGAAAGAAGGAAAAAAAAGGAAAGAAAGAAAGAAGGAAAGAAAAATGAATAGACAGATGGATAAATAGGACAGAAGGATAATAAGGAAAGAAAGAAGGAAGGAAAGAAAGAAAGAAAGAAAGAAGGAAAAAGAAAGAAGAAAGAACGGAAAGAAAGAAAGAGGTAAGGAAAGAAAGAAAGAAAGGAAGGAAAGTAAAGAAAGAAAGAAAGGGTAAAGAAAGAAAGAAAATAAAGGGAACAATGAAGAAAAAGAATGGAGAAGGAAAAAAAGAAGGAAAAAAAAAAGGTAGAAAGAAAGAAGGAAAGAAAGAAGGAAGGAAAAAAAGGAAAGAAAGAAAGAAGGAAAGAAAGAAAGAAAGAAAAAGAAAAAAAAGAAAGAAAGAAAAAGAAGAAAGAAAGAAAGGAAGGAAAAAAAGGGAAAGAAAGAAAGAAAGAAGGAAAAAAAGGAAAGAAAGAAAGAAGGAAAAGAAAGAAAGAAGGAAAAAAAGGAAAGAAAGAAAGAAGGAAAAAAAGGAAAGAAAGAAAAGAAGGAAAGAAAGAAGGAAAGAAAGAAGGAAAGAAAGAAGGAAAGAAAGAAAGAAGGAAAAAAAAGAAAGAGAAAGAAGGAAAGAAAGAAAGAAAAACTTCACATCAACAACATCTCCAAGATACACCCGTTTTAACCTCTGAAACCACTAAGCAATTTATTCCCTCCCTGGTTATAACTCGCCTTGACTATTGTAACTCCCTCCTCATTAGCCGACCCCATCGCAGGCTATCCCTCTTCAGTCTATCATGAATGCTGCTGCCAGACTCATCCACCTTACTAACCGTTCTGTATCTGCCACCCCTCTCTGCCATCCCTCCCTGACCTCCACTCAGTGTCCTCCATCCCTCTGCCAATCCCTCCACTGGTCTCCTCAGTGTCCTCCATCCCTCCACTGGTTCCACTCTGCCAATCCCTCCACTGGCCTCCACTCAGTGTCCTCCACCCCTCTCTGCCAATCCCTCCACTGACCTCCATTCAGTGTCCTCCACCCCTCTCTGCCAATCCCTCCACTGGCCTCCACTCAGTGTCCTCCACCCCTCTCTGCCAATCCCTCCACTGGTCTCCAATGAATAAAATTCAAAACATTAACAATAACATATAAAGCCATTTATAACTCTGCCCCAAATTACATCACCGATCTTGTCTTCAAATATCAACCAAACCGTCCTCTCTGCTCCTCCCACGACCTCCTGCACTCTAGCTCCTTTGTCTCCTCCTCCCATGCTTGTCTCCAGGACTTCTCCAGAGCTTCCCCCATCCTCTGGAATTCTCTACCCCAATTTATCAGACTATCGCCTACTCGGCCCACCTTTAGGTGATCTCTGAAAACCTCTCTCTTCAGGGAAGCCTATCCTGCCCTCAGCTAATAATGGTATCTTCTATTCCTCCTATCAGTTCATCCCCCACAGTTACTAACTTTTGTACCACTAGCCCCTCCCTCCTAGATTGTAAGCTTCAAGGAGCAGGACCCTCCTATCCCTCTTGTAATGAACTGTATTGTTGCTGTATTGTCTCTCTTTATATTGTAAAGCGCTGAGCAAACTGTTGGCCCTGTATAAATCCTGAAGAAAGAAAGAAAGAAAGAAAGAAAGAAAGAAAGAAAGAAAGAAAGAAAGAAAGAAAGAAAAAGAAAGAAAGAAAGAGAAAAAAAAGAAAGAAAGAAAGAACTCCTCATTAGCCTACCTCATCGCAGGCTATCCCTACTAACCGTTCCATATCTGCCACCCCTCTCTGCCAATCCCTCCATTGGCTTCCCATTGCCCAACGGATAAAATTCAAAACATTAACAATAACATATAAAGCCATTTATAACTCTGCCCCAAATTACATCATCAATCTTGTCACCAAATATCACCCAACCCGTCCTCTCTGCTCCTCCCACGACCTCCTGCTCTCTAGCTCCCTTTTTTCCTCCTCCCATGCTCGTCTCCAGGACTTCTCCAGAGCTTCCCAGAAAGAAGAATGAGAGAAAGAAAGAGAGAGAGAGAGAGGGGGGGAGAGAGAGAAAGAAAGAAAGAAAGAAAGAAAAAGAAAGAAAGAAGAAAGAAAGAAAAAGAAAAAAGAAAGAAAAAGAAAAAAGGAAAGAAAGAAAAAAAAAGAAAGAAAGAAAAAGAAAGAAAGAAGAAAAAGAAAGAAAGGAAAAAAAAAAAGAAAGAAAGAAAGAGAGAGAGAGGGGGGGGGAGAGAGAGAGGGGGGAGAGAAAGAAAGAAAAAAAGAAAGAAAGAGAGAGGGAGAGAGAGAGGGAGGGAGGCAGAGAGAAAGAAAGAAAGAAAGAAAGAAAGAGAGAGAGAGAGAGGGGGGGGGAGAGAAAGAAAAAGAAAGAAAGAAAGAAAAAGAAAAAAAGAAAGAAAGAAAAAGGAAAGAAAGAAGAAAGAAAGAGAGAGAGAGAGAGAGAGAGAGAGAGGGGGGGGGGGAGGGAGGGGGGGGGAGAAAGAAAAAAGAAAGAAAGAAAGAGACAGGGAGAGAGAGATGGAGGGAGGAGAAAGAAAGAAAGAAAGAGAGAGAGAGAGAGGGGGGGAGAGAAAGAAAGAGAGAGGGGGGGGGAGGGGGAGAGGGAGAGAGAAAGAAAGAAAGAAAGAGAGAGGGGGGGGGGAGAAAGAAAGAAAGAAAGAAAAAAGAAAAAGAAAAAGAAAGAAAGAGAGAGAGAGAGGGGGGAGGGGGAGAGAGAAAGAAAGAGAGAGAGGGGGGAGGGAGAGAGGGAGAGAGGGAGAGAGAAAGAAAGAGAGAGAGGGGGGAGAGAGAGGGGGGAGAGGGAGAGAGGGAGAGAGAGAAAGAGAGAGGGGGAGAGAGAGAAAGAGAGAGAAAGAGAGAGAAAGAAAGAGAGAAGAGAGAGAGAAAGAAAGAGAGAAAGAAAGAGAAAGAAAGAAAGAGAAAGAAATAAAGAGAGAAAGAAAGAAGAAAGAAAGAGAAAGAAAGAGAAAGAAAGAAAGAAAGAGAAAGAAAGAAAGAGAAAGAAAGAGAAAGAAAGAAATCGTAAAAGTCAGAAAGTCAGATAAAAAAGAAATGACTGCTCTCCAGACTGCAGCAAGTATTCTTGAATATTATATAGCGGGGGGTCACCTCTGTCACTTTATGTGTAAAACACTTTCCATTCCAAAGCCATTTAGTGAATAAGGTGATGATTGCTCTCTGTACTTCCTCTGTTTATTGTTACATTCTTTCTGTTGTTTATAGAACATAGGACATGATGATGAGTCTATTGACACTGATCACATCCACAGCTTACACAATAAAATATAGAAATAAACAATCATGGGTCCTCTTCTCCGGTACACTGAGACACAATACACAGAACACCTCCTTCCAGGCTCTTTATAAGAACATTCTCCTTCTCAGCCGGCGCCATCAATATTTCATCGTCATAAGTGGAATCTAATAATTTCTGGTGTTTATTGACAATCTGGATAATTAGCATATTTGCCCAGCCAGCGATCTGCGATATGAATAATGCAGGGCACGCTGCGTGCTACTACGTAGCGGGTGTTCACTGCAGAGCTGGCGAGATGAATTATTCACACTCACAATCTGGCACACACTGTACCAGAACAGCGACTGCTGCAACCGCCAAGGGGTGCGCCGTACAAGTTCCATATTAGGAGGGAAGCTTCAGATGATGAATTGTATTTACTATACAGGGCCGTCACACATACTATTCCACCCGCCGGTTTTGTCTATTTTTTATGGAGAATTTAAATGTAATCAAAAATTCACTTTACTGTTTGAATGATGTATTATAAAAGATGAACACATTTGTCTTCTTTCTGTTCAACTGGAAAACAGCAATAATACAGTGTCTGACGCCCTCACCAAATATGTACCTAAATCACCCCCTCATCATATGGGGGCAGAGAGAACTTTTTTTTGGATTGCATAATGTACATATATTTATTAGCCCCACCCAGGGGCGGACTGACCATTTGGAAACTCGGGCACTGCCCGAGGGCCCGGGTTCAGTAGGGGGCCCCCTGGTACCTGTTGCATATTCTTTTTTGAGTTTGGGCAAGGACACAGGGGCCCCATGATCCCCTATTGCCCGGGGCCCCATGAGTTGTCAGTCCGCCCCAGCCCCCACCTGTTCAATTGCTTGATAACACAAATTGCCAATCAGCCAATCACATGGCAGCAACTCAATGCATTTAGGCATCTAGACGTGGTGAAGACGACTTGCTGAAGTTCAAATTGAGCATCAGAATGGGGAAGAAAGGGGATTTAAGTGACTTTTAACGTGGCGTGGTTGTTGGTACCAGATGGGCTGGTCTGAGTATGTCAAAAACTGCTGATCTACTGAGATTTTCACGCACAACCATCTCTAGGGTTTACAGAGAATGGTCCGAAAAAGAGAAAATATCCAGTGAGTGGCAGTTGTGTGTTGATGTCAGAGATCAGAGGAGAATGGGCAGACTGGTTCCAGATGATAGAAAGGCAACAGTAACTCATGTCAATATGGACCAAAATCTCTGAGGAATGTTTCCAACACCTTGTTGAACCTATGCCACAAAGAATGAAGGCAGTTCTGAAGGCTAAAGGGGGTCCAACCCGGTACTAGCAAGGTGGACCTAATAAAGTGGCCGGTGAGTGTATATATTTATATGACATTTGTAAAGACCACAATTTTTTTGTACTTTGTAGTTCTTTTTTAACCCCTTCATGACAGAGTGAAAGACAAACTGAACACAATGTTGACATGTGTTAGTAAATATGTACATATCATCGCAACAACTTAGGGCAGCTTCACATGGACCGGTGCAATCCCACTGTGCTTTGGGTAAGGCACAGCTGACTTCATCGAAGTCCCATGGTTTTGGTGCACTTTCAGAAAGTGCACCAAAGGTGCAGCATGTAGGCAGGGCAGGTTCTTCCACTAGGCAAACTAGGTGGCCGCCTAGGGCACACTGCCACGTAGGGGCGAATAGGGAAAACCCCAGGCCAGCACTCTCTCTGTGTGGAAAGCCGCCACATCACGAATGATCCTCCAGCTGAGAGGAGGGGCGGCAGAGGGGAGGAAGATGCTGGGTGTCTGTGGCCAGTGTAGCAGCTGAGCTGCCATTCCTTCTAGTGTTTCTCTCAGACTCTGTCCCATACTGCAAGCTGGCTGGCGGCTGCTGATGGTCACTGTGGAGTTCCAGCCCTTCCTGAGGTAGGTGATGTCTGACTCTGTGTCTGTGTAAGTGTGACCCGGCCGGCAATCCATCACATGTGCAATGTGTCAGTGAGTGATGACATCATCATGATCCCCCAGCCTGCTCTTTAGTGCCTAGTGCCTGCTGATCTGTGTCAGTGTTGGTGTGTTGTGTCAGATCTGTCACTGTGTGGGATCACTCAGTTCAGCTGCTTGCTGTCACAATGTTTTATCGCTCCCCATTGCCTGGGGAATCTCAGCCTGGGATCTGTCAAGAGTGTGGATCAGGGGCGGACTGACCATTTGGAAACTCGGGCACTGCCCGAGGGCCCGGGGTCAGTAGGGGGCCCCATGAGATGCCCCTGGTACCTTTTTCATAGGCTTTTTTGAGTTTGGGCAAGGACACAGGGGCCCCATGATCCCCTATTGCCCGGGGGCCCCATGAGTTGTCAGTCCGCCCCTGGTGTGGATCCATCATCCTCCACTCACTGCAACTGTCACCCCGCCACTGCCAGCCACAGATACAGTCTGTCCGTGACACGGATTTTGTCTGTAACCACTTACCCTCCTGAGGATCCCCCCCCCCCCTGCTCCTGACCAGGCTATTTTTTGCGATACGGAGCTGCGCTAATTTTAACTGACAAATGAGCAGTCATGCAACGCTGCACCCAAATTAAATTTATGTACTTTTTTTCCCATGAATTGAGCTTTCTTCTGGTGGTATTTTATTCCGCTATAAAATAAAACGACCGACAATTTTGAGAAAAAAACAATATTTTGGACTTTTGCTATTAAACATGTCCAGTAAAAAAAAAATGTAAAAATCAAATTGCATCATAAATGTACACCAAAATGTATTCTGCTCCATGTCTTTGCTACAAAAAAAAAAAATCACAATATGTGTAAATTAATTGGTTTACGTGAAAGTTATAGTGTTTACAAAGGGTGATATAGATACTTTTTTTTTTCTACTAGCATTGGCGGCGATCAGCGACTTTTAGCAGGACTGCGATGGACATTCTGACACTGGGGGGGGGGGGGGGGGGGACTGATTTGGTGTCACTGACATTCCCAGTGACACCAATACAGCGATTGGTGCTAAAAAAAAAAACCTGACACTGTACTAATGGCAATGGGCAGGAAGGAGTTAATATGAGGGGCGATCAAAGGGTTAACTGGGTGTAGGGAGTGTTTCACTGTAAGCACACTGCTCTGGATGGCTGATCTAGCTATTTTTTATTATTATTTTGAAAAAATTGTTTTTTTTTTTACACGAAATGCAATGGGGTTGACTTACTAAAGGCAAAGTGCAGTTGCTCCAGAGCTTAGTAAATGAGGTAAAGCTTCACTTTGCGAAGAACATCCAATCACATGCAAGGATAATAAAAAAAAAACAGCATTTTTACTTGCACATGATTGGATGATGGAAGTCAGCAGAGCTTCTGCTCATTTACTAAGCTCTGGAGCAACTGTACTTTCAGAGTGCACAGTCTATTTGCCTTTTATTAAATCTACCCCATAGTATTATTGCTGCTTTCCTGTTAAAAGGAAATAAGACACATATGTTCATCTATTATGATACATCGTTCAAACAATAAAGTGAATTTTTGATTACATTTAAATGTGTGACGGCCCTGTATCGAAAATACAATTCGTGATCCGGAGCTTCCCTGAGTGCACAGTCTATTTTCCTTTAGTAATTCAACCCCTATGTGTGTATGGACACATAGGATAACTATGCTGGGGAGTTTACTGGCTGTAGGAAAAAATGCCTGACGCTCAAAACAACTCTTTAAAAAACGCCCAGTGTGCATGAGGCCTATATAGTAGGCAATACAATGTATCTTTTTCTGTATTCAAGAGTAGAAAAAAACACAGGGGTGTGCTGAACACTTCGTGATCACTGATTTTTTTTTTTCTTGAACTTGCAGTGGTGCACAAAAACAAAACACCTGTAAGTGAACCAAAAAAACTGCATGTGCAAAATACACACAAAAAAGGGCATTAATCCTTTGCAATTTCCATGATATTCTCAGCAGAGTTTGTCCTGTCACCTCTTCCACTTTTCTTTTATCCCGCCCTAATAAGTGTTTTCCCCCAGCCAGGGGCGGACTGACCATTTGGAAACTCAGGCACTGCCCGAGGGCCCGGGGTCAGTAGGGGGCCCCATGAAATGCCCCTGGTACCTTTTTCATAGGCTTTTTTGAGTTTGGGCAAGGACACAGGGGCCCCATGATCCCCTATTGCCCGGGGCCCCATGAGTTGTCAATCCGCCCCTGCCCCCAGTACAGTCTATGTCATTCATGTTTCTTTCTTCCTCCTTCAGGAACAGTAAATCTTAAAGCTGTCAGCCGATCGGCCTTTGGTGACTCTGATTTTAGGTTCCATTCACAGCTGTATGACTACAAAGCCATAAGACTTTGGAGTGCAACTTTGATGCAACTTTGGATGGCTGCAACTTGGATACGACTTTGGCTTTCATTAATGATAATGGGCAGCTCTTGCAAACTGTTCCATGTATAACATTCAGGTGCAACTTTCATATGACTTTTGAGGGTTTACACTGCAGTCTATGGCACTCAAGTTGAATGAAAGTCGTACCACTACCAAAGTAGTGCATGAACTACTTTGAAGTTGTTGCAACTTTAAGTCGTACATATTTAAACGCTTGTCATGGGGTACGGCCAGGGGCGGACTGACAACTCATGGGGCCCCCGGGCAATAGGGGATCATGGGGCCCCTGTGTCCTTGCCCAAACTCAAAAAAGCCTATGAAAAAGGTACCAGGGGCATCTCATGGGGCCCCCTACTGACCCCGGGCCCTCGGGCAGTGCCCGAGTTTCCAAATGGTCAGTCCGCCCCTGGGTACGGCTTGTCATGCAACGTTAGTGTCCAAAGTTGTATGAGTGTGAATGAAGTCTTAGGCACAGTGCCGAGAATAGAGAGCAACTGAGCATGTGCCAAACAGGGTAAGAAAGGAAAGTGCATTATTGAGTATTAAAGCGGAGTTCCACCCAAAAGTGGAATCTCTTCTTTTCTGCCTCCACCCCACCACTGTCACATTTGGCACCTATTGGGAGGGAGCGAACTCAGCTGGAAGTTTGGCACCCCCCTGCAGCCCTCTGGGACAGTTCCATAGTCCCAGAGTTCTGCAGCCTATTCACAAAGTGCAGCACGCCGGTTTCCCTTACCCTAGGTTCACACCTGCGCGGGTGGTGCCGCTGCGGATCCGCATGGAAATCTGTGCAGCCGCCCCACCCGCACAGAGAATTGTGGACCCGCAGGCGGGTGCCATTAGTTCGAGTTTTCCGCACTGGAAAACGCAACCGTACTGGGAACCAAAGAAGTGCAGGGACTTCTTCTCTGCGTGTCATGGGCACGGGGGTCCATTCAAACGAATAGGCTCTCATGCCTGTGCAAAATGCGTCCCGCATGGCCGCATAGATGTGAACTGGGGGTCAGTTAGGATGATAACAGTCGACTGTAGAATCGACTCAGGGTGAAGACACTGCTGGACCGCCACTGGATCCCTGGACAGGTAAGTGCCCTGCTATTAAAGGTCAGCATCCGAAGTATTTGTAGCTGCTGACTTTTAATTTCGGGGGGGGGGGGGCGAAACTGCACATTAAGCAGTATAGGCAGTTATTTAAAAATGTTTACATATTTTTACCTGCAAAAAGGGCCAACATGAAGTGATCTATTGCGACTTCATTTTCGGACTAAAGTTCCACTTTAAGCTGATCTTACGGGGCTCTCCCTTTACAACCAGAAGCTGCATAAAGGTGGAAGAGCGGGGGTGCAGGGGTGGACTGACCATTTGGAAACTCAGGCACTGCCCGAGGGCCCGGAGTCAGTAGGGACCCCATGAGATGCCCCTGGTACCTTTTTCATAGGCTTTTTTGAGTTTGGGCAAGGACACATGATCCCTCTATTGCCCGGGGGCCCCATGAGTTGTCAGTCCACCCCTGGCAGGGTGGAATAAAGGTGGGCATATGGGGGGGGGGGCAGTAAAGTGAACCTGTTGATTTGCCTTGCTTGGTATTGATGTAGTCATTGACAAAAAAATATTCACATCCTCATTGGATACCTTATTGGCGGTGTTTGGTGTCAGCGCAGCTTCGTCCTTCACGGTAGGTAATGTAGTTTGCTCGGCGTCTCTCCCTGGAAGAAGAGAACAGAACACATAAAATGACACCAATCTTTGGATAAACATGATATATCACAGACAGTTTTACATTGACCTGAGCTGACATTGGCAGATTGTGCAAATTGGGGCAAGAAGAGGGGCGGAGGTCCACTTTAAAGAATAAACTCACATGAGCTCCTTGCAGTCGGAAAAGAAACAGACGGCAGCAGCTCACCAAAGACAACAGGTTCTCTTTAATGAGATGATTCAGCGCTGACTTTAACTCTTCTCCAGTTTCTATTAATAAAACCATCTGATGTCTTAATATAACCTTTTCAGGGTTTCTTTTTTCTCCATTTCAGAAGCGGAAAAAGAAACAAATGTGCAAATGAGCTCATCTGTACTAAAAAAACTATGAGTTGTCTGATGGTTCCCGGTGTCAGTGTTTTCTGAGATGCTGAGCTAGAGCAAGGATCAACAGAATGCAGACGTTCAAGGGGATCATCCCAGGGGCAGACTGACAACTCATGGGGCCCCCGGGCAATAGGGGATCATGGGGCCCCTGTGTCCTTGCCCAAACTCAAAAAAAGCCGATGAAAAAGGTACCAGGGGCATCTCATGGGGCCCCTACTGACCCCGTGCCCTCGGGCAGTGCCCAGGTTTCCAAATGGTCAGTCCGCCCCTGATGCTGAGCTAGAGCAAGGATCAACAGAATGCAGACGTTCAAGGGGATCAACCCAGGGGCAGACTGACAACTCATGGGGCCCCCGGGCAATAGGGGATCATGGGGCCCCTGTGTCCTTGCCCAAACTCAAAAAAAGCCGATGAAAAAGGTACCAGGGGCATCTCATGGGGCCCCCTACTGACCCCGTGCCCTCGGGCAGTGCCCGAGTTTCCAAATGGTCAGTCCGCCCCTGATGCTGAGCTAGAGCAAGGATCAACAGAATGCAGACGTTAAAGGGGATCAACCCAGGGGCGGACTGACAACTCATGGGGCCCCCAAGCAATAGGGGATCATGGGGCCCCTGTGTCCTTGCCCAAACTCAAAAAAGCCTATGAAAAAGGTACCACGGGCATCTCATGGGGCCCCCTACTGACCCTGTGCCCTCGGGCAGTGCCCGAGTTTCCAAATGGTCAGTCCGCCCCTGATGCTGAGCTAGAGCAAGGATCAACAGAATGCAGACGTTAAAGGGGATCAACCCCAACAGTGCGCTCTTACACCATCTGCCCCCTTGTGATCCGGTAAATCTACCATTGGAACTGTTTTGTTATATCTGTTTGAAACATTCAACAAATATGCGCTGATCCTGCCGAAAATCCGGTGAGCTCTCTACCTCTGCAGAGAACATTAAGCCCTGGTTCACACTGATGCGGTGCGGAATTCGCAGCGTTTTCACCGCATCAGAATCGCATCCGTTCATGCGAACCGCAGCGGGTGTGTGCGTTAAGATAACAACACCCCGAAAGTGGTCCGCAAAACGCGGTGCGATGTGCAGAATCGGATCGCATAGGTGTGAAAACTATAACAGTATAGATCAGGGGCGGACTGACAACTCATGGGGCCCCCGGGCAATAGGAGATCATGGGGCCCCTGTGTCCTTGCCCAAACTCAAAAAAGCCTATGAAAAAGGTACCAGGGGCATCTCATGGGGCCCCCTACTGACCCTGGGCCCTCGGGCAGTGCCCGAGTTTCCAAATGGTCAGTCCGCCCCTGGTATAGATACATCCCCTCCCAGATATCATTCAATGCTGGTACTGGTCACAGAACAAGCTTACCTCCTGTACACGCTACATATGTGACTTGTACTGGAAAATGTTGTGAATATATCATCAAGAAGAATGTTATTATATTACCAATTTAAACTCATACAGTTGTAGGAAAAAATCTGTTTCTGCTCCGCCAAGCTGCTTATGAGATATTTCCCATTCAATGCACGTCTAATCTGTGAGCAGATGGAGCATAGAGCCCAACCGTTCCCTACCTAGAATGGTATTCTACAGCCGGTGCCGGGACACTAAGGCTGGATTCAGGGGCGGACTGACAACTCATGGGGCCCCCGGGCAATAGGGGAACATGGGGCCCCTGTGTCCTTGCTCAAACTGTTAGGCCCCTCCCATACCTCTTCTCTCTGCACAGGCTATGTATACGGGCAGCACAGTGGCTAAATGGTCAGCACTTCCGCCTGGCAGTACTCAGGTTGTTGGTTTGAATCTCAGCCACGGTACCACCTGTCTGGAGTTTGCATGTTCTCCCTGTGCCTGTGTGGGTTTCCTCCGGGTACTCCGGTTTCCTCCCACACTCCAAAGACATGCTGGTAGGTTAATTGGATCCTGTCTAAATTGCCCCTAGTATGTGTATGTATGAATGTGAGTTAGGGACCTTAGATTGTACGCCCCTTGAGAGTTAGGGACTGATGTGAATGTACAATATATATGTAAAGTGCTGCGCAGGGGCGGACTGACAACTCATGGGGCCCCTGAGCAATAGCGGATCATGGGGCCCCTGTGTCCTTGCCCAAGCTCAAAAAAGCCTATGAAAAAGGTACCAGGGGCATCTCATGGGGCCCCCTACTGACCCCAGGCCCTCGGGCAGTGCCCGAGTTTCCAAATGGTCAGTCCGCCCCTGGCTGGGTTCACACCTATGCAGTTTGTGTTTAATCCATTTCTGCAGTGCTTTTTGCGGTGGGTTTTGCGTTTTTGCTCATGCGTTTTTTGATGCTTTTTTGCATGTTTTTTTTCCAACCTGTTGCTCGGCAGATTAAACCGTAAAACGCATCATAGTAAAAAAAAAAATGCACTAGATGCATTTCTGCGGCATCTCCGTGAAAGTCTATAGAACCAAAAGCGTAATGTTTTGCGTTTAAAAAAATCCCTGACTCTTTCCATAAAATGCACCGGGTAATAACGTGGAGATGAGAACCTGTCCCATAGGAAATCATGTTAAATGGACTGCTGTGCGTTTCCGCAAAACACAACGGAAAACGCTTAGGTGTGAACCTAGACTAAAGGAGGAGAGACTACATATAGAACCAGAGAACCCCAAACAATAGTGAGGAGCTGAACTGCCTTGGGTCTGGTTCTGCAGGGTTCTGATGCCGAACCACATTGAAATCAATGGGAGCCAAATCTGGCATATTAAAAATGCCCATTTTCTGGCCCAATAGGCAAGGAGGTGTTAAAAAAAATAGCTCAGGGAGAGGTGAGGGACTGCCCTGGGGAACATATTCCAAGGAAAAAATGATTTAAAAAAAAATCCATTTGGCCTGAAGCAGTTTTTTAAATGCTTAAGGTGAAGCAATAAAAATGTCCAATTCCTTTAACTGCTTTCCGACCCGCCATACTGCAGACGAGCGGCTTGTACAGGCACAGCAATACACCTGTACATTGCGGATCCTTCCCGGGTTTCAGGGCCCACTCCCTGGAGATGTTACATAGTTACATAGTTAGTCTGACTGAAAAAAGACAAAAGTCCATCCAGTTCAACCATAAAAAAAGTCATAATCCTATACCCATAGGCAATCCAGAGGAAGACAAAAAAAACCCAGCAAAGCATGATCCAATTTGCTCCTGCAGGGGAAAGAATTTTTTCCTGATCCCTCGAGAGGCAACCGGATATTCCCTGGATCAACTTTACGTATAAATGTTATATCCAGTTATATTCTGTGTATCTAAGAAAGAGTCCAGGACTTTCCTACAGCAATCCACTGAGCTGGCCTGAACCAACACTTGAGGGAGTCTATTCCACATTTTCACAGCTCTTACTGTGAAGAAGCCTTTCTGTGTTTGGAGATTACATTTCTTTTCCTCCAGACGTGAAGTGTGCCCCCTTGTCCTCTGTGATGACCTCAGGGGGAATAAGTACACCGAGTTCACTATATACACCACTGATGTATTTATACATGGAGATCATATCCCCCCCTTATGTATTATACATGGAGATCATATCCCCCCTTATGTATTATGCATGGAGATCATATCCCCCTTATGTATTATACATGGAGATCATATCCCCCCTTATGTATTATACATGGAGATCATATCCCCCCTTATGTATTATACATGGAGATCATATCCCCCCTTATGTATTATACATGGAGATCATATCCCCCCTTATGTATTATACATGGAGATCATATCCCCCCTTATGTATTATACATGGAGATCATATCCCCCCTTATGTATTATACATGGTGATCATATCCCCCTTATGTATTATACATGGAGATCATATCCCCCCTTATGTATTATACATGGAGATCATATCCCCCCTTATGTATTATGCATGGAGATCATATCCCCCTTATGTATTATACATGGAGATCATATCCCCCCTTATGTATTATACATGGTGATCATATCCCCCTTATGTATTATACATGGAGATCATATCCCCCTTATGTATTATACATGGAGATCATATCCCCCTTATGTATTATACATGGAGATCATATCCCCCTTATGTATTATACATGGAGATCATATCCCCCCTTATGTATTATACATGGAGATCATATCCCCCCTTATGTATTATACATGGAGATCATATCCCCCCTTATGTATTATACATGGAGATCATATCCCCCCTTATGTATTATACATGGAGATCATATCCCCCCTTATGTATTATACATGGAGATCATATCCCCCCTTATGTATTATACATGGTGATCATATCCCCCTTATGTATTATACATGGAGATCATATCCCCCCTTATGTATTATACATGGAGATCATATCCCCCCTTATGTATTATGCATGGAGATCATATCCCCCTTATGTATTATACATGGAGATCATATCCCCCCTTATGTATTATACATGGTGATCATATCCCCCCTTATGTATTATACATGGAGATCATATCCCCCCTTATGTATTATACATGGAGATCATATCCCCCTTATGTATTATACATGGAGATCATATCCCCCCTTATGTATTATACATGGAGATCATATCCCCCCTTATGTATTATACATGGAGATCATATCCCCCCTTATGTATTATACATGGAGATCATATCCCCCCTTATGTATTATACATGGAGATCATATCCCCCTTATGTATTATACATGGAGATCATATCCCCCCTTAATCTCCTCTTTCAGTAGAGAATAAATTCAGTTCCTCTAATCTTTCCTCATAGCTGAGCTCCTCCATGCCTCTTATCAGTTTGGTTGTCCTTCTCTGTACTTTCTCCAGTTCCCCAATGTTCTTTTTGTGAATTGGAGCCCAAAACTGAACTGCATATTCGCTGGGGGTTGGTTGTGTTCTATTTTTATGTTACATATTTGGTTTTGGGTTTAATACCCCTTTAACACTCACCTGTGCTCAGAGAATGGATATCATGGTCGCCTCCGAAGGAGAGGTTCCGCGTCAGCTTGTTGCTGTCATTCTTCTGGGCGGCGATGGTGGTCGGGCACAAGGAGAATCTGCGTCGGAGGAAGTTCTCCTCCTTCATTGTGTGCGCTGGCGAGGTTTTCTGTTAATGGAAGGGATCATATAGAAATGGATTACAAGGAAGAAGAGATGGAGATGTCAACAAATGATGGTAATTGTTACATTGAAATATCTGGCTCATTGGGCTAAAAATATTGATTCGTTTTCTCGCTGTGTTCACACCCTGACCTGCACACCCTAACCCCTACTTGCGCCCCTTACCCCTACCTGCACCCCTAACCCCTACTTGTGCCCCTTACCCCTACCTGCACCCCTAACCCCTACTTGTGCCCCTTACCCCTACTTGCACCCCTTACCCCTACCTGCACCCCTAACCCCTACTTGCGCCCCTTACCCTACCTGCACCCCTAACCCCTACTTGTGCCCCTTACCCCTACTTGCGCCCCTTACCCCTACCTGCACCCCTGACCCCTACCTGCACCCCTAACCCCTACTTGAGCCCCTTACCCCTACTTGCGCCCCTTACCCCTACCTGCACCCCTGACCCCTACCTGCCCCCCTGACCCCTACCTGCACCCCCGCCGCCATTGCAAACCGAACTCTTATTCCACAAGTGTCCTGTTTCTGGGGCAGGTTTAGTAAAGAATTACTTTACACCCCGGTCACATCAAGCCCGACTTTGAAATCGTACGACTTACAGTGAAGTCGGAGGACAGGCCGATTTCAGGTGCGATTTGCAAGACATCTGACACAGATGTCTATGCAAACCACACTAAATGTAGTGCATGTGCTGCTTTAGAAATCATTGCGGCTCCAAGTCTGAACAGCACCGATATATGTAGACAATAGGGAGGAAGGAGGAAGAAGGAGGAAGCAGAAGAAGGAAGAAGAGGAAGGAGGAAGAAGAAGGAGGAAGAATAAGAGGAAGAAGAAGATGAGGAGGAGGAGGAAGACGAAGAAAGCAGAAGGAGGAGAAGAAGAAGAAGAAGGAGGAAGAAGGAAGAAGAAGGAGGAAGAAGAAGGAAGAAGAAGAAGAAGAAGGAAGAAGAAGGAGGAAGAATAAGAGGAAGAAGAAGATGAAGGAGGAGGAAGAAGACGGAAGTAGAAGAAGAAGAAGGAGGAAGAAGAAGAAGGGTGTAGAAGAAGACGGAAGAAGAAGGAGGAAGAAGGAAGAAGAGGAAGGGTGCAGAAAGAAGAAGGAAGAAGAAGGAAGAAGAAGGAGGAAGAAGGAAGAAGAGGAAGGGTGCAGAAGAAGAAGGAAGAAGAAGGAGGAAGAAGGAAGAAGAGGAAGGGTGCAGAAGAGGAAGGAAGAAGAAGGAAGAATAAGGAGGAAGAAGAAGGAAAAAGAAGAAGGAAGAAGAAGGAGGAAGAAGAAGGAAGAAGAAGGAGGAAGAAGAAGGAAGAAGAAGCTAATGGATCACATTCTGCCTCAGAGGAGGACAGGGGAGACATCCAAGGTTAGTAAAGAGGACCTGTCATTACTGTATGCTATAACATCGTGGGCTATTGGCCTCCTGTATGACAGCAATAAAGCTAATTTGAAAAAAAAATTAATTACATGTAAAACATAAAAAACTGTCAAGTCTCTGTACTCCATACTCCAAGTCTCCATACATATATAAGAACATAAACTCATGCAGCGGATACCCCTATGTACAAAAATAAAGATTGTGCTGCATGTTACATATCACCACAAATGTTGGAGTGACAGCGGTAATTCTAGGGCCTTAATTCACAGTTGATGCTAAGCTGATGATCTGTAGGGGCTTTTACAGTGTCACCTATGGAAAATATAGGGGACTAAAGTCTGTCACTGTTTCATGGGGGTACACAACTTTAAGACTTGACCTACTGGGTAGTGGTGCATGGAAATTAAAATTCTGGACTGAAACTGAAAATTCAGGATACACTTGGCCAAAAACTGAAACAGTTTTTTTTATATGTTGTATATATAATTATATTGTATTAGACTTTTTAATTAATATCATGAATTAAATTAATATGATTTAAAAACAATACAATCCAGTAATGAAAAAAATAACTTTTACTGAAAGTAACACAAAAAAAAAATGAAAATTATATAAAATTAAAAAAACCTAAATAGAGGTGGTTTTGCATTGAAATCAATAGGGGCATTTTTGCATTGAAGTCAATGGGACGCAATTTTCCATTGAAATCAATGGGATTCGATTTTACATTGAAGTAAAAAAGGATGCGATTTTTCATTGAAGTCATTGGGACACAATTTTGCATTAAAGTCAATAGGACATAATTTTGCATTGAAGTCATTGGGACACAATTTTGCAAGAAGTCAATTATCATTATCGGCACCTTTATTTTTTCTATTCGCAAAGCGTTGATAACCCTATTTTTGGACGATAAGTTTCGGTGCCCGATATATCGGTGCATCACTAATACTGGGCTATGTTTTTACTTGTCACAGCCCCAAACAACAAATGCCCCCCCCCCCCTCGGGTTCATGGTCTGCAAGCTTAGGGGAGCCTATGCCCAGCAGTCACTCAATGGTCAAAATCATTGCCGCTGTCACTACTATTGTCAGCCTTGTAACAGAAGGCTGTGTGCTGGAGCTCCCTCCCCTGTCACTTTTTTCCCAGGGAAAAGATGCCAAACTGCCTCCCCCCTCCGGGTTCCTGATCTGCAAGCTTAGGGGATCTTATGCCCAGCAGTCACTTGTCAAAATCACTGCCACTGTTGCTACTCCTGTCAGCCTTGTAACAGAAGGAAAGTGCCCCCATCCTTATAGCAAATCATTGCGCCCGGGGCAACCAGCCCTCCTGCCCACCCCTTGTCCCGGCCCTGAATCCAGCACCCAGGGCAAAGATACCAAACCCCCCCTGGGTTCATGAACTGCCAGCTTAGAGGATCCTATGCGCAGCAGTCACTCATCAAAATCACTGCTGCTGTCGCTACTCCTGTCAGCCTTGTAACAGAAGGAAGGTGCCCCAATCCTTGCAGCAAATTGCGCCAAGGGCAGCCGCCCCTCCTGCCCACCCCTTGTCCCGGGCCTGCATCCAGCACCCAGGGTAAAGATGCCAACCTCCCCCCCCCGGGTTCATGAACTGACAGCTTAGGGGATCCTATGCCCAGCAGTCACTCGTCAAAAAAATCACTCCCGTTGTCGCTACTCCTGTCAGCTTTGTAACAGAAGGAAGGTGTCACCCCCATCCTTGCAGAAAATCATTGCGCCCGGGGCAGCCGCCCCTCCTGCCCACCCCTTGTCCTGGCCCTACATCCAGCACCCAGGGTAAAGATGCCAACCTCCCCCCCCCGGGTTCATGAACTGCCATCTTAGGGGATCCTATGCCCAGCACTCACTCGTCAAAATCACTGCCGCTGTCGCTACTCCTGTCAGCCTTGTAACAGAAGGAAGGTGCCCCCATCCTTGCAGCAAATTGCGCCCAGGGCAGCCGCCCCTCCTGCCCATCCCTTGTCCAGGCCCTGTACAGAAGGAACCTCATTCTATGCGGAAGCAGTGGTCTCTCTGGAGTTGTCTGATACTCCCTCCCTGCTGAATCAGAGCTAGAGCTCACCAATCAGCAAAGCTCACACTTCCTCCTGATTGGAGAGTTCTAGATTTGACTCCCATTGAGCGGTGGACCTCTGTAGAGACACCACTGCTTCCCCACGGGGAGTATGGGCAGCGTGCTGGCAGAGGAAAGTCTTTTTTTAAAGGATGCAAAGCAAACATGTGACAAGCATTCGAAATATTATGAAAGTGACCTTGCGCTGTAACAGGCGCTCTTACATAATCTCCGCCAATAGCGGCGCAGCCTTGGAAGTGCCATTGAGCGGGGTTGGTGCCGCGATGGGATTGTTTTGCCGCTCTCCAGAAGATAATCATTATTCGCAGATTCTCCGCACGCCATGTCTATGACTAATGTCACTGGCTGTGTGCAAGTTGCCGGAACAAGATTATCTCTATGAAAAGCTTCTAAATTTAGACACCTCGGCGCTCGATAATACATCAAAACTGTTTTCCTATAAACCCCCAGAATTCAGAGAGGACGGCGCCTATTGCTCTGATTACATAAAGCCACTCAGGGTGCAATCTTCGCCTGTCATTTTATGTTTGCAGAAATGCTGCGAGGCGCAATCAGGCATGGACCACCGCTGGCCCCCGGCGGGAGCAAGTGTCACGTCAGAGCCGAAGACGTCACCCACTGGTGTAACATCAGCCACCCAATGTATCCAAGATTAAAGGGGGCTTTAGACCTTCCTTCCCTGCATATATGGGGGGCTATATATTTGATCTGAACCCAATCCGGATCACTGTCATTTCTCTCTTCTGCCTCCTTCCTCTGCAATCAGCATGAATCACTTCTGACAAATTTTCCTGACACCAAAAGAAAAAAGGTGATGAATGGGAGCTCCAGCACACAGCCTGTGATTGACAGCCTCAGCTCTGCTCCTGTGCTGTGTAAGGGGGGGGGGGGTGTCCCTTCCCTCCAATCAGCTGTCAGAGTTCTCCTCAATGATGTTACCTCAGCCCCCCCCTGCTTTTCATAGCTAAGAGTATAAAGTTTGCACTTTGAATGGATGTAGAGAAGAGAAGACTGCAGATAAACAGGTACAACGTATGTAGGAGGATGTTTCATCTCTGTGTATCACCTGAGGCCAGCCACTTCACTGAGTATAACAGGGGTGGACACTGGGTATAACAGGGGTGGGCAACTGTGGCCCTCCAGCTGTTGTAGAACTACATGAGGCATTGCAAAACTGACAATTACAAGCATGACTCCCAAAGGCAGAGGCATGATGGGACTCATAGTTCACCAACAGCTGGAGGGCCACAGTTGCTGACCCCTGGGGTATAAGCAAGGGTTTTATTGCCCAGTCATAGCGGTTGCAACTTGCCATGCGATTTGCCATGCGATACAAGTTTCAAATCCCATGGCAAGTCGCACCCTATTGTCCACAATTGAAGCAGTCATATCAGTGAGATTCTGACTTGGTCAAAGTCGCACCGATTTTGAAAGTAGTGCGACTTTCATAGACATCTGTGTCTTGCAAGCCTCTCTGATGTTACTTCAGCCCCCCGCCCCCTGCTTTTCAGAGCTAAGAGTACAGATTTTGCACTTTGAATGGATGTAGAGAAGAGAAGACCGCAGATAAACAGGTACAACTTATGTAGGAGGATTGGTTTCATCTCTGTGTATCACCTGAGGCCAGCTACTTCACTGACTATACAGAAGGGTTCACAACCACTTTAATGTGTTAATGTCATTTCAAAATGTTGTTTTCAGTCTACATTCCATAAACAAAAATATAATATAACCTTGCAGTTGAAATATATATATAAAGGGAGTTTCCTTACTGGCCAGAGGATTGGTATTTCTGTCCATCCAGTCCCTACATTCACCCTACCACACAGTCCTGTCTTGCAGGGACCAGATCCTTCTCTGCTGCAGTTTCACTTTCACTTACAGGTCCACTCCCCGCCCCCACCTTGTGACTGGACTGTGAAAGGTAATGCAACAGATTGATGAGCTCGTCTCTATTTCTCTCTGCTCTCTCCTCCTTTCAGCATGCTCTTTGCCTTGCAGCACACCTGATTGGCAACTGTGCAGGGGCTGCAAGAGGCTGACACCAGGTCAAAGTCAGGTACTTACACATCTTGTATACAAAAAAAATGCATTTACAGAGGATCTTCAGTCAGATTGAAAAAAATTCTAAATTAGCAGCTGAAAATACTGTAGGTGCTAACTTTTAATAAAAGGACACCCACTTGTCCAAAGATCAAGCGCCGTCCTCACCTGGGCCGGTTATTCGCCAGTCTTTGGGTCACCGGTTCCTGTGTGTTTAGCGCAGGAAGCCGGTGTGACTCCTTGCGGCTGCACAAGCGGCTTCCCACTGTGCATGTGCGAGCCATGCTGTATTCTGTGAATGGTCCCGCAGACGTATGGGACCTGTGACATGTCCTAGGAGGCTGTGGGCAAAGAGGAGGGGGGGGGGCATTTTCTGGTGGAATTGCCCCCCAACAAAAAAAAATGCCCAAGTATCGGGGGGGGGGGGGGATTAGGGTAGGAGGACATAAAGTTGAACTTCCCGTTTTGGGTGAAGTTCCGCTTTTAAGACGTATTAATGAATATAGAGGTTCGTTGGATAGTTTTTAGACAAAGTAACAGCTTGGGGATGAGTCAGCCTGGAGAGTGAGGATAACTCAGGATGGGCGGAAGGCTCTAACATAGGGGTGTCAAACTGGCAACAAACAGATCAGGGCTCCTGGAACCCTCTCCAGAAACCTGGTAGCTTTCTGGAGGAAGGGTGGAGGAAGCCCAGATCTGCATGTTTGAGGGACCCTGACCAATCCCCTGTCAGAAGGCTGGAAATGGAGGGCAACCCTCAAATGTGGCAGAGCCTGGGGGGAGGTGGGCAGTGTCAGGTGGAAGATGGACTGAGAGGGCGGCTGAAGTGAGGAGCCTGGGAGGAGGCCACAGGGAGGTGAACCCATCTGCAGGCAGGATTCTAGAAGGGAGGATCTCCTCTGTCCCATCGTCTCCTTGGGAGGACAGCCTGTGAAGCAGGGAAGAAGCCAGCCCAGCATAAGGCTTGAAGGCAGCCACCAGGCCCAGATTGGCCATAGGGCACACCAGGCATGTACCCGGTGGGCCGGGGCTACCGGGCTTAAGATGAGGTAGGGAGGTAAGCGGCAACCGCAGTCTGGCCTTGGCTACTACAGTCTGTGGCCGCCACTCACCTCCTGCTGTGTGGCTATGCCTAAAGCAGGGCCGACAGGAGGAGCACCAGTGACAAGCAGGAAGTGCTGCTGACACAAGGACACCTCCTCAGCTGGCTGCTGCACTGACACAGGGACACCTCCTCAGCTGGCTGCTGCACTGACACAGGGACACCTCCTCAGCTGGCCGGCACACTGTTACAGCTCTGTAGCAGCGGTGGATTGGACTGTCTTGTTGCTGAATGGGCTGTCTCTTTGCTGGATGGGCTGTCTCTTTGTTGTATGGTCTGTCACTTTGCTGGATGGGCTGTCTCTTTGCTGGACGAGCTGTCTCTTTGCTGGATGGGCTGTCTCTTTGCTGGGTGTGGCTGTCTCTTTGCTGGATGGGCTGTCTATTTGCTGGGCAGGATGTCTCTTTGCTGGATGAACTGTCTCTTTGCTTGAGGGGCTGTCTCTTTGCTGGATGTGGCTGTCTCTTTGCTATATGGGCTGTCTCTTTGCTGGGTAGGATGTCTCTTTGCTGGATGAGCTGTCTCTTTGCTGGACGGGCTGTCTCTTTGCTGGATGTGGCTGTCTCTTTGCTGGATGGGCTGTCTCTTTGCTGGGCAGGACATCTCTTTGCTGGATGAGCTTTCCTTTGCTGGATGGGCTGTCTCTTTGCTGGATGTGGCTGTCTCTTTGCTGGATGGGCTGTCTCTTTTCTGGACGAGCTGTCTCTTTGATGAATGGGATGTCTCTTTTCTGGATTGGGCTGTCTCTTTGCTAGATGGGGATGTCTCTTTCCTGGACTGGGTTGTCTCTTTACCCAGTTGGGTCCAGCAAAGAGACATCCCAATCCATCAAAGAGACAGCCCAGTCCAAGAAAGGACATCCCCATCCAGCAAAGAGACATCCCAGCCTCTTGGGATGTCTCTTTGTGGATTGGAATGTCTCTTTGCTATATGGGAATGTCCCTTTGCTGGACTGGGCTGTCTCTTTGCTATATGGAAATGTCTCTTTGATTGCTGGGGATGTCTCTTTGCTGGATTGGGTCATCTCTTTGAATATATAGGGGTCACTATGTTTAGATCTCTAGGGGCACTGTGATATAAAGGGGACTGCGCTGTAAAGGGGCACTGTAATCAATACAGTGCCCCTTTACAGTGCAGTCCCCTTTATATCACAGTGCCCGTTTACATTACAGTGCAGAGGACCGACTCCATGAATATTCAGTCACTAAATGCCCCCAAAAATGCCCTTGCACTCCCCCCCCCCTCCCAAAATTGGCTGCTCAGTCCAAAATGCCCAGGCCTATTTTTGTCCCAGTCCCCTACCAGGACCTTTAGCTTTGGTAGGAAGGTTAGGTTAGTATTTTGGGGGTTTTTTAAAGTGCATGGGGGTCCCCTTAAAAGGCATACCATGATTTTTAGTCCTTTAGGGGAGCCCCACCTCCCAAAATAGGGGAAAAGATGTGAGGGGTTCCCCCTAAAAGCCCTACCAGGCCCTTTAGGCCTTTAGGGGAGCCCCACCTCCCAAAAATAGGGGGGAAAGGTGTGAGGGGTTCCCTCTAAAAGCCCTACCAGGCCCTTTTAGGAACCCTACCCCCCAAAAATGGGAAAAAAACATGGGATCCACCCTAAGTTCCTATCAGACTCTTGATCTCCGAGCACAGGCCTTGCAAGGCAGGAAAGGGGGAGACCAATGAGTGCCCCCCCTCTCCCTGCGGCTTACCAAGCCACGTGCCCTCAGCATGGGGATGGAAAAATGTCACCAGCACACCAGGGATCACCAATATGGGTCCAAAGGTTTTAATGAACGATCACATAGTTACAGCAAGCAAACGTTTCGGAGTTTCGCAGGACCCCTTCATCAGGCATGTGACACTCCGAAACGTTGCCTTGCTGTAACTATGTGATCATTCATTAAAACCTTTGGACCAGGGGCGGACTGACCATTGAGGAACTCGGGCACTGCCCGAGGGGCCCGGGGTCAGTAGGGGGCCCCATGAGATGTCCCTGGTACCTTTCACAGGCTTTTTTGGGTGTGATTTAAGTGGGCGAGGACTCAGGGGCCCCACGATCCCCTATTGCCCGGGGGCCCCATGAGTTGTCAGTCCGCCCCTGCTTTGGACCCATATTGGTGATCCTCGGTGTGCCGGTGACATTTTTCCTTGCTGATTTTGTTCGGTTCCAGCTGACGGTCGCTGCAGCACCCACTTATACACGCCGCCATATTTAATGCAGGAACATGTGTGTTTGGACTACACGCTTGCACTCTTCATGGGGATGGCTCCAAGGCCCTCTTCCCCACAACCCTGGCCTGGTGGTTGGACCACCGCTAGTCCAACCCGGAGGTGACGTCACCCCTAGCTCCACCCAACTGTGCTGTGATTGGCCAACGCAATGGCAGGTGCATTGCTTTGGCCAATCACAATGCACTGTGAGAGCACAGCACATTGTAGCGAACACGCAAACGGCCAATGTTCGAGTTGAACTTGCATTCGACTCGAACATCCAGCCCATCACTACTTTCCACCAATCAAGCTGCCAATTTGGATCTGTTTGTATCACTGTGGTATGATGCCAGATATGCTGGAAATAGATTTTTTTTTTGGCTAACATATTATAGGAAAATATCTTTCAACCACTTTTTAAAAATGATTCTTCAATCCCCAGTCGCAGCACGCCTGGGGGGGTCTGAGCTGTAAAACCAGCAGCACAATAAATGTTTTCATGGAGCCAGCCGACCCCCCCCCCCCCCTCTTCCTGTCACGTCAATAGCTCTGAATTCTAGAACAAGATAGCCGTTCGCTCCCATATGGACAGATATCGCAGCCAAGCAGGTTCGCACTCCGTCTGTCTGCTCAGTCCCCCGGCATATGGTCGCTTTTACTAAGGACTATTTTTGGTTCATCAAATAAAAAATGTCAGCATCTGTGAAGAGAACCCGTCCCCATCACCTTTACAAGCCGGGCAGCTTGAGCTTTAACATCCTAATTTCATTTCAAAAGGTTTTCAGTCTAAGGCTCCATTCACACTTGTGCGACTTCAAAATCGTGCGATTTTCATTGCGACTCGATGCGACTTTTGATGAGTGCAACTTTGGCTTCAGCAAAGGATGTTTGTGCTGTACAAAGTTGCACACAAGTTACATGGAAATCATTCAGGTGTAACTTTCATGCAGCTTTAAGGGGTTTTTCATTGAAGTCTATGGCCCTCATAGGTAAAGTTGATCCAGGGAATAACCGATTACCTCTCGGGGGATCAGGAAGGAATTGTTTCCCCTGCAGGAGCAAATTGGATCATGCTTAGCTGGTTTTTTTGCCATCCTCTGGATCAACTGTGGGTGTAGGACTATAACTATTTTATGGCTGAACTGGATGGACTGGGGTCCAAAGTCGCATGACAAGTCACACCCCATGTTTCCCAGTAAGCAGCATTCACTTTTTTTTTTGGTTGAACTGGATGGACTTGTGTCTTTTTTCAGCCAGACTAACTATGTAACTATGCATAAAAGTCAGACTAAAGTAGTGCAGGGACTTGAAGTCGCACATATATGAATAGTGCTCATTGGGAAACATGGGGTGGGACTTGTCATGCATTTGATTGCTGGGATGCCAGCTGTCAGTGCCACATCAATGCCACATATCAGTGCCTACCAGTGCATATCAATGCCACATATCAGTGCCCATCTGAGCTGCCTTTCAGTGTCACCTATCAGTGCCACCTATGAATGCCAGTCAGTGTCACCTATCAGTGCTGCCAATCAGTGCCGCCTATCAGTGCCAGTCAGTGCCGCCTATCAGTGCCCATCAGTGCTGCCTATCAGTGCCGCCTAATAGTGCCAGTCAGTGCCACATATCAGTGCCAGTCATTGCCACCTATCAGTGCCAGTCAGTGCCGCCTATCAGTGCCGTCTATCAGTGCCCATATATGAGTGCTGCCTTTCAGTGTCCATTAGTGATGCCTGTCAATGCCCATCAGTGCCACCTACCAGTGCCTCCTCATCAGTGCCCATCACTGCAGCCTCATTAGCGCACATCAGTGAAGGAAAAAAAAATCACTTATTTACAACATTTTATAACAAAATCTAAGAAAAAACTTTTTTTTTTTTCAAAATTTTCAGTTGTTTTGGTTTGTTTAGCAAAAAATAAAAATCCCAGAGGTGATTAAATACCAACAAAATAAAGCTCTAGCTGTCTAAAAAAAAAATAATAAAAATTTCATATGGGTACAGTGTTGCATGACTGCGCAATTGTCATTCAAAGTGTGACAGCGCTGAAAGCTGAAAATTGGCCTGGGCAGGAAGGGGGTATAAGTGCCCGGCAGGCAAGAGGTTAAACGTCCAGTGTGCATGCGACTTTAATCGCAGGGGATACTATAGTAATTCATTTTTTTTTTGGGGGGGGGGGTTGATGAAAGTGACGTCTCAAGTTGGAAGTGACCGGAACCCTTGGTGGACGATGTCAGTCGGACGATGGGACGGACACGGGCGGTAACACAGCTGCGCATAACCTACATAGTCAGTGGAGTGAAATAACAGAGCAGTGCGCACACTGGCTGCATGGCCACAGGGAGATATAGAATGCGAGACGGTGACCTTGTTTTCTATGCAGGCGTGTCTGGTGTGGAAGCGCAGGATCCGACGGTTGTACATTCCTATAAACCTGCCGCTGTCAGCTCACCATCTATTCTCCGTATAGCATCGTCCTGATTGGTGCAGAGCTGCAGGTAATGATATAAGAAGACACCCTACAGTCCAGTTACGTAGCCATAGAAAAAAAGATCCATGAATGTGAAACCCGCTGTAAGCAGACCGGAGATAGGGCGACATTCCAACATCCAAAAAATTGTTCTTGTTGGATGATACAACGCATTTTATATTTGTGACCCCAATTCATCAAGCTGCATGTGCGCGTTCACATCCATGCATGTGCAGTTGATGAGTTTACGCGGCATGTCTTGCATTTATTCATGCACGATTTTAATGCGCTTCTTATTTTTGCCAATGGCAAGCTGTAACGGAACCGGACCGCGACTGCGCTAGAGTATTTCCGTTAGACTCTCGCTTCCCTGTCCGAACACAGATCCATGGACCCCACCGCTGACCATACAGGAAATAGACAGCACCAGACTTCTTAAGACAGGAAGTAAAACTGCTTTATTTTTACACAAACACAAGATATATACACAGGGCAGGGAAATACAACCAGGAACAGGAAAACATATCAGCAGGCCGTCCCATCAGGGGGAAGGGCTGCCAGAAACACCCCCCACCAAACCAAGACACACAATAGAACAATGGGATGCAGCACATGGCAGTGAACAATGGACAACCCCCACACCCCACCTATACATGTCTACACAATATCAGGACATTCCACCCTGTACCCCTAACAGGCACAGGGTGACTTACACATAATACATACACATAGGGAAATACAACCAGGAACAGGAAACACATCAGCAGGCCATCCCATCAGGGGGAAGGCTGCCAGAAACCCCCCCCCCCCCCCACCAAACCAAGACACACAATAGAACAATGGGATGCAGCACATGGCAGTGAACAATGGACAACCCCCACACCCCACCTATACATGTCTACACAATATCAGTAAATTCCACCCTGTACCCCTAACAGGTACAGGGTGACTTACACATAATAGGAATATGGGGAGCTGAGACAGAAGTCTCCCCACCTCTCCAAAAGGGGGCTGTGTTCCATGGGCCCCCCCCCCCCAAAGTCACTCCCGTCACACAAGCTATGTGTTAATGTTACTTAGGAGGAGGTGTCTGTTGTCAATGCAGCAAAAACATGTCAAAAATTCGATTCCATTGAAGTCTATAGAGCCAAAACACATTATACTCCATGCAAAAAAAAAAAAGTCCCTCCACCTTTCCCAAAAAAAGCATCTCAGGAAACTGCACAGCTGTGAAAGGGACCCATAGGAAATAAAGTTTAATGGATTGTAATGTGTTCTTGCAGATCTGCAAAAAAAAAACAAAAAAGCCTACTGTCAACTTAGCCTTAAAGCTGAGGTTTATTTTGCTTATATTTTGCTTTTCCTGGTTCTTCCTTTCTGTCTCATCAATATTCTAATGAAATTATTGGACAAAATCATTCTTTTTTCATTACAAATCTTATTTTAGACCCAGTGATGCCACCACTGGGTCTCCGTGCTTCTCTATGCAACACAGGCAGATCATGGCTGATAGGCGAGGCCAGCAGAGTGAGGTACATAGCTTTTTTTTTTTTAATCTCAGAGCCCCTCTCAAGATTCTTCAGTCCTCAGTGGACTAATTAATGAGAGGAATTATGCAAATAATAAAAAAAAATGTTTTGAGGAGTGAGCATCAGTCTGGAGGAGTGGGTGTTGTTCCTAGGCATGCTGAATTTGTATGCAGCCCACCCTAGGTAATTCCCACTTGTAATGCTGAGCTGTACTTATTGAAAGAACAAGCTGAAATCCAATTAAAGAAATGGGCAGTCCAGGGACAGTCGGGATGGGGAGAAAAGTTTTTAGATGATGCTGGACGTCCTGCAGCCAGGAAATGAGACGGACTCTATTTGACTTGCTGTAGCTTCTATAGCACATTGTGAGAAGCTCACGGTGTGCAGCGAAATCAGAGTTTCATTTCATTTCAGTCCAGGAGAGGAGAAGAGAGATGAGCTCATCGCTGTGCTGCTTCTCCTTTCACTGTCCAGTCACAAGCTGGGGGCTGGTCCGGGATGAGTTGAAGAATGCTGCCTATTAGACTGAGGACATCTAGTGCCAGAAACAAGTACTGATAAGAAAATCTCCGGATTGGAGATGAATATTTGGTTTATTTTATCTTTTTGAAGGGCTACTCATTTTTATTTTGAGAATCTCATACCCACAGGATGCGCCTTGAACCCATGGTAGCTGGCAAACCTGAACCTCATCCCTAACCGTGAGCACAGGCAGCTGGATCAAAACATGTGAAACCAATTCTATGTCTCGTCAGCAGAAGTCTCTGTATCGGATCGCCGTATTTGTTAGAGGGAAAAACAAAAGAACATCGCAGATCTGGCCATAGCCGACCACTCAGAACTGAACAAACGATACAATTGTGTGCAGGGAATACAGAGAAGTATAATGGGAGATAATTGTACCCGGGGGAGACACGTCTCTGCCTGGGCAGGTTTATATCTTTCCAATCCCTATAGAGTTTTCTATGTAGCAATTAAGGAACGAACAGCTTGGAGAGCACCTGCAACCCCGGAGGAAAGAGGAGATAGGCAATGACATCAGTCTGATTTTTATTGTATAGAACATTTTTGATTAGGTGCTAGTAAGCTCCACCCCCTGTGATAATTCGAACCCATCCACTATTGTTCCAGACGAATTCCAGGTATGGATAGTTTTACATGGTAACATACACTCACCGGACACTTTATTAGGTACACCTGTTCAATTGCTTGGTAACACAAATTGCCAATCAGCCAATCACATGGCAGAAACTCAATGCATTTAGGCATCTAGACGTGGTGAAGACGACTTACTGAGGTTCAAACCGAGAATCAGAATGGGGAAGAAAGGGGATTTAAGTGACTTTGAACGTGGCGTGGTTGTTGGTGCCAGACGGGCTGGTCTGAGTATTTCAAAAACTGCTGATCTACTGGGATTTTTCACACACAACCATCTCGGGGTTTACAGAGAATGGTCCGAAAAAGAGAAAATATCCAGTGAGCAGCCTTGTTGTGTGGACGAAAAGGCCTTGTTGATGTCAGAGAATGGGCAGACTGGTTGCTGAAATATTTAGATTGAAGGGTAGAAATTTGGCAAAAAAATAACATGAAAGCATAGGGGATCCATCCTGCCTTGTATCAATGGTTCAAGCTGGTGGTGGTGGTGTAATGGTGTCAGGGGATCCATCCTGCCTTGTATCAATGGTCCAGGCTGGTGGTGGTGTCATGGTGTGGTGGATCCATCCTGCCTTGTATCAATGGTTCAGGCTGGTGGTGGTGGTGTCATGGTGTGGTGGATCCATCCTGCCTTGTATCAATGGTCCAGGCTGGTGGTGGTGGTGTCATGGTGTGGTGGATCCATCCTGCCTTGTATCAATGGTTCAGGCTGGTGGTGGTGGTGTCATGGTGTGGTGGATCCATCCTGCCTTGTATCAATGGTCCAGGCTGGTGGTGGTGTCATGGTGTGGGGGACATCTTCTTGGTAATAACAAGGTGTACCAAACAAAGTGACCGGTCATTGTAGGTCCAGTTTGATCCAGTTAACTATGTACTATGCATATATACAGTGCATCCAGAAAGTATTCCCAGCGCTTAACTTTTGCCACATTTTGTGATGTTACAGCCTTATTCCAAAGTGGATTAAATTCATTTTTTTCCTGAACATTCTACAAACAATAACCCATAATATCAATGTGAAAGAAGTTCGTTTTGAAATCTTTGCAATTTTAAAAAAAAAAAACAAACAAGCAAAACACATGTACATAAGTATTCACAGCCGTGACACTCAAAATTGAGCTCTGGTGCATCCTGTTCCCACTGATCATCCTTCAGATGTTTCCACAACTTGATTGGAGTCCACCTGGGGGAACTTGATTGGAACATGATTGGAGTCCACCAGTGGATTGGACATGATTAGGAAAGGCATAAACCTGTCTATAGAAGGTCCCACAGGCAACAGTGCATGTCAGAGCACAAACCAAGAAATGAAGTCCAAGGAATTGGCAATACTTTGTTGAAGCCCCTTTAGCACCAATTACAGCCTCAAATCATTTTGAGTATGATAATACAAGTTTGGCACACCTATTTTTGGGTAATTTCTCCTAGTCTTCTTTGCAGTACCTCTCAAGGCTCCATCAGATTGGATGGGGAGCTTCGGTGCACAGCCATTTTCAGATCTCTCCAGAGATGTTCAATTTGGTTCATGTCTGGGCTACTCCAGGACATTCACAGAGATGGCCCGTAGCCACTCCTTTGTTATGTATGCCGTGTGCTTAGCGTCATTGTCTTGTTAAAAGATGAACGGTCGCCCCAGTCTAAGGTCCAGAGTGCTCTGGAACATCAAGGATGTCTCTGTACATTGCTGCATTCATCTTTCCTTCGATCCTGACTAGTCTCCAGTTCCTTCTGCTGATAAACATCCCCACAGCATGATGCTGCCACCACTATAGTTCACTGTAGGGATGGTATTGGCCAGGTGGTGAACGGTGCCTGGTTTCCTTAAGACATGACGCTTCGCATTCAGACCAAAGAGTACAATCTTTGTTTCATCATACCAGAGAGTTTTGTTTCTCATGGTCCGAGAGATCCCTCAGGTGCCTTTTGGCAAACTCCAGGCTGGCTGCCATTTGCCAATTACTGAGGAGTGGCTTCCGTCTGGCCACTCTACCATACAGGCCTGATTGGTGGAGTGCTGCAGAGATGGTTGTTTTTCTGGAAAGTTCTCTTCTCTTCACAGAGAAACATTGGAGCTTTTTCAGAGTGACCATCGGGTGCTTGGTTACCTCCCCGGCTAAGGCCCTTCTACCTTGGTCGCTCATTTTGGCTGGGTGGACCGCTCTAGGAAGATTCCTGGTGGTTCCAAACTTCTTCCATTTACGGATGATGGAGGCCACTGTGCTTATTGGGACCTTCAAAGTGGCAGACATTTTTCTGTACACTTCCCCAGATCTGTGCCTTGATACAATCCTGTCTCGGAGATCTATGGACAATTCCTTGGTCTTCATGGCTTGGTTTGTGCTCTGACATGCACCGTTAACTGTAGAGCCTTATATAGACAGGTTTATATCTTTCCTAATCATGTCCAATCAACTGAATTCCCCCCAGGTGGACTCCAATCAAGTTGTAGAAACATCTCAAGGATGATCAGTGGGGACAGGATGCACCAGAGCTCAATTTTGAGTGTCACGGCAAAGGCTGTGAAAACTTATGTACATGTGATTTTGTTAATTTTTTATTTTTAATAAATTGCAAAGATTTCAAAACTAACTTCTTTCACATTGTCATTATGGGGTATTGTTTGTAGAACGCTGAGGGAAAAAAATGAATTTAATCCATTTTGGAATAAGGCTGTAACATAACAAAACGTGGCAAAAGTTAAGTGCTGGGAATACTTTCTGGATGCACTGTACCATACCTGTGGGATCCCTATGGGAGATAGAAATCACTGTAGTAGTCAATGTTACTCCAGTGATGTCCACTAGCTTCTGGGTCCCATGCTGGGCAGTTGCCCTGCACCATTCAGAGAATGCTTTGCGTCCATTGAGAAAATGCAAAGCATTCTCTGAATGGTGCAGGGCAACTGCTTGGCACGGGAACCAGAAGCTAGTGGAGATCACTGGAGTAGCGGTGACTACTACAGTCATTTCTATCTTCTATGGAGTTCTCACAGGTATGACTGGATGAGGTGGGAGAGGCGGCATAGCGACACCACTATCTCCACCTCATCCAATCAGATAGCACTTTTCATTCAGTGAATACATGCAAAGACATCCTCCAGTTTTCACTAAGCTATCGGGCAACTGCTTGGCCTAAGGAAAGCAGGTAGAGATCACTAGAGTAGCAATGTCTACTATGATAATTTCCATCTTCTACAGGGATTGGCCAGGTATGCCACATACATATTTACACTGGTCCAAGCTGGACCAATGTAACAGTAAAAATATCCATACCTGGAATTCTTCTTAAAACTTTGTCCTGTTGAGGTTATGAAGAGGATAGCTTGCAAGCTTCAAGTATCCCCTTTTAGAGCCCTTATGAAGAAAGCTTTAGGGCCCATTCACACCAGCACAGTCCCAATGCAAGACAAGGCAAAAATCCTTGTACCCTATCAGGCCAGTTCACACATCACACTACTATGGTATGGCCTCAAAGAATACAGCATGCAGTATTTTTTTTACACAAAATAATCTGGCCGCAATCCACCATGGCTGATAGAGTTGAATGAGATACCTCAATGTTCCTCCTATCATTCACCAGCGGCCATTCATTCAGTGTGGCTGCTGGTGTGGATGAGCTCTTAATGTATTGTTAGAGCATTCCACTCCCAAACTCGGCCATAGACTTAAGACCACTGTCATCCAGTCTGGACCAGGGGCGGACTGATAGCTCATGGGGCCCCCGGGCAATAGGGGATCATGGGGCCCCTGTGTACTTGCCCAAACTCAAAAAAGCCTATTAAAAAGGTACCAGGGGCATCTCATGGGGCCCCCTAGTGACCCTGGGCCCTCGGGCAGTGCCCGAGTTTCCAAATGGTCAGTCCACCCCTGGTCTGGACTCTTTTATTCGCATGGACAGTAATCCCATTTAGCTATTCTTTAAATGCAAACTGTGTAGGTACCTGAATGGAACCTGGTATCTATGTCTTGCAGTCTCCTGTGCAACATGCCTGGAGTGTAAGAGGGAGAAGCAGCATAAGAATCTAACCAGTTCATAGTTACATAGTTAGTCTGGCTGAAAAAAGACAAAAGTCTATCCAGTTCAACCACAGAAAAAAAAAAGTTATAATCCTACACCCACAGGTGATCCAGAGGAAGGCAAAAAAAAACCCCAGCAAAGCACGATCCAATTTGCTCCTGCAGGGGAAAAAATTCCTTCCTGATCCCCCGAGAGGCAATCGGATATTCCCTGGATCAGCTTTACCTATAAATGTTATATCCAGTTATATTCTGTGTATCTAAGAAATAATCCCGGCCTTTTTTGAAGCAATCCACTGAGCTGGCGAGAACCAACTCTTGAGGGAGTCTATTCCACATTTTCACAGCTCTCACTGTGAAGAAACCTTTCCGTGTTTGGAGATTAAACTTCTTTTCCTCCAGACGTAAAGAGCGCCCCCTTGTCCTCTGTGATGACCTCAGGGTGCATAGCTCTACACCGAGTTCTCTATATGAACCACTGAGTTCATGTGCTAGCAAGATGCATGCTGATAGGAAGAAATAGCAGAGTGGTGGAGAAATTAGCTCATCACTGTGCTGCTTCTTCTTTCACTCTCCAGTCACAGGTTGGGGAATGGTTCGGGATGGGTTGAATGATGCTGGCTATCAGACTGAGGGCATCTAGTGGCAGAAACAAGTACTGCTGAGAAACTCTTTGAGGAGGTGAATATTGTAGGAAAAGCCATATTAAACTTCTTGTTGTGGGGTTCTGCTTCAAAGATGGCAATTGGCAGTGCTTTGTCATACTAAATGTCACTGAATTACTTTGCTACTGTATCCTGTATTGATGTGGGGCTTGGCTGGGGGTACCACAGAGTGTGGTAGGGGTCAAGGAGATCAACAGAGCATTTAGTGACCAGGGTAGTGGGAGAGATCAGTATTTGCTTTCTTCTTTACAAGGGCCACATTTATTAGCAGTCACTTATTTATTTCAGGTACTTATATAGTGCTGTTAATTTACACAGCGCTTTACATATAAAATTGTACATTCACATCAGTCCCTAACCCTCAAGGGGTGTACAATCTAAGGTCCCTAACTCACATTCATACACATACTAGGAAAAAATTTAGACAGGAGCCAATTCACCTACCAGCATGTCTTGGGAGGAAACTGGAGTACCTGGTGGAAACTCACGCAGGCACAGGGAGAACATGCAAACTCCAGGCAGGTAGTACCGTGGTTGGGATTCAAACCAACGACCCTAGTACTGCCAGGTGGTAGTGCTAACCACTTAGCCACTGCGCTGCCCTCTTTAAAAAGTATAGAGATTTAGCATCGTCTGACCCTGGAAACTGACAGTACGCTCTCTAATAACCTCAAGAGGCTTGTAGGCTGTTAATTAAAAGCGCAATCTATCTGCTTTAAGCTAAAGACATGGAAAATGTGGCCAGGGATCACCATGCATACAGTTTTATGGTCTGTGATGTACATTGCTCTCCAGACTGGACTTGGCAAAGGGTAGCATCGTCTCAGCTGGTGGATGCAATCTGTCAACTTAATGAGGCGGACACATACAAGTGAGATGGAGGCGCTGGCGCTGGAGGTCCCAGTCACAATTACGATGATATTGGCCCAAGGATCTGCAGCCTGTGAAGCTGCGCCTGGCCTCTATCTAGACAGGAAAAAGGAGAGATTACATGCTAATCCTCCAAGTGGCACGGGCCGTCAGGGTATGGCCTAGAAAGCCATTTAAACCCAATGTTATGGCTCAGCGGCAAAGCTTTTACTTTCATCCTCTGATCCTTGAAATATGTATTAGTGGGAAAAGGACGCACACAGAAAGTAATTCAATTAAGAAGACAATTGTGTTCAATGGACCACCATGAATCAGGTTTATTTCACAGGACATGTTGAGGTTGTGTATTTTCAGCTGACACTTCCTAGTGGTCACCAACATCACCATTAAAGATGAAGTCCAGGTATGGCAATTTTTGCATGATTTAATTGGTCCACCTTGAGCTAATGTAACTATGCATGGTCATGCAGTGCCCTGGGCAAAGATGCCAAAATGCACCCCCCCCCTCCCCATACTTAACAATGTGCATGCTTTGGGAATCCTACACCCAGCAGTCACTTGTCAAAATCACTCTGCAGCTCCAGGTTTTGCATTGACAGTGTGCAGTTTTTCTAATGCAGTCCCACCACAAGGGGCAGGAAGGAGGGGGAGAGAGAACACATTCGGCATCACCTCCCAGCTCTCTTCTCACCACTCCCAGCGTTGGACTGACAGGAGTAGTCATGTCGCTTGCACTACTCCTGTCAGCCTTGTAACAGAAGGAAGGTGTCCCCATCCCTACAGTAAACAATTGTTCCCAGGGCAGCTGACCCTCCTGCACACCCCTTGTCCCGGTCCTGGGTATATCTGTGGAAACCGCTGCTACAGGGCACCACGCCACTAGCTTCTGGGTCCCGTACAGCTGTCCTGCCGCACACGGAAGGTCGCTTGTTCAGCATGTGTACCGTTTTCTCAATGAATGCAAAATGTTCACTGATTGGACGAGGTGGAGAGGTGTGGTGGTGACGTCACAACCTCTACCTAGTCCAATCAGAGAACACTTGCCATTTGTTGAGAAAATGCAAAGTGCTCCATAAATGGTGCCCGTGACCAGGGGCGGACTGACCATTTGGAAACACAGGCACTGCCCGAGGGCCCGGGGTCAGTAGGTGGCCCCATTAGATGCCCCTGGTACATTTTTCATAGGCTTTTTTGAGTTTGGGCAAGGACACAGAGGCCCCATGATTCCCTATTGCCCGGGGGCCCCATGAATTGTCAGTCCGCCCCTGCCCGTGACCTTAAAGATCAAAGATAGATCTCAGTCCAGACTGGAGATTGGAAGCCATTGGAACCAGTTTATGATCATGTGACCACTGTGACACTGGTCACATGTGTAGCACCCTCCTAGCATAGGATGCAAGGCAAATTTAATCTTTGGCTCTTTCTGTAGTCAAGGCAGTGGTGATTGTTGTTCTGGTCTGTTTGGGGATTCACAGGCTGGGAGCTTGACGGCTTCTCCCTGCTTCTGGAAGAAATTTCCAGAACATAAGGCTGGGAGAGTCAAATGACCAGCCTAAAAATATTTATCATGCCCTAGCCAATCCATGAAGGGAAGTGTCCAGAACTCATCTGGGGAGTTGATAAATAGTTTGGAGCGTTCTTTCCTTATCTGGGAGGGTTCCATAGCCTCTAGTTCCAGACAACTTTTTTTATTTTATTTGCAATATTATTTTTTAGAATAAATGGGATCTTATACGAGCCCACACACATTTCAATTTCTGTGCAATTCTGGCTAACATGAATAAATTGCCAATCCGATTATTATCCATGACCAATTTAAAACTTAATTCCAGATTCTGATTAGTCAGTGTTGTCCTTCCCCGAACAACGACAAAGGGAAACTTAGAACTACTTTTTTGTGTGAGTGAATGCGGCGATTCATATGAAAAGTGCTTCATTGTGTTTGTAAAACTGCATGGATGAAAATCCTTTTAATCTTTTCATATACGGTAAAAAGTAGATGGCTTCCTTGCTGCTGTTATAATCCCTTAGCTGCGATTTAAGGATGGAAATCCTTTAATCTTCTGATATAGCACAAAGGGGGTCATTTTACTTTCATAGTATAGACGTACACAACTCTCCTTTATAGGAGAACTAGACTTTTCACTAAATACACATCCAATCATCCAAATTGCTTTAATATTTTTGTTGTATCATATTTATACATTGCTGTGGAGAATATGTATGCATCCTATACCTGTGGGTAAGTCAGTAGTGTGACGGTGCAACAGGAGGGTGGCCCACTCAAGTCTCCTCTGTGTACCATAATCCAAGACAGGAGTTGCAGCACACTTATTCACGGTCTATTGTATCAAAGTATCAATTCACAGTAGCAAATGGATACGTTGATGCAAGTGATCTCTAGTCACTAGTGTTGGTGCCCTGTAACTATAGTGCTGGTGTTCTCTAACACAAGTGTTTGTGTCCCTTAATAATATTAGTGGTGGTCTCCTCTACACTAGTGGTGGTGTTCTCTAATACTAGTGGTGGTGTTCATGATGGTGTCCCCTGACTCTTGTGGTGGCAATCCCTAACACTAGTGGTGGTGTTCTCTAAGACTAGTGGTGGTGTTCTCTAACATCAGTGGCAGGGTCCACTAACAATAGTGGTGGTGTTCTCTAAGACTAGTGGTGGTGTTCATGATGGTGTCCCCTGACTCTTGTGGTGGCAATCCCTAACACTAGTGGGAGTGTTCTCTAAGACTAATGGTGGTGTTCTCTAACATCAGTGGCAGGGTCCACTAACAATAGTGGTGGTGTTCTCTAAGACTAGTGGTGGTGTTCTCTAACATCATCAGGGTGGTGGTGGGGTCCACTAAACGATAGTGGTGGTGTTCTCCAAGATTGGTGGCAGTGTTCTCCAACACTAGTAGTGGTGTCCCCTAACACTAGTGGTGGTGATCTCTAAGATTGGTGGTGGTGTTCTCTAACACTAGTAGTGGTGTGTTCTCTAACACTAGTAGTGGTGTGCCCTAACAGTAGTGGTGTGGTGTTCTCTAACACAAGTAGTGGTGTCTTCTAACACTACTAGTGTCATTCTCTAAAACTAGTGGTGGTATTCTCTAAGACTAGTGGTGATATTCTCTAACGCTAGTGGTGGCGTCCTCTAAAAATACTGGTGGTGTTCTCTAAGACTAGTGATGGTGTTCTCTAACACTAGTGATGGTGTTCTCTAAGACTAGTGGTGTTGTTCTCTAACACTAATGGTGGTGTTCTCTAACGCTAGCAGTGGTGTCCCATAACACAAGTGGTGGTGTCATCTAACACTACTGGTGGCATTCTCTAAGACTAGTGGTGGTATTCTCTAATGCTAGTGGTAGTGTCCTCTAACACTACTGGTGGTGTTCTCTAAGACTAGTGATGTTGTTCTCTAACACTACTGGTGGCGTTCTCTAACACTAGTGATGGTGTTCTCTAATGCTAGTGGGTGGTGTCCCATAACACAAGTGGTGGTGTCCTCTAACACTACTGATGTCGTTCTCTAACACTACTGGTGGTGTTCTCTAAGGCTTATTGGTGTTGTTCTCTAATCGGGGCAGACTGACCATTTGGAAACTCGGGCACTGCCGAGGGCCCAGGGTCAGTAGAGGGCCCCATGAGTTGCCCCTGGTACCTTTTTTAAAGGCTTTTTTGAGTTTGGGCAAGGACCCCATGATCCCCTATTGCCCGGGGGCCCCATGAGATGTCAGTCCGCCCCTGTTTCTAATGCTAGTGGTGGTGTGCTCTAACTCTTGTGGCTGTATCCCATAACACAAGTAGTGGTGTCCTCTAACACTAGTGGTGGTGTTCTCTATATCTAGTGGTGGTGTCCCATAACACAAGTGGTGGTGTCCTATAACACTACTGGTGCCATTCTCTCACACTAGTGGTGGACTAGTGGTAGTGTTCTCTAACACTAATAGTGGTGTTCTCCAACACAAGTGGTAGTGTCTCCTAACAGTGGTGGTGTTCTTTAACACCAGTACTGGTTTCCCATAACACAAGTGGTGGTGCCTTCTAACACTACTGGTGGCATTCTCTAACATCAGTAGTGGGGTCCACTAACACTAGTGGTGGCATCCCCTGACACTTGTGGTGGCTTTCCCTAACATTTCCCTAACATTATTGGTGGTGTTCTCTAACTATAGTGGTGGGGTTCTCCAACACTGGTAGTAGTGTTCTCTAAGACTAGTAGTGGTGTTCTTCAACACAAGTGATGGTGTTTTCTAACACTAGCAGTGCCACTCACCAACGCTAGTAGTAGTATTCTCTAACAATGGTGGTGGTGTTTTTAATGCCAGTAGTGCCATTCTCTAATGCCAGTAGTGCCATTCTCTAACAATGGTGGTGGTGTTTTCTAACGCCAGTAGTGCCATTCTCTAATGCCAGTAGTGCCATTCTCTAACGCCAGTAGTGCCATTCTCTAACGCCAGTGGTGCCATTCTCTAACGCCAGTGGTGCCATTCTCTAATGCCAGTAGTGCCATTCTCTAACAATGGTGGTGGTGTTCTCTAACGCCAGTAGTGCCATTCTCTAATGCCAGTAGTGCCATTCTCTAACGCCAGTAGTGCCATTCTCTAACGCCAGTGGTGCCATTCTCTAACGCCAGTGGTGCCATTCTCTAATGCCAGTAGTGCCATTCTCTAACTCCAGTGGTGCCATTCTCTAACGCCAGTAGTGCCATTCTCTAACGCCAGTAGTGCCATTCTCTAACTCCAGTAGTGCCATTCTCTAACGCCAGTAGTGCCATTCTCTAACTCCAGTAATTCTCTAACGCCAGTAGTGCCATTCTCTAACTCCAGTAGTGCCATTCTCTAACTCCAGTAGTGCCATTCTCTAACGCCAGTAGTGCCATTCTCTAACGCCAGTAGTGCCATTCTCTAACACTAGCAGTGGCGCCCCTAATGACAATGGTGTTCTCTAATACTAATGTTCTCTTATGCTAGAGGTGGTGGTACTCTAACACCATCTGAGAAGTTCTCGAACACCGTGTTGGTTTCCACTAACACTACTTGTAACTGTGGTGGTCAGTGAAAAATGCCACTTTTTATTGGTGGTCAGCATAGATGGGGGGGATCCATTTGCCATTGCCCAAGGAACCCCTAGCAAAGATTGTTGAAAATGGCTGCTCTAAAGTATTCCCATTCACACCTTCCCAAGTTAGCTACTAAAAAAAAGAATCTTTTATAGAAAGGAAAAACAGCGCAAGTAAAAATTTCAAATGTCTTGAATTTGACATCCACTGCAGAAAGCAGAGTGGGTGCAGAAAGAAATATTGCACAGCCACCAACCCATTCATTTATCTGCCGGATGTTTGTAGCGGATGAATGGCGATGTAGAAATTGTGTTCAATGCAGGTAAAACAATATCCCCGGCCGCCCTCCTCTCCCCGCGGTACGTCTTCGGCGGTTTATTGTTTATTAAGAGCGCTCTGACTTGGTCGATGTCCCTTATTAACTCTAACTGGGATATAACAAGCCGGGCGGACGAGCTCGTGTTCCGACAGCTGAGAAATCGGCTGATTAAAATTCCACAGCCTCCTATCTATTTGCGGCAAACATGGCTCCCGTGCCTCCGCTCTAGTTTGCACCAATTTATAAGCCGTCTTCTGACAGCCGGGGACAGCGAAGGGTTCCTTATGGGCGAGAATTACATTTTTTCTGGGCAGATAGTGCTGTCAGGTCAGAGACGCGAAGATATTGTAGCCGAGATCCCGATAAGGACACTTATCAGCCCTTGTGCTCACGGCACGTTGTCACTGTTAATAAAGATGGGTGAAGCCTGTGTGGCTCGCTCCGGTTTATTCTCTGCAGCTCCTTTCCGTCTGTGGAGCAGCTTCTCCGACACATTGGTGCTGCACAGACCTCAGGCCATGGCTGCGCATCCTATTTTTATTCTTAGGGATTTAAAGCTGAACTCCGGACACACAAATTATTTCAATTAAATATATTACTACTTAGCCATAAAGTTAAAAAAATCAATTTATTGTGCACTGAATGTCTTTGCAAACTCAGATATTACCTTATAAAGTAGCAGTGACATCATCACTGTGGTATATTTATTTATTTCAGGTACTTATATAGCGCCGTCAATTTATGCAGCACTTTACATATATATTGTACATTCACATCAGTCCCTAACCCTCAAGAGGTGTACAATCTAAGGTCCCTAACTCTCAAGGGGTGTACAATCTAAGGTCCCTAACCCTCAAGGGGTGTACAATCTAAGGTCCCTAACCCTCAAGGGGTGTACAATCTAAGGTCCCTAACCCTCAAGGGGCGTACAATCTAAGGTCTCTAACCCTCAAGGGGTGTACAATCTAAGGTCCCTAACCCTCAAGAGGCGTACAATCTAAGGTCCCTAACCCTCAAGGGGGGTACAGTCTAAGGTCCCCAACCCTCAAGGGGCGTACAATCTAAGGTCCCTAACCCTCAAGGAGTGTACAGTCTAAGGTCCCTAACCCTCAAGGGGTGTACAATCTAAGGTCCCTAACCCTCAAGGAGCGTACAATCTAAGGTCCCTAACCCTCAAGGGGCGTACAATCTAAGGTCCCTAATTCACATTCATACATACACATACTAGGGCCAATTTAGACAGGAGCCAATTAACCTGCCAGCATGTCTTTGGAGTGTGGGAGGAAACCGGAGTACCCAGAGGAAACCCACGCAGGCACAGGGAGAACATGCAAACTCCAGGCAGGTGGTGCCGTAGTTGGGATAGGCGGAAGTGCTAACCATTTAGCCACTGTGCTGCCCGTTATTTGTATTATTACAATAATAATAAAAATATTATTGTTGTTGTTGTAAAATAATAATTACAACAATATTAATATTTTTTATTACAGGTACTTATATAGCGCCATCAATTTATGCAGCACCAGGGGTGGACTGGTGATCAGCAGGTTTTCAAATACTCAGGCCAGCCCTTCTGGCACCAACAACCATGCCATGCTCAAAGTCTCTAAAATCCCCTTTCTTCCACATTCTGAGGCTCAGTTTGAACTTCAGCAAGTTTTCTTAACCACGTCTAGATGCCTAAATGCATTGAATTGCTGCCATGTGATTGGCTGATTGGCAGTTTGTGTTACCAAGCAATTGTATTAAAAGAGGTATAGACTCCAGAGAGAGATATCATATTTCCCCGGTACAAATCATTAGTAAGACCTCATCTGGAATATGCAGTTCAGTTTTGGGCTCCAATTCACAAAAAGAACATTGGGGAACTGGAGAAAGTACAGAGAAGGGCAACCAAACTGATAAGAGGCATGGAGGAGATCAGCTATAAGGAAAGATTAGAGGAACTGAATTTCTCTCTTGAGAAGAGGAGATTAAGGGGAGGATATGATCTCCATGTATAATACATAAGGGGGGGGGGGGGATATGATCTCCATGTATAATACATAAGGGGGGGGGGTATGATCTCCATGTATAATACATAAGGGGGATATGATCTCCATGCATAATACATAAGGGGGGATATGATCTCCATGTATAATACATAAGGGGGATATGATCTCCATGTATAATACATAAGGGGGGATATGATCACCATGTATAATACATAAGGGGGGGATATGATCTCCATGTATAATACATAAGGGGGATATGATCTTCATGTATAATACATAAGGGGGGATATGATCACCATGTATAATACATAAGGGGGGATATGATCTCCACGTATAATACATAAGGGGGGATATGATCTCCATGTATAATACATAAGGGGGGATATGATCTCCATGTATAATACATAAGGGGGGGATATGATCTCCTTGTATAATACATAAGGGGGGGATATGATCTCCATGTATAATACATAAGGGGGGATATGATCTCCATGTATAATACATAAGGGGGGGATATGATCTCCATGTATAATACATAAGGGGGATATGATCTTCATGTAATACATAAGCAGGGATATGATCTCCATGTATAATACATAAGGGGGGATATGATCTCCATGTATAATACATAAGGGGGATATGATCTCCATGTATAATACATAAGGGGGGATATGATCTCCATGTATAATACATAAGGGGGGATATGATCTCCATGTATAATACATATGGGGGGATATGATCTCCATGTATAATACATAAGGGGGGATATGATCTCCATGTATAATACATAAGGGGGGATATGATCTCCATGTATAATACATAAGGGGGGATATGATCTCCATGTATAATACATAAAGGGGGGATATGATCTCCATGTATAATACATAAGGGGGGATATGATCTTCATGTATAATACATAAGGGGGGATATGATCTCCATGTATAATACATAAGGGGGGATATGATCTCCATGTATAATACATAAGGGGGGATATGATCTCCATGTATAATACATATGGGGGGATATGATCTCCATGTATAATACATAAGGGGGGATATGATCTCCATGTATAATACATAAGGGGGGATATGATCTCCATGTATAATACATAAGGGGGGATATGATCTCCATGTATAATACATAAGGGGGATATGATCTCCATGTATAATACATAAGGGGGGATATGATCTCCATGTATAATACATAAGGGGGATATGATCTCCATGTATAATACATCAGTGGTTCATATAGTGAACTCGGTGTAGAGTTATTCCCCTGAGGTCATCACAGAGGACAAGGGGGTACTCTTTACGTCTGGAGGAAAAGAAATGTAATCTCCAAACTTGGAAAGGTTTCTTCACAGTAAGAGCTGTGAAAATGTGGAATAGACTCCCTCAACAGTTGGTTGTGGCCAGCTCAGTGGATTGCTTTAAAAAAGATTCTTTCTTGGATACACAGAGTATAACTGGATATAGCATTTATAGGTAAAGTTGATCCCGGGAATATCAGATTGCCTCTTGGGGGATCAGGAAGGAATTGTTTCCCCAGCAGGAGCAAATTGGATCGTGCTTTGCTGGGTTTTTTGCCTTCCTCTGGATCAACTGTGGGAGTAGGATTACAACTTTTTTTTTTTTTTAATGGTTGAACTGGATGGACTTTTGTCTTTTTTTGTTATATAATTTGTGGTGTAGGTTTACACTTATGTACAGCAGCACATAATGTGGTTTTATTTTGTAATTTTTTTGGCGCTGGTGATTTACGTTCTTTTGTCTTTTTTCATCCCAACTAACTAGGTAACTATGAACAGGTGTACCTAATAAAGTGGCTGGTGAGTGTATATATATATATATATATATATATATATATATATATATATATATATATTTTTTTTTTTTTTTTTATAATCAGCAGCACCTGTTCCCGCTTGGATAATATAAGCATGTTACAGAAAGAGGGGTGTGGATTACTTTCGGCAAGTCGCCATGTGACCTCTGCGGGGCCCTCAGAGACGTCAGTTTGTATTGATCCGTCCTCCATAGGGGGGGGGGGGATCTTCACACTTGTCAGGAAGGTCAGTCGAACCCCCAGGCTTCTGACATCCTGAACAGCAGCCACAACGTCCGTAGCTGTGCTGTGTGTTCTTATCGATCTCTGGATTCAGTCAATAGTCTCTGTACAAATCAGAACGGCAGGACAATAGGCCAGCCGCATTTATGACGCATCACTTTTATTGCGCTTCATGGGTCCAGGATGCCTTTATGTAAGAAGGGAATCAAAGCAATGCACGGAATGTAGGTCAGATGCAGCCTTACAGGGCTCTGTTGGAAACGCTGTTAATATCTGAGATAGAACACTTTTACAGCATTAGAAAACATACAGCTCTTAAAGGGAAAGTACAGCTCAGAACGTCAGGCAAAAACAGAAAGATAAAAATAAATAGTCCGAGTCAGGGGCGGACTGACCATTTGGAAACTTGGGCACTGCCCGAGGGCCCGGGGTCAGTAGGGGGCCCCATGAGATGCACCTGGTACCTTTTTCATAGGCTTTTTTTGAGTTTGGGCAAGGACACAGGGGCCCCATGATCCCCTAATGCCCGGGGGCCCCATGAGTTGTCAGTCCGCCCCTGGTCCGAGTACTCAAATAGTTCTACAATATTCACCATCGATTCCCCCCGCAGAACTTTTTTCTGCCACTAGATGTCCTCAGGGCCTGTTCACACTAGAGAGGCGTGTTCTGTGCGCGTTCATAATGCGCTCTGCGATCTGCTTAGGGTGCCAATACATTGTAAATGGCACCCCAGAGATTGCGAACGCAGTGCGTTTGCAGGTACCAGATCCCAGGGTACCGCCGTACCATGCGATTTTCAAAAGTAGTGCATGCACTACTTTTTGTGCATTCCGGTGTGATTTGCAGCCCACTCAAATGAATAGGCTGCAAAATTCCACTTGCGGGGGGAATACACAGGAAACCCACAGGAACCCAGACCACATTCCTGTGTACTTCTGGTGTGAACTGATCCATAGTCTTATGGCCAGTACCATTCAACTCACTTCCTCTGAGCCCAGGTCATCCTGTATCTACCCCCAGCCTGTGACTGGAGAGGGAAAGGTGAAGCAACTCTTTTCTTTGTCACTCTGTTCTCTCCTCCTATCAGTGTGCTCCTGTCCACACATGAACTGATATGTATCTTGTTCCTTTAAGTCAAGGGAAGGTATTTCCACTTTTTGCATTAAAAATACATTCAATCAAACATATATAAATACCTAACTTCATTAATGTCTGCCTTTTAAATCTGTCTGAGTTCAGTTCTGCAAAAATGAAATGAACAGCTTCCAGCAAAGAAGGCAATGAACACTTGCCTGTACTGTTACCCTGGCAGCTGCACTTCATTTCTTTGAGATTCCAAGCATTGCTGAATAAAGCTAACCATTTAACGCCGTCAGGAGTATCTGATGCCGGCATCCCCTGTTGCACTCTGTGGTTTCGTCTGGTGGCTCCTACATCACTGAAGTAGCAATGTAGGTGCCAGTGGAAGGAACCAAATAGTGCAGTGGGGGACCTGGCATAGAATACACCCGCCCCTAGCCACTGAAGGACACTAGTGGAAGGAACTAAAGAGTGAAGTGGGGGACCAGGCATCCAACACACCTGCCCCTATGTCACTGGAGTCCAGAGAGATAAGGTAGGTGCCAGCAGAAAAAAACAAAGAGGGGTTTAGGCATCTCTGAATAACTGAAAGATGCCAGTGGAAAGAATCATTGAGTGCAGTGGGGGACCAAGCATCCAATACACTGATCCCTACATCACTGGAGTACACAGTAGTAATGCAAATGCCAGTTAAAGGAGCCAAAGAGTGCAATGGAGAGCAGGCATCCAATACACCCACTTCTATGTCACTGGAGTACAGAGATGCCAGCAGAAGAAACCAAAGAGTGCAGTAGGAGACTAGATATGCAATATACCCAGCACTGTATAAATAAAAGATGCCAGTGGAAGGAGTCAAAAAGTGCAATGGGGGACCAGGCATCCAATACACCTACCCCTACATCACTGAAGTACACTACTAATACAGGTGCCAACAGAAGGAGCCAAAGAGTGCAGTGGGGGACCAAGCATCCAATGCACCCACCCCTACATCATTGGAGCATACAGAAGTATTGTAGGTGTCAACACAAGGAGCATAAGAGGGCAGTGGGGGACCAAGCATCCAATACACCCACCCCTACATCACTGCAGTACACAATGGTAACATAGGTGCCAAGTAAAGGAGCATAAGAGTGCAGTGGGGGACCAAGCATCCAATACACCCATCCCTACATCAGTGGAGTACACAATGGTAACATAGGTGCCAAGAGAAGGAGCATAAGAGTGCAGTGGGGGACCAAGCATCCAATACACCCATCCCTACATCTCTGGAGTACACAATGGTACCATAGGTGCCAAGCGAAGGAGCAGAGAGTGCAGTGGGGGACCAAGCATCCAATACACCCATCCCTACATCACTGGAGTACACAATGGTAACGTAGGTGCCAACTGAAGGAGCCAAAGAGTGCAGTGGTGGACCAAGCATCCAATACACCCATCCCTACATCACTGGAGTACACAATGGTAACGTAGGTGCCAATTGAAGGAGCCAAAGAGTGCAGTGGTGGACCAAGCATCCAATACACCCATCCCTACATCACTGGAGTACACAATGGTAACGTAGGTGCCAAGTGAAGGAGCCAAAGAGTGCAGTGGGGGACCAAGCATCCAATACACCCACCCCTACATCACTGGAGCACACAGTAGTAATGTAGGTGCCAATGGAAGGAGCCAAAGAGTGCAGCGGGGGACCAAGCATCCAATACACCCACCCCTACATCACTGTAGTACATAGTAGTATTGTAGGTGCCAACGGAAGGAGCCCAAGAGTGCAGTGGGGGACCAGAAATCAATACACGCACCCCTACATCACTGATGTACACAGTAGTAATGTTGGTGCCAATGGAAGGAGCCCAAGAGTGCAGTGGGGGACCAGGCATCCAATACATCCAGAAAAGTGCCAAATGCTAAAGATCTTTCAGCAAACCTATACCTGCAATGGTAATATCTGGTAATCTGGAATACAGAGTATTCAGAAGTACAAAAGTGGCAGTGGAAGAAACCGAAGAGTGCAGTAGTAGGAGACTAGGCATACAATATACCTATCCCCACATAACTAAAAATGCCATAGGAAGGAACCAAAAAGTGCAGTGTGGGACCAGGCATCCAATACACCCAGAAAAGTGATCTTTCCACAAGCCTATACCTGCAATGGTAATCTGGTAATCTGGAATTAGTGTCATACTGAACATATACTCCATTATACGGAGATTTTTCTTTTTTATTGGGATTTTATGTGACAGACCAACACAAGGTGGCACACAATTATGAAGTGGAAAGAAAATGATAAATGGTTTTCAAAATTTTTTACAAATAAATAAATGAAAAGTGTGGTGTGCATTTGTTTGCACCCCCTTCACTCTGATACCCCTAACTAAAATTTAGTGAAACCAATTGCCTTCAGAAGTCACCTAATAGAGTCCCACCTGTGTGTAATTTAATCTCAGTATAAATACAGCTGTTCTGTGAAGCCCTTAGAGATTTATTAGAGAACATTAGTGAACAAACAGCATCATGACGGCCAAGGAACACACCAGACAGGTCAGGGATAAAGTTGTGAAGAAGTTTAAAGCAGGGTTAGGTTATAAATAAATATCCCAAGCGTTGAACATCTCACGGAGCACTGTTCAATCCATCATCCGAAAATGGAGAGTATGGCACAACTGCTAACCAACCAAGACATGGCCAACCACCTAAACTGACAGGCCAGCCAAGGAGAGTAATAATCAGAAAAGCAACCAAGAGGCCCATGGGAACTCTGAAGGAGCTGCAGAGACCCACAGCTAAGGTGGGAGAATCTGTCCACAGGACAACTATTAGTCGTGCACTCCACAAATCTGGCCTTTATGGAAGAGTGACAAGAAGAAAGCCATTGTTGAAAGAAAGCCATAAGAAGTCCCATTTGCAGTTTGCGAGAAGCCATGTGGGGACACAACAAACATGTGGAAGAAGGGGCTCTGGTCAGATGAGACCAAAATTGAAGTTTTTGGCCTAAAAGCAAAACGCTATGTGTGGTGGGAAAACTAACACTGCACATCACCCTGAACACACCATCCCCACTGTGAAACATGGTGGTGGCAGCATCATGTTATGGGGATGCTTTTCTTCAGCAGGGACAGGGAGGCTGGTCAGAGTTGATGGGAAGTTGGATGGAGCTAAATACAGGGCAATCTTAGAAGAAAACCTGTTAGAGTCTGCAAAAGACTTGACACCGGGGTGGAGGTTCCCCTTCCAGCAGGACAACGACCCGAAACATCCAGCCAGAGCTACAATGGAATGGTTTAGATCAAAGCATCTTCATGTGTTAGAATGGCCCCGTCACAGTCCAGACCTAAATCCAATGGAGAATCTGTGGCAAGACTTGAAAATTGATGTTCCCAGACGCTCTCCATCCAATCTGACAGAGCTTGACTATTTTGCAAAGAATAATGGGCAGAAATGTCCCTCTCTAGATGTGCAAAGCTGGTAGAGACATCCCCAAAAAGACTTCCCAATTATGTGGGAAGAGTTTGGGGATGGCCCCTTCCTGTTCCAACATGACTGCGCACCAGTGCACAAAGCAAGGTCCATAAAGACATGGAGGAGCGAGTTTGGGGTGAAGAAACTTGACTGGCCTGCACAGAGTCCTGACCTCAACCCCATAGAACACCTTTGGGATGAATGAGAGCGGAGGCTGCGAGCCAGGCCTCCTCCCCCGACATCAGTGCCTGACCTGACAAATGTGCTTCTGGAAGAATGGTCCAACCTTCCCATAGACACCCTCCTAAACCTTGTGGACGGCCTTCCCAGAAGAGTTGAAGCTGTTATAGCTGTAAAGGGCGGGGCCAACTCAATATTGAACCCTACGGACTAAGACTGGGAGGCCATTAAAGTTCATGTGCGTGGAAAGGCCGGTGACCCAATACTTTTGGCAATATATTCTGTATATATATATATATATATATATAGAGAGAGAGAGAGAGTATACTGTATATGTGTCCTTTTACGACGGAAAAGAAGGTGGACTGAATTGAGCCATTATCTCCTCTAGTTATGTACAACAGGCACCGAGATACTTAGGAACAATTACGGAATAATGAGGTTCATTAGGCAGCGCAGTAAAAATTAACAAAGGCGATTCATTATGGGCGTTTTATCCAAGGAGCCGTTGATTTGATCTTTGTTAATATTCCAAAGGATTTCCTTGGCAGATAAGGCCTTGGCAGACAAGGTGGACGATCAATTATATCTGCAGCTCTAGTAATGGCATGAGATGGGTCCTGATGGATTGAGTCAGTACAGCGCCAAAGCATAAGGAACAACAAGCTGGCGCAATCATTTATTCCACGCCGAGCGGTTCCATCCACAGGAAGAGTGGACTCGTTTAAAGTGAACCTGTACTTTGTACATACTAGGAAAATATAAGGTCCACTACTCTATGGGGCATAGGTGACCGTTCCCTTCTACTTGTTCCCCAGCAGATTTAATCGGCCACAAGCAGAGACTTTACAGGGTCTGTGCACACCCCCCTTCACTGTCATGTGACAGCATGCAAGTATGATGATTGGCTGCTGAGACGCTAAGGTCTGTTTATAAAATATTTACATTCATCCAGTATATCTGCGTCTACATTAGTTTTGTATGAATTGTGAAAAATTGATGTGCTTTTGGCCATTTTCTCTTCTGAACGAATGTATTTTTTTAAATTGAGTGCAGTGGAAGAATACTGAATTATGGCCACTAGATGGCTATATTATTATTAACAAATAAATGTAACAAATTATTATTATTATACAGTATTTATAAAGTGCCAATGGTTCGCTCAGCGCTGTACATTACAAAGGGGGACAGAACATGTGACAGAACAATACCAATACAATGCAAAACATGAGGGGATCGAGGGCCCTGCTCTTTCGAGCTTACAATCTAGGAGGGAGGGGATGGTGGCACAGGAGGAGATAGCTGTAGGGGATGGAGTGGTAGGAAGAGTGGAGGAGGTCGGCAATTTAGCAGGGGGTGGGGTAGGCTTCCCTGAAGAGGTGGGTTTTCAGGGTGCGCCTAAAGGAGAGGAGAGTAGGTGATAATCTGATGGGTTGGGGCAGGGAGTTCCAGAGGATGGGTGACACTCTGGAGAAGTCCTGGAGGCGGGCATGGGAGGAGGAGACCAGGGAACTAGAGAGAAGGAGGTCTTGTGAGGAGCGGAGTGTGCGTGTTGGGCGGTACTTGGATATTAGGTCAGTGATGTAGTTCGGGGCAGTATGGTGGACGGCTTTGTACGTCAGTGTTAGGATTTTGAATTTGATCCGTTGCGCAATCGGAAGCCAGTGGAGGGATTGGCAGAGGGGGGGGGTGGCGGAGATGGAGCGGTTGGAAAGGTGAATGAGTCTGGCAGCCGTATTCAGGATCGACTGAAGCGGGGATAGCCAGTGGCGAGGCAGGAATGGTTGCTAATTCCCTCTAGCGTTCTCTAAAATTGTTGCATTGTATCTCTTGTTACAAAGATGTAAGTTTTACCTGGCTCTTATCTCGGGACCACAATACAATATTTCTCCACTGACTGATGAAACAATATTCATTCTGAATAGAAAAGAGCAAAAAGAACATTCACTTTTGCCAATTTAGACAGAACGAATCTGCATGCAGTTTTACTGGAGGAACGGCTCTGCAAATTTTTTTTTTTTATAAATAGACCTCTAAGCGCTATATTATGGGGCAACAGAAGAGTATGATCATTCTGCCATGCACAGAAATTGAATGTTTTCTTGAGTGGGCCAGCTAATACTGTAGTCAACAAAAAGCTTCTCTAGCGCCCCCTCCTGTCTTCTGGTTGGCTGTGACACTGAAAAAATGCGGCTATCAAGTAACCAATAAAAATCTTCTCTAGAGCCCCTCTTTTCTTCTGGTGGGCTGTGACACTGAAAAAAATGTGACTATCAAAAACCATTAAAAAGTTTCTCTAGCACCCTCTCCTGCCTTCTTGTTGGCTGTGATGCTAAAAACAATTTAACTATCAAATAACCGACAAAAGGCTTCTCTAGCACCCCCTCCTGCCTTCTGGTTGGCTGTGATATTGAAAAAAATGTGACTATCAAATACAAATAGCTTCTCTAGCGCCCCCTTCTGCCTTCTGGTTAGCTGTGACATTGAAAAAAATGGGACTATTAAATAACCAACAAAAATCTTCTCTAGCCCCCCTCCTGTTTTCTGGTTGGCTGTGACACTGAAAAAAATGTGGCTATCAAATAATCAACAAATAGATTCTCTAGCACCCCCTCCTGCCTTCTGGTTGGCTGTGATATTGAAAAAAAATGAAACTATCTAAAAAAAACCGACAAAAGGCTTCTCTAGCGCCCCCTGCTGCCTTCTGGTTGGCTGTGACATTAAAAAAATGGGACTATCAGATAACCAACTAAAAGTTTCTCTAGCCCCGCTCCTGCCTTCTGGTTGGCTGTGACACTGAAAAAAAATGTGACTATCAACTAACCAAGAAAAAGCTTTTCTAGAGCCCCCTCCTGCCTTCTGGTTGGCTGTGACACTGAAAAAAATTTGACTATCAAATAAGCAACAAAAGGCTTCTCTAGCCCCCCTCATGCCTTCTGGTTGGCTGTGACACTGACATAAAATGTGACTATCAAATAACCAACAAGTGGCTTCTCTAGCTCCCCCTCCTGCCTTCTGATTGGCTTTGATGCTGAAAATATTGGGACTATCAAATAATCAATAAAAAGCTTCTCTAGCGCCCCCTCCTGCCTTCTGGTTGGCTGTGACATTGAAAAAAATGTGGCTATCAAATAACCAACAAAAAGCTTCTCTAGCGCCCCCTCCTGCTTTCTGGTTGGCTGTGACATTGAAAAAAATGGGACTATTAAATAAGCAACAAAAAGCTTCTCTAGCCCCCCTCCTGTCTTCTGGTTGGCTGTGACACTGAAAAAAAAAATGTGGCTATCAAATAATCAACAAATAGATTCTCTAGCACACCCTCCTGCCTTCTGGTTGGCTGTGATATTGAAAAAAATGTGACTATCAAATAACCAACAAAAAGCTTCTCTAGAACTCCCCACCCATCCTGCCTTCGTGTTGGCTGTGACACTGAAAAAAAATGTGACTCTCAAATAACCAATAAAAAGCTTCTCTAGCGCCCCCTCCTGTCTTCTGGTTGGCTGTGACGCTGAAAAAAAGTGGCTATCAAATAACCAATAAAAAGCTTCTCTAGCACCCCCTCCTGTCTTCTGGTTGGCTGGGACACTGAAAAAAAAAATGTGGCTATCAAATAATCAACAAATAGATTCTCTAGCGCCCCCTCCTGCCTTCTGGTTGGCTGTGATATTGAAAAAAATGTGACTATCAAATAACCAACAAAAGCTTCTCTAGAACCCCCTCCTGTCTTCTGGTTGGCTGTGACACTGAGAAAAAGTGGCTATCAAATAACCAATAAAAAGCTTCTCTAGCGCCCCCTCCTGTCTTCTGGTTGGCTGTGACGCTGAGAAAAAGTGGCTATCAAATAACCAAAAAAGCTTCTCTAGCGCCCCCTCCTGCCTTCTGGTTGGCTGTGACACTGAAAAAAAGTGGCTATCAAATAACCAATAAAAAGCTTCTCTAGCGCCCCCTCCTGCCTTCTGGTTGGCTGTGACACTGAGAAAAAGTGGCTATCAAATAACCAATAAAAAGCTTCTCTAGCGCCCCCTCCTGTCTTCTGGTTGGCTGTGACACTGAGAAAAAGTGGCTATCAAATAACCAATAAAAAGCTTCTCTAGCGCCCCCTCCTGTCTTCTGGTTGGCTGTGACACTGAGAAAAAGTGGCTATCAAATAAGCTAGGTGGGCCAGCTGTGGACCAGAACAGCGGGGGAGCGGGTGAAAGGAGTGCACAAGCCATTTATTTGGGGCTCATATTGGGGCTCATTCACAACATCCATCATTGCTTGTATACGGGTTGGCCATGGTTGTATTATTTTTTTCTATGCATCGGTTGATGCAACCATTGATAACGGCGTCAGCTGATACCACATAAAGACGAGTGTAAATTTTCACGGAAAGCCGTGAGCTCTTCCTTTAGGATTCTCCGATCGATGGTTCCAACCGTCAATTGATCTTCTGCCGCTGGCTAAACTGCTTACCAAACCCCATGGGGCCATTTCACACCCATGCATTTCAACACACGCATTTCACACGCATTCACGCATCGGTAGAGGTTTGCAATGGTGCTGATTGTGTATTACATTGACATCTGTTGATGTGCGCTATAGGGGATCGTCCATATGGGCGTATCTAGCCGTAAAACGTATTATACTGCCTCATGTTGTCAGTCCGCCCCTAAGCACCATCATTTTACACAGCGCTTTACATATATATTGTACATTCACATCAGTCCCTAACCCTCAAGGGGCGTACAATCTAAGGTCCCTAACTCACATTCATATACTAGGGACAATTTAGACAGGATCCAATTAATGTACCAGCATGTCTTTGGAGTGTGGGAGGAAACCGGAGTACCAGGAGGAAACCCACACAGGGACGGAGACAACATGCCAACGTTAGGCAGGTGGTGCCGTGGTTGGGATTCACACCAATGACTCTAGTACTGCCAGGCGGAAGTGCTAACCACTTAGCTACTGTGCTGTTTTTCAGTGGATACATATTACACTACCAGCAACATAGAAAAAGAGAATGAGAAAAAAAAAAAGATTTTTGTTGTTGTGACCCCGCTACAGAAATTTCCCCTGCTGTGTCATGAGAACAGGAAGTAGGAGTGAATCTCCCTAGCGGGGACACAGACAAGAATAAAGGTCTAATGCTGGCCATACATGGGTCAAAATTCGACCGATTTTTTTTTGTCCGAAAATCGGACCGATTTTCGCTCTGTTAGTGGGGTCAATGGCACCGGCCAATTTTCGTGGTTCCTCCCCTTTTTGGTGATCGGGCATGTTGGAAAATTTGTGAAAAACTACCGATTTTCTACTCAATGATGGTCAATTCGTACAATCGTTTTTCCAAAAAGAATATGCGCATGAGCCGCGAACACAGAAGTTTCACCTGTTATATGGGGTGAACTTTATGATTTGGTCGGCCGAGTTTCGAAATCATTGATGGCGCCATCGAATTACCGAGCGAATGACATTTTTGATTTTCAGATGAAAAATCGTTCAGAATTCTCCACTCTATATAAAACTACAAAAAATGCTGCAGTTGGAGTTCTACTTTACTGCGAATTGATTGGGCTCCGGTCTTTAGCACAGCTGCAGTGTTTCCTGCAAAGCATTGACAGTTCCCTTTTACAATATGCCTGGCACGGCTTCTTAATGTGTCTGTCTGCCTGGAGCATCCGGAGACGCAGACCAAACTGCGGCTCAGCCTCGCCTGTCACTACCAGGCGGATTGTCTCCAGGCTGAACTGCGGCCTTATTATGTTCAGTGTCACCGAGACCCGGAGGTTGTCACCCTGCGCACATCACAAGATAATTAAACCGCCCTGACTGTCAGGAGAGAGGGGGAGGAATGACCCCGCGCTCAGCTATTACTCCTGACACCAATGACACCGAGATCAGCCGAACATCAGAACCATTCCCTTCATTATAGAAAATCATAAATGGAGTAACACTGAATGTGTGAGCGCAGCGAGTTATAGCGGCCAATCGTGTGTTGCTTGAATGCAGGGAGATCTAGAAAATGGTTCGTTCTGATTGGCTGCAGGGAGATCTATAAAGTGGTTCTTTCTGATTGGCTGCAAGGGGGATCTATAAAGTGGCTCTTTCGGATTGGCTGCAGGGAGATCTCTAAAAGGGTTATTTCTGATTGGCTGCGAGGAACCCTTTAAAGAGCTTATTTCTGATTGGCTGTGAGGAGATCTGTAAACTAGTTATTTTTAATGGACGTCAGAAGATCTATAAATTGGTTATTTATGATTGGCTGCGGGGAGATCTATAAATAGGTTATTTATGATTGGCTGCGGGGAGATCTATAAATAGGTTATTTTTGATTGGCTGGAGGAAAACCTGTAAAGAGGGTTTTTTTTTCTGATTGGCTGCAGGGAGCCCTTTAAAGAGCATATTTCTGATTGGCTGTGAGGAGATCTGTAAAGTAGTTATTTTTGATGGAGTGCAAGAGGATCTATGAATCGGTTATTTCTGATTGGCTGCAAGGAGACCTGTAAAGAGGTTATTTCTGATTGGCTGCAGGGAGATCTATAAATAGTTTTTTTCTGATTGGCTGTAGTGAAATCTGTAAACTGGTTATTTCTAAATGGTTGCAGGGAGACCTGTAAAGAGGTTATTTCTGATTGGCTGCGAGGAGATCTGCAAACTAGTTATTTTTGATAGACTGCAAGAAGATCTCCAAATTGGTTATTTCTGATTGGCTGCGGGGAGATCTATAAATAGGTTATTTCTGATTGGATGTGGGGAGATCTATAAATTGGTTATTTCTGATTGGTTGCAGGGAGATCTATAAATTGGTTATTTCTGATTGGTTGCAGGGAGATCTATAAATAGGTTATTTCTGATTGGCTGTAGTGAAATCTGTAAGCTGGTTATTTCTAATTGGCTGCAAGGAGACCTGTAAAGAGGTTATTTCTGATTGGCTGCAGGGAGATCTATAAACAGTTTTTTTTTCTGATTGGCTGTATTGAAATCTGTAAACTGGTTATTTCTAAATGGCTGCAGGGAGACCTGTAAAGAGCTTATTTCTGATTGGCTGCAAGGAGATCTGTAACCTAGTTATCTTTGATGGACTGCAGGAATATCTATAAAATGGTTAATTCTGATTGGCTGCACGGAGATCTATAAAGAGGGAGATCTATAAATTGTGGACTTGTTCTATTTTGTTGTATTTTAACAGTTTGGATAATAAAAATGTTATATTTTATTGGATGTTTATTATTGTGTGTCATATAACACTGGGAAGGAATATTTAAAGCCCCCTTCTTTTATATAGACTCTCTTCACATTACAATTCATTATCAGGGATGAGACCTCCCACTGCTATGTCCAGAAATAAGTATTGGACCTGGATTTGTTATTTGAGGCCTATAAATTGATTATTTCTGATTGGCTACAAGGAAATCTATAAACTAGTCATTTCTGATGGACTGCAGGGAGAGCTAAAAGGAGATATATAAATTGGTTGATTCTGATTGGCTGTATGGAGATCTATAAATTGGTTAATTCTGATTTACTGCAGGGAGATCTATAAACTGGTTATTTCTGATTGGCTGGAGGGAGATCTGTAAATGTTTTTTTTTCTCATTGGCTGCAGGGAGCTCTATAAAGAGGTCCTTTTTGATCGGCTGTAGTGAAATCTACAGGTTATTTCTGATTGGCTGCAGGGAGACCTGTAAAGAGCATTTTTTTGGCTGCAAGGGGATCTATAAATTGGTTATTTCTGATTGGATGCATGGAGATCTTAAATTGGTTATTTGTGGCTGTAGGGAGATCTCTAAATTTATTATTTCTGGTTTACTGCAGGGAGATCTAAAAATTTGTTATTGTTATTTCTGCAGGTAGATCTATAAACTGGTTATTTCTGATTGGATGCATGGAGATCTTAAAATCGGTAATTTCTGATTGGCTGTAGGGAGATCTATAAATTTATTATTTCTTACCGGCTGCAGGTAGATCTATAAATTGGTTATTTCTGATTGGATGCACAGAGATCTTAAAATTGGTTATTTGTGACTGGCTGTAGGGAGATCCATTATTTTTTTTATTTCTGGTTTACTGCAGGGAGATCTATAAATTTGTTATTGGCTGCAGGTAGATCTATAAGCTCGTTACTTCTGATTGGCTGCAGGGAGATCTGTAAATGTTTGGGTTTTTTTTTGATGGCTGCAGGGAGATCTATAATGAGGTTATTACTGATTGGCTGTAGTGAAATCTATAAACTGCTTATTTCTGATTGGCTGCAGGAAAATCTATACACTGCTTATTTCTGATTGGCTGCAGGAAAATCTATAAACTGTTTATTTCTGATTGGCTGCAGGAAAATCTATAAACTGTTTATTTCTGATTGGCTGCAGGAAAATCTATAAACTGCTTCTTTCTGATTGGCTGCAGGAAAATCTATAAACTGCTTATTTCTGATTGGCTGCAGGAAAATCTATAAACTGCTTATTTCTGATTGGCTGCAGGAAAATCTATAAACTGCTTTGTTCTGATTTGCTGCAGGAAAATCTATAAACTGTTTATTTCTGATTGGCTGCAGGGAGACCTTTAAAGAGCTTTTTGTTTTTCCTATTGGCTGCAAGGGTATCTATAAATTGGTTGATTCTCATTGGCTGCTATGAATTGCTGTTCTCTACACCTGGTTATCATTTTGTATTTTATCAGTAAATCTGTACTCAGGCAGGGAAGCGTCTCTGTCTACAGCCCGTCACTTTGTACAGGGATAACAATAGAATTGTCTTTATGGGGAATGTTCAGTTTTTTTCAGAAAACGTTTTAGATTTACTTGAAAAAGAGATCATCTCACAATAATGTCGTGAATGAATCATTCTGGATGTTTTACTGAATCTCAAAATAATTTTAAAAAAAACAACTTCAAGGTGAACCATGATCCAATAATTCAGACAGAAGCTGAACGCTGAATTCTACGTAGCCAACCACAGAAACGGGAACAATCAGAGATGAGCCATATACAGGCCCCCCAAAATTCCAGAAAATCTCTTCCTACAAAAATCAACTTTCCAACATTCTGATGTGACCTGATCACCCCAGGAGATCCTCATATCATTAAAGTGTTACTCAACCCACAACAGTACAATCAGTCTGTATATGCAGTAAAGCATGCTTGTTATACTCACTGTGGAACCTAAGGGGTTAATTCTCTGCATTGTATAAAAAGGCTGTTTGATCCTGTCTTCTCTGCCCCTCCTCTTGTTTAAATGTCTAAGCTGATAAGACAGACTGAAGATGTAGCCCTTCTGCACATGCTCAGTTTGGTGTGTACTGCTAGAGGGTTTTTTTTTTTTCTTGGGAGGGTGCATATGATCAGCACAGAGCCAATCAGCACTGCCCAGACAGAGGGTCAGAGGTCCTGCATCCTCCTAGAGCATAATGAAAACTCCTCCTACAAGCTTTAACCAGTGCTCTGTCACAGTCACAAGACTGCTCTAACTGCTGATGAGAAAAGGTATTTAGCAGTTTCTATATACTAAAATAATTGCATTTCCATGTTCTGTGTACTGTGGGAGACCAGATATAGTGAATGCAGGGCCCGGGGAGACCGGATATAATGAATGCAGGGTCTGGTGAGACCAGATATAGTGAATGCAGGGTCGGGGGGAGACCAGATATAGTGAATGCAGGGTCCGGGGAGACCGGATATAGTGAATGCAGGGTCCGGGGAGACCGGATATAGTGAATGCAGGGTCCTGGGAGAACGGATATAGTGAATGCAGGGTCCAGGGAGATCGAATATAGTGAATGCAGGGTCCGGGGAGAGCAGATATAGTGAATGCAGGGTCCGGGGAGACCAGATATAGTGAATGCAGGGTCCGGGGAGAGCGGATATAGTGAATGCAGGGTCCGGGGAGAATGAATATAGTGAATGCAGGGTCCGGGGAGAGCATATAGTGAATGCAGGGTCCGGGGAGACCAGATATAGTGAATGCAGGGTCCTGGGAGACCAGATATAGTGAATGCAGAGTCCGGGGAGACCAGATATAGTGAATGCAGGGTCCGGGGAGACCAGATATAGTGAATGCAGGGTCCTGGGAGAACGGATACAGTGAATGCAGGGTCCGGGGAGAGCAGATATAGTGAATGCAGGGTCCGGGGAGACCAGATATAGTGAATGCAGGGTCCTGGGAGACCGGATATAGAGAATGCAGGGTCCGGGGGAGAACGGATATAGTGAATGCAGGGTACTGGGAGAACGGATATAGTGAATGCAGGGTCCGGGGAGAGCAGATATAGTGAATGCAGGGTCCGGGGAGACCAGATATAGTGAATGCAGGGTCCTGGGAGACCGGATATAGAGAATGCAGGGTCCGGGGGAGAGCGGATATAGTGAATGCAGGGTCCGGGGAGACCGGATATAGTGAATGCAGGGTCCGGGGAGACCAGATATAGTGAATGCAGGGTCCGGGGAGACCGGATATAGTGATTGCAGAGTCCGGGGAGACCGGATATAGTGAATGCAGGGTCCGGGGAGACCGGATATAGTGAATGCAGGGTCCGGGGAGACCCGGGTATAGTGATTGCAGGGTCCGGGGAGACCAGACATAGTGAATGCAGGGTCCGGGGAGACCGGATATAGTGAATGCAGGGTCCGGGGAGACCGGATATAGTGAATGCAGGGTCCTGGGAGAACGGATATAGTGAATGCAGGGTCCGGGGAGATCGAATATAGTGAATGCAGGGTCCGGGGAGAGCAGATATAGTGAATGCAGGGTCCGGGGAGACCAGATATAGTGAATGCAGGGTCCGGGGAGACCGGATATAGTGAATGCAGGGTCCGGGGAGAGCGGATATAGTGAATGCAGGGTCCAGGGAGAACGAATATAGTGAATGCAGGGTCCGGGGAGAGCAGATATAGTGAATGCAGGGTCCGGGGAGACCAGATATAGTGAATGCAGGGTCCTGGGAGACCGGATATAGTGAATGCAGAGTCCGGGGAGACCAGATATAGTGAATGCAGGGTCCTGGGAGAACGGATATAGTGAATGCAGGGTCCGGGGAGAGCAGATATAGTGAATGCAGGGTCCGGGGAGACCAGATATAGTGAATGCAGGGTCCGGGGAGACCAGATATAGTGAATGCAGGGTCCGGGGAGACCGTATATAGTGATTGCAGAGTCCGGGGAGACCGGATATAGTGAATGCAGGGTACATGGAGAGCGGATATAGTGAATGCAGAGTCTGGGGAGAGCTGATATAGTGAATGCAGGGTCCGGGGAGAGCTGATATAGTGAATGCAGGGTCCGGGGAGACCAGATATAGTGAATGCAGGATCTGGGGAGAGCGGATATAATGAATGCAGTAGGGGTCCTTCTCTGCACCTGCTGGTAGGGCACAGTATTTTTTATTCTCCAGCTGCTATCTAAAAAACACAACAGTAAGAGTTTGCACTCCTTTTGTTTCGATGGCCCAGAAATGTATTAGTTTGATTCAAATTGAAATCAGCAACTGGGCTTTTAAAAGCATGATAGAGGACCGGGAGCAGACATTTCAGGTCCAGCACCATTCATCCTCCAAGTCGAGTGATGGACCAACCCATTTTCTAGGAGTCTAGGCTGTCATGGACACGCCCCCCTGGTGTTCACATGTCGAGCTCCTCTCACTATTTGGAGGATAGCTGCACAAATCATGGGCAGCACAGTGACTAAATGGGTAGCACTTCCGCCTGGCAGTACTGGGGCCATTGGTTTAAATCCCAACCACAGCACCACCTGTCTGAAGTTTGCATGTTCTCCCTGTGCCTGTGTGGGTTTCCTCCGGGTACTCCGGTTTCCTCCCACACTCCAAAGACAGGCTGGTAGGTGAATTGGCTCCTGTCTAAATTGTCCCTAGTATGTGTATGTATGAATGTGAGTTAGGGACCTTAGATTGTACGCCCCTTGAGGGTTAGGGACTGATGTGAATGTACAATATATATGTAAAGTGCTGCGTACATTGACGGTGCTATATAAGTACCTGAAATAAATCCTACAATTCTTGAAAAGTATGTAAAATCCAGGGGAAGGGGGTTTTGGACCTCTACAGAGAGACTGCTGATTCCACAGAGTGAGAGCAAGGGTCCTTCTCTGTAGCATGCTGGCTGGGTACATTTTCTATTGAAAAAAAACAACATGCTGCAGAGGAGGGCTCTTGCTTCATCTGTGGAATTTCGTGGTCTTTTTACCACCCCCCTTGCTGAGTCAGATCTATAGTTCTGCAATAAGCAAAGCTCCTACTCACCGCAGACTGGAGAGCCCGAACTCTGACTCAATGGGGGGGAGGGGCAGGTGTCGGACCTGTTCAGAGAGACCTCTGCTTCTGCAAGGGCAAGGGTCCTTCTATGCAGCATGCTGGCAGGGGACAGGCTTTTCTACCCTGGCTGTGGTTGTAAGACTTTGTACAGCTTTTGTCTTGATGCACCAGGAAAGTATTTAGGTGATTTCAACTAAAAGTTTGATTGGATGTAATTAATTCAATAAAAAAAACAAAGTCATATGGCCTTAATATCGTTGGCAGTGGCCACTAGTGCTTTGTGAATGTGTGGGAGCCTGGACTGCGTGTGGATTGTTCATCGTACATTAGAATCTCTCCCACAAAGTACTGGCGATATGGGACTAATCTGACCCGGCAGAACCATTATCAGGCATGGCTGTTACATTGTAGTTGATGTGGGAGGGAGCCATCATGGATCATGGAAGGTACCAGGACTGGTCATGGGAGATTTCTAGTTAGGCACAATCAGAGTTTTACATGTATGGAGCCCCAGCCCAGCAGAGATTACCTCCATTGCACCCATAGCAGTTATCTAATTATTCCTGAAGATGGAAAGTTTTTTCATTAAAAAAAAAAACTTCTACTAGACTGTTTACTGACAAAATCACCGACTTGTCATACTCACTGCTCATATATTCAGGATGGATCCCAAATACAATGACAGATCATTATCTTTTTTTTTTTTTTTTTTCTCTCTTCTCTTTTTTCTCTTTTTCTCTTTTCCTTTTCTCTTTTTTTTTTTTCTCTTTTTTTTTTTTTTTTTTTTTATTTTTTCGCTTTTTTTTTTTTTTTTTTTTCTCTTTTTTTTTTTTTTTCTTTTCTTTTTTTTTTTTCCTTTTTTTTTTTTTCTTTTTTTTTTTTTTCCTCTCTTTTTTTCTTTCTTTTTTCTCTTTCTTCTTTTTTTTTTTTTTTTTTTTTTTTTTTTTTTTTTTTTTTTTTTTCTTTTTTTTTCTTTTTTTTTCTTTTTTTTTTTTTTTTTTTTTTTTTTTTTTTTTTTTTTTTTTTTTTTTTTTTTTTTTTTTTTTTTTTTTTTCTTTTTTTTTTTTTTTTTTTTTTTTTTTTTTTTTTTTTTTTTTTTTTTTTTTTTTTTTTTTTTTTTTTTTTTTTTTTTTTTTTTTTTATTTCTCTTTTTTTTTTTTTTTTTTTTTCTTTTTTTTTTTTTTTTTTTTTTTTTTTTTTTTTTTTTTTTTTTTTTTTTTTTTTCTTTTTTTTTTTTTTTTTTTTTTTTTTTTTTTTTTTTTTTTTTTTTTTTTTTTTTTTTTTCTTTTTTTTTTTTTTTTTTTTTCATTCTCTTTTTTTTTTTTTTTTTTTTTTTTTTTTTTTTTTTTTTTTTTTTTTTTTTTTTTTTTCTTTTTCTATTTTTTTTTTTTCTTTTTTTTTTTTTTTTTTTTTTTTTTTTTTTTTTTTTTTTTTTCTTTCTTTTTTTTTTTTTTTTTTTTTTTTTTTTTTTCTTTTTTTTTTTTTTTTTTTTTTTTTTTTTTTTTTTTTTTTTTTTTTTTTCTTTTTTTTTTTTTTTTTTTTTTTTTTTTTTTTTTTCTTTTTACTTTTTTTTCTTTTTTTTTTTTTTTTTTTTTTTTTTCTTTCTTTCTTTTTTTTTTTCCATTTTTCTTTCCTTTTATCTTTTCCTTTTTTTTCTCTTTTTTTCTTTTTTTTTTTTCTCTCCCCATTTTTTTTCTCAGTTTCTTCATATCTCTTTTTTTTTCATTTTTTCTTTCTTTTTCTTTCTCTCTTTTTTTTCTTTTTTTTCAGTCTTTCTTTTCTTTTTTTCTTTTTTTCTCTTTCTTTCTTTTCTTTTTTTTTTCTTTTTTTTTCTTTTTCTCTTCTTTTTTTTTTCTTTTTTCTTTCTTTTTTTTTTTTTTTTTTTTTCTTTTTTTTTTTTTTTTTTTTTTTTTTTTTTTTTTCTTTTTTTTTTTTTTTTTTTTTTTTTTTTTTTTTTCTTTTTTTCTTTTTTTTTTTTCTTTTTCTTTCTTTTTTTTCTTTTTTCTTTTTTTTTTTTTTTTTCTTTTTTTTTTTTTTTTTTTTTTCTTTTTTTTTTTTTTTCTTTTTTCTCATCTCTTTTTTCTCTTTTTTTTTCTTTTTTTTTTTCTTTTTTTTTTTTTCTTTTTTCCTTTCTCTTTTTTTTTTTTCTTTTTCTTTCTATTTTTTTTTTTTTTATTCTCTCTTTTTTTTTTTTTTTTTATTTTTCTTTTTTCTCATTTTTTTTCTCTTTTTCTTTCATCTTTTTTTTCTTTCTTTTTTTTTCAGTCTCTCTTTTTCTCTCTTTTTTTTTCTCTCCATCTTTTTCTCTCTTTCTCTCTCTTTCTCTTTTTTTTTTTTTTTTCCATTTTTTCTTTTTTCTTTTTTTTTTTTTTCTCTCCCCTTTTTTTTTTTCTCTTTTTTTTTTTTTTTTTTTTTTCAATTTTCTTTTTTTTCTTTTTTTTTTTTTTTTTTTTTTCTTTTTTTTCTCTCTCTTTTTATTTTTCTTTTTTTTTTCTTTTCCTATCTTCTTTCTTTTTTTTTTATTCTCCCTATGTCACTTCATGGCAAAGCATGGATGGCTCTGCTGCCAAATCGGGTGTAGCAGGTGTGCTCTCCCAGAGGACTGCAGACAGGGGAGGCTGGGAGCTCTCTCCCGGTCCCGGTGTCCCTGTGTCCCTGTGCTCTGCCTGTGTCCCCAGGAACAGAGGATGCTGCGGGCTGTGAGGAGAGAGCAGCACACAGACCGCAGGGAGAGGCAGCAGTTAATGAGAACACGGCGGCGGAGGCTCTGCTGTGATGTAATCAGAGGGATGAGGAGGAGAGGATGCCATTCACTTTCATAGCACTGCTTCTCAGCCTCACTGCCCCCTCCAGGTTCACGCCAAGGCTCCGTTCACCCCCCCCCCCCCCCCCCCCCCACGTTCTGTGTGCTACAACGCAGGATCACAGCGCGCTAACAGCGCAGGAAAACTAGCCACCATTATAATCTATGAGGATCTGCATCTCAATGGGGCTGATTTACTAAAGGCAAATAGACTGTGTACTTTGCAAGTGCAGTTGCTTCCAGAGCTTAATGAGGGCCGTTTGACACTGGCGCACCTTAAAACACAGGGTGGACTGACAAACTCATGGGGCCCCCATGGGGGGCAATAGGGGATCATGGGGCCCCTGCAGGGGCAGATTGACAACTCATGGGGCCCCCGGGCAATAGGGGATCATGCAGGGGGGGCCCCTGTATGGGCAGACTGACAACTCATGGGGCCCCCGGGCAATAGGGGATCATGGGGCCCCTGCAGGGGCAGACTGACAACTCATGGGGCCCCCGGGCAATAGGGGATCATGGGGCCCCTGCAGGGGCAGACTGACAACTCATGGGGCCCCCGGGCAATAGGGGATCATGCAGGGGGGGCCCCCCTGCATGGGGGCAGACTGACAACTCATGGGGCCCCCGGGCAATAGGGGATCATGGGGCCCCTGCAGGGGCAGACTAACAACTCATGGGGCCACCGGGCAATAGGGGATCATGGGGCCCCTGTGTCCTTGCCCAAACTCAAAAGAGCCTATGAAAAATGTACCAGGGGCATCTCATGGGGCCCCCTACTGACCACGGGCCCTCGGGGAGTGCCTGAGTTTCCAAATGGTCAGTCCTCCCCTGGTTTTTTGGTGAATTTTCTGGATCACTGTCTCCCAGCATGCACCTATGAAACTTGGACATGTGATTTAAACAATGCAGGTGCGTTTTTGTTGTGTGCTTCCTATAGAAATCAATGGGAGGCGCGTTATTGGTGTGCTTTTGCCAAGCGTGCCAAAGACGCAGCACACCGGACTTTTCAAAACGCAGCTCAGCAACGCGAACAGTTACGTGGGACGCCCTGGTTCACACTGATGCGGTGCGGGAATCGCAGCGATTCCTGTGCGTTTCCCACACCGCATACCAGTCGCACTGCGTTCATACGATCTGCTGCGTGTGTCAATAAAATCGCAGGTGAACAAAAAACACCTTTTTTCATGCGGATGCGTTGCGACTTGAGCCAATCAAAATGAACGGGCTCAGATCGCATTGCACAGAATCGCATTGAATGCTGTGTGATTCCTGTGCAAATCACATGCGGTGTGCAGCTTGAACCAGGCCGTGTGCTTTGTGTTTTAGAGCAGCAAGATCACACAGGTATGAAAAAGGGCCTATAGGAGGGGAAACTCTACTGACTTTGCGTCCCGTTGACTTCAATGTAAAAAACGGATGAAAATGGATGTAAATGGACAAAAATGAATGTAAATGGACAAAAACGGATGAAAAAGGGATGTAAACGGACACAAATGGATGTAAACTGTTGCAAACAAGCAAAAATGGATGTAAACGGATGAAAGATGGATGTAAACGGACAAAAACAGATGTACATGAACAAAAATGGATGTAAACAGATGAAAAACTAATGTAAATGGATGTAAACGGACACAAATGGATGTAAAAGGGTATAAATGGACAAAAACAGATGTAAACGGACGAAAAATGGATAAACAATGGATGAAAACTAATGTGAACTGATCCGTTTTTTTTCTTGGAAAAAAACGTAACTGAACTGATGAAAAAAACGGACGGCCCGTGTGAGAGGGGCCTAACACCTGGAAGTGCCGCAAGGCAGCAGCTTATTCCCCCCGAAAAGTCGGTAATTACCTTTTGCCACCAAAAAGTAACGTGAGCGGTACCAGCGCCCAAATCCTGATCCGAAGAAGCCAGCGTGTGCCTAATTCTATCACCAATGATGCAAAACTGATACATGGGTTTTGGGTGGAGTCCCCCTTTAAGCACGTCCGCCTGTCCTATGATGGGCCTCATTCTTCTCAGCATCCAATACCAGGAGGACGCAGGACTCCTCCGCCCAGCGATGTGTGTGTAAGACGCAGCAAAGATTTCATCAGTGAGTGGAATCATTCCCGTGTAATCGCACCTTTCCCCCGCCTGACTCGCCTCGATTCCCTCGTGAGCGCATTAAACAAAACAGCGACCGTGAGCGAGGAAAACAAACCGCGCAACTTCACAGATCGATCAAAACAGGGGGGGGGGGGCGATCAGTGCGGGGGGGGGGGCTTTCAAAGAATGTTTAGCGGCATTCCAAGACCTGAGCTGGAACGTGAGATTTGATTGGTCGTTTTCCCCTTCTGGCTCCGGATCAGGGGCGGACTGACAACTCATGGGACCCCCGGGCAATAGGGGATCATGGGGCCCCTGTGTCCTTGTCCAAACTCAAAAAAGCCTATGAAAAAGGTACCAGGGGCATCTCATGGGGCCCCCTACTGACCCTGGGCCCTCGGGTAGTGCCCGAGTTTCCAAATGGTCAGTCCGCCCCTGGTCTCAGTGAGTATAGACCTCCCCATCCCCCGCAGGGGGCACATCTCCTCTGTCAGGGGTCTCCACACCTCCCGGTATGAATAAATATGTCTTACTTGGAGGGGTTTGTATCAGAGTCCCCATTAGAATCCCTCCCTTACATCAAAGTACACATCAAAGTCCCCCCCCCCACATCAGAGTCCCCCTTACATCACAGACCCCGTACATGTGAGTCCCTATCAAGTCCTCTTTATATCAGGTTTCCTATCAGATACCCCTTAACATCAGAGTTCCCCTACAATAGGGTCCCTATCAGGGTCCCCTTTATATCTGAGTTCCCCCTTATATCAGGATCCTTATCAGAATCTCCCCATACATCAGAGTCCCTTTTTACACCACAGTCCCCGTCTGAGACCCCTCTTATATCAGAGTCCTCCCTTATGTCAGAGACACCATGAGAAGCCCTCCTTACATTGGAGACCCCACCAAAGTCCACCTGTATATCAGAGTCCCCATCACAGTCTCCCTTACTTTAGAGTCTTACAGTAGGGTCCCTATCAGGGTCCCCTTTACATCTGAGTATCCCCTTACATCAGGGTCCTTATCAGACTCCCCACATACATCAGAGCCCCCACTTACATTAGAGTGCCCATCTGAGTGCCCTCTGACATCAGAGTCCTCCCTTATATTAGAAGCACCGTGAGAGTCCCCCTTACCTCAGAGATCCCCAATAAAGTCCACCTGTATATCAGAGTCCCCATCGGAGTCTGCCTTTCATCAGAGTCCCTTTACAATAGGGTCCCTATCAGGGTCCCCTATACATCTGAGTCCCCCCCCCCCTTACATCAGGGTCCTTATCATAGTCTTTCCATACATCAGAGTCCTCCCTTATATCAGAGACCCCATCAAAGTCTGCCTGTACATCACAGACCCCATGGGAGTCCCCCCTTATATCAGAGATCCCATAAGAGCCCCCTTACATCAGAGACCCCATGAGAGTCCCCCCTTACATCAGAGATCCCATCAAAGTCTGCTTGTACATCAAAGACCCTACGAGTGCCCCCCTTTACATCAGAGATTCCAATATAGTTCCCCTTACACCAGAGACCCCATGAGAGTCCCCCCTTACATCAGAGATACCGTCAGAGTCCCCCATTACATCAGAGATCCAATGAGAGTCCCCCCTTACATCAGAGATCCCGTCATAGTTCCCCTTACATCAGAGATCCCATGAGAGTCCCCCATTACATCAGAGATCCCATGAGAGTCCCCCATTACATCAGAGATCCCATGAGAGCCCCCCCCCCCTTACAACAGAGATCCCATAAGAGCCCCGTTACATCAGAGACCCCATGAGAGTCCCCCCTTACATCAGAGACCCCATGAGAGCCCCCCTTACATGACCCCATGAGAGCCCCCCTTACAACAGAGATCCCATCAGAGTCCCTCCTTACATCAGAGATCCCATGAGAGTCTGCAATTACATCAGAGATCCCATCAGAGTTCCCTCTTACATCAGAGACCCCATCAGAGTCCCCCCTTACATCAGAGATCCCAAGAGAGCCCCCCCTTACATTAAATATCTCATGAGAGTCCCCCCTTACATCAGAGACCCCATCAGAGTTCCCCATACATCACAGATCCCATTAGAGCCCCCCCTTACATCAGAGTCCCAATCAACATCCCCCTTTATATCAGAATCCCCCTGTAATCGGAGTGCTCACTGACACGAGAGTCCCCTCAAACATCCAAAAAACATTAGCACCCCACAAGCTCCAAAATAACAGAAACATGCCCAGCCTGCATCCAGGCTCCGGTGCTGCTATTTGGGAGTTTCCTTCATTTCCTGTCTGGTAAAAGGTTGTCTCAGGGACAGGAAGTGAGAAGAAATCTCTGTAATGGGGTCCCAGACAGCAGAAAACCCAGCGGGTTCTAATCCCCCCAGACTCTATCCAGACGTAAAATAAAAAAGTCTGTCATTCCATTGTATGTACCATGTGAAGGTTCTCTGCGTTGGCAGCGGGTGGGTTGCGTCTAGTGGGGGTGTCGGCGGCGGTGAGTCGAGCGAAGTTTGCTCTGACCTTGTGATGTCATCATGAAGCGGATTATAATCTGTGAGCACATGAATGGCGCAGAAGGTGTCACCGACATACACGGCCGCTACGTACCTGACACCCACATGATCATCAATGGGCTCCCTAGTCATGGAATGAGTCACTCCTCAGAGAGACCGCCGGTTTCCTCCGGAGTTTGTCGTCTCACTTAAAGCCGTATTAATCCCAAAGAAATCATTTATTATGTAGAAGCTAAATCTGTGATGGTTCAGCAGAAACCGCTGTCCTGCAAATGTAGCAGTTAGAGGGTTGAGGCAAACCATTCACCACTGACAGGGGGGCTTACAGTGACCGGCTTTTATTTATTTATGAAAAATCTTTTGGGCCGGTTCACACTATAGGAACGCAGTCCAGATGCTTTTTTATGTCTTTTTGGCATGTTCCGGTGCGTTTTTAATGCGTTTTTGATGCATTCCAGTTCATTTTTCCTTCCTTTCTTTTTCAATTTAAATAGAGACATATGCATTTCAGTGCGTTTTTGGTGCGTTTTTGGTGCGTTTAACCGAGTTCCAATACAGTTCTGTGCAGAAAAATGCCGCCTGTTCTACTTTTTTTTCTGCACCCGGAACGCACTGGAACTGCAAGCACTGATGTGAATTATGACATTGACAGCCATATCACCTACTTTCCGGTGCTTTTTTGGTGCGTTTTTTTATACATTCCAGTTTATTTTCCCCCTCTCTTTTTCTTCAATTTGAATAGGGACATGTGCAGTCCAGTGCATTTTTTATGCGTTTTCGCCGTATTCCAGTGCGTTTTTGATGCATTCCAGTTCATTTTTTCTCTCCTCTCTTTTTTTCCAATTTAAATAGGGACATGTGCGTTCCGGTGAGTTTTTGATGCATTTTACCGCATTCTCATATAGTTCTGCGCAGAAAAGATACAGCCTGTTTTTACTTTCTTTTCTGCAACCGTAATGCACTGGAACTGCAAGCGCTGATGTGAACGATGACATTGACAACCATATCACCTACTTTCCAGTGCTTTTTTGATGCGTTTTTGGTGCGTACCAGTGCATTTTTTATGCACTTTTTGATGCGTTCCAGTGCGTTTTTTATACACTCCAGTTCTTTTTCCCACTCTCTTTTTCTTCAATTGAAAATGGGACAGGTGCATTCTAGTGCGTTTTTTTATGTGTTTTTTGCATTATGTGTTTTTGCTGCATTACAGTGTGTTTTTGATGCGTTTCCCTGCATTTAGGGACATGTGCATTGCAGTGCGTTTTTTTTTGATGCATTCCAGTTCATTTTTCCCTCCAGTACCCTCTTTTCTTCATGTTTAAATAGGGGCATGTGCTGATTCCAGTGCGTTTCCGGTGGTGTGTTCCTGTGCGTTCCGGTGCATTTTTTGATGCACTTTTTACCAGTGTGTTCAGTGCAGTTCTGTGCAGTTCCAATAAAAAATGCAGCATGTTCTACTTTTTTTTCTGCATCCAGAACGCACTGGAACTGCAAGCACTGATGTGAACTATGACATTGACAACCATATCACCTACTTTCCAGTGCGTTTTTTTTTTATGCACTTTTTTTGAATTTAAATAGGGACAGGATTCCATGCATTTTTTGGTGCGTTCTGGTGCATTTTTTGTGTTTTTCAGTGCGTTTTTGCAGTGCGTTTTGGTGCGTTTAACCCGTTCCAATACAGTTCTGTGCAGGAAAAATGCCGCCTGTTCTACTTTTTTTTTCTGCACCCGGAACGCACTGGAACTGCAAGCACTGATGTGAATTATGACATTGACAGCCATATCACCTACTTTCCGGCATTCCGGTGCGTTCCGGTTTTTTTGATGCATTTTACCGCGTTCCACTACACAGGAAAAATGCTGCCTGTTCTACTTTTTTTTCTGCACCCGGAACACACTGGAACTGCAAGCGCTGATGTGAACGATTTTGACAACCATATCACCTACTTTCTGTGCGTTTTGGATACAAAAAAAAACTGAAACGCATGGAGTGTGAACTGGCCCTTGTCCAAAAGGAAGCAAAACTGTTTGCTGTAACTGCTGGTTTGGCTGCAATTTGTAAGTGTATTTAAATCTGCTAACACTCCCATCCCCAGACTGACCATGCTACTGACATAAGGGGCCCCATGGGCTCCTTCATGCAGAGTGGGGGGCGCTCTAATACAGGAGATGTGTTACTGGCCAGATCAGCAGGTGAAAACGGGGGAAAAAGCCTAAAAAAAGAAAACTAATGCGGCCAGCACATCTAATGTTTAGTAAGCTGCAATACATGACATTTATGGTTTTGGGTTTATTACTGCTTTAAAGTGTTACTAAACCCACAACAGTACAATCAGTCTGTAGATGCAGTAAAGCATGCTTGTTATACTCACTGTGGAACCTAAGGGGTTAATCCTCCGCATTGTGTAAAAAGGCTGTTTGATCCTGTCTTCTCTGATCCTCCCCTTTTTCTACTGTCCCCAATCCATTTGCCTATGAACAGAGCACAATGGCAAGTCTGCACATGCTCAGTTAAGTGTATATTCCTAAAAAGTTTTTTTCTTTTTGGGGGAGAGTGCATGTGATCAGCACAGGGCCAATCAGCACTGTCCAGACAGAGGTCAAGGGTCCTGCATCCTCCTAGTGGAGAAAGAAAACTCCTCCTACAAGCTTTAACCAGTGCTGTGCTGGACACTGATAGAAGTCACAAGATTGCTCTATACTGATGAGAAAAGGTATTTAGCAGTTTATATTTACTAAAATAATTGCATTTCCATGTTGTGTGTACTGTGGGAGACCAGATATTGTGAATGCAGGGTCCGGGGAGACCAGATATAGTGAATGCGGGGTCTGGGGAGACCAGATATAGTGAATGCGGGGTCTGGGGAGACCAGATAGGGTCCGGGGGAGAACAGATTTAGTGAATGAAGGGTCCGGGGAGAACAGATATAGTGAATGCAGGGGAGACCGGATATAGTAAATGCAGGGTCGGGGAGACCGGATATAGTGAATGCAGGGTCCGGGGAGACCGGATATAGTGAATGCAGGGTCCGGGGAGACCAGATATAGTGAATGAAGGGTCCGGGGAGAGCAGATATAGTGATGCAGGGTCCGGATATAGTGATTTAGTGAATGCAGGGTCCGGGGAGAGCAGATATAGTGAATGCGGGGGTCCGGGGGGAGAGTTGATATAGTGAATGCAGGGTCCGGGGAGAGAGAAGCAGATATAGTGAATGCAGGGTCCGGGGGAGATGGATATAGTGAATGACGGGTCCAGGGAGACCGGATATAGTGAATGCAGGGTCCGGGGAGACTGGATATAGTGAATGCAGGGTCCGGGGAGAGCGGATATAGTGAATGCAGGGTCCGGGGAGACTGGATATAGTGATTGCAGGGTCCGGGGGAGAGCAGATATAGTGAATGCAGGGTCTGGGGAGACCGGATATAGTGAATGCAGGGTCCGGGGAGAGCGGATATAGTGAATGCAGGGTCCGGGGAGACCGGATATAATGAATGCAGGGTCCGGGGAGACCAGATATAGTGAATGCAGGGTCCGAGGAGACCGGATATAGTGAATGCGGGGGTCCGGGGAGACCAGATATAGTGAATTCAGGGTCTGGGGAGACCGGATATAGTGAATACAGGGTCCTGGGAGACCGGATATAGTGAATGCAGGGTCCGGGGGAGAGCGGATATAGTGAATACAGGGTCCTGGGAGACCTGATATAGTGAATGCGGGGTCCGGGGAGACCAGATATAGTGAATTCAGGGTCTGGGGAGACCGGATATAGTGAATACAGGGTCCTGGGAGACCGGATATAGTGAATGCAGGGTACGGGGAGAGCGGAAGTAGTGGATGCAGGGTCCGGGGAGAAAAAAATAGAAACATATATGTATATATATAAATATATGTATATATTTATATACATATATATAATATGTATATATTTATAATATATAAATAAATATATATATATACAAAGCAGCAAAAAAAAAGATAATAACTACATAAAAAAAACCCCATATGTATATATATATATATATATAAATATATGGGTGTGTATATATCTTTATTTATTTATATTTTTAATGTAGTTTTTTTTTTTATATATAACTTGCCTATAATATCACTTTAATCTGGGATTGTTGCCTGCAGTACCTCTTCTTCACCACAAGATGTCCTCAGTCTCCTTGGTAGAATGAGTATAACTCAACCAAGAACACTGAAGAATGACTGTGAGTACAGGGTGTCACGGCCCCGCCCCCAAGCACAATGTAATTATGCATGTCAGAGCCACTTTTTGCATCATCCAGAACCACCCACCACTGGGAGAAGACTGGAGAAGGGCCTGGCAAGCCACATGCCTGGCCGGAAGATATGAAGAAATAGTAAAAAAAAAGAAGATATTTCTGGCAGGACATTTAAGGGTAGGGGTCCTGGGGAGAGGGGGACATGGAGCACAGAGTTGGGCTTTAAGCGTCATTCTCTACATCATCTGGAACTACATATCGCTGGGAGGAAACTAAAGCAGAAGAGGATCTAGCAAGCCACATGAATAGCCAGAAGACATAAAGAAAAGGAAGGATTTCCGGGGGGGTGGGGGGGAGCCCACAGTGGGCTTTACGAACCACCTGATTGTCAGATTGTAACCCCACTGTTCAATATGACACAACTGCAGTGCAGACATGTGAATGCAGCCTTACCCACTAGGAAGAAAAATATATTTATTTAAAAAATACTGACACGAAGGGGCAACTCTGACGTGAAGGGGGGCTTTGATGTGATGGGTAGCCACTGATAATAAAGGGGTGACTCTGACATGAAGGGAGGCAGGGAGGCTCTCATGTGATGGGAAGACCTTTGCCATGATGGGAGACCTCTAATGTGAAGGGAAGACTCTGATGTGAAGGAGGGAGCTCTGATATGGTGGGAGGATTCGGATGTGAAGGGGAGTTTTTATTGTGATGCTAATTTCATCAGGGTGGTTGTATGCATTGTCCCAGGCTCAGATTTCCCATTGATAAATATCATTTACATTTCTTACGTTGCCTAGGATGCTTTGACATTTGGCATATCTTCAGAGGGCGCCGTGACTGGGAGAAGGTTGAGGAACGCTGATTTGGAAAAGGTTTGGAAGAGACTAATTTTGCATCGCAGTTCTTTTAATATTTGTGTATAAACTGATAACAGCACGGATGATCGGGGATTTTCAGAGAAAATTTACTAATAGATAAAATTCAATGATATCAAATCCCAATGGTTCAAATCCCTCTTAGATTGTAAGCTCCCAGGATCAGGCCCTCCTATCCCTCTTGTATTGAACTGTATTGTTGCTGTATTGTCTCCCACTATAATGTAAAGTGCTGAGCAAACTGTTGGCGCTATATAAATCCTGTATAATAATAATATATAAATCCTGTATAATAATAATAATAATAATAATAAATCCTGTATAATAATAATAATAATAAAAAAATAATAATAATAATAATATAAATCCTGTATAATAATAATAATAATATAAATCCTGTATAATAAATAATATAAATCCTGTATAATAATAATAATATATAAATCCTGTATAATAATAATAATAATATATAAATCCTGTATAATAATAATAATAATAATATATAAATCCTGTATAATAATAATATATAAATCCTGTATAATAATAATATAAATATAATAATAATAATAATATATAAATCCTGTATAATAATAATATATAAATCCTGTAATAATAATAATAATAATATAAATCATGTATAAATAATAATAAATAATAATAATAATATATAAATCCTGTATAATAATAATAATATAAATCCTGTATAATAATAATAATAATAATAATAATATATAAATCCTGTATAATAATAATATATAAATGCTGTATAATAATAATAATATATAAATCCTGTATAATAATAATAATATAAATCCTGTATAATAATAATTATATATAAATCCTGTATAATAATAATAATAATATATAAATCCTGTATAATAATAATATATCAATCCTGTATAATAATAATATAAATCCTGTATAATAATAATAATAATATATAAATCCTGTATAATAATAATATATAAATCCTGTATAATAATAATAATAATATATAAATCCTGTATAATAATAATAATAATATATAAATCCTGTATAATAATAATATAAAATAATAATAATAATATATAAATCCTGTATAATAATAAATATAAATCCTGTATAATAATAATAATAATATATAAATCCTGTATAATAATAATATATAAATCCTGTATAATAATAATAATAATATATTATCCTGCAAAGCCCAGTACCACGATGCCAATCCTGTATCATGGTGCCCACATTTATATATCGCCCCTTAATAACAATGGTTATTGGTGTATATTTTCGTATTTTTAAATTAAATTGTGCTAGCAATAATAATAATATATCACATATTCTCATATAACTGTATAAAATAATAATATATCATCATGATTATAACAATATATAAATCCTGTTAATATTATTAATAATAATTGTAGCAATAATAATAATAATACACATAATAACACAAATAACAGGCAGCACAGTGGCTAAATGGTTAGCACTTCCACCTGGCAGTACAAGGATCGTTGGTTCAAATCCCAACCATCGGCCCCACCTGCCTGGATTTTGCATTTTAAATCTAAATTGCCTGTGTAGCAAAATAATTTCCTCCAGGTACTTCATTTAACTTCCACACGCCAAAGATTATCATCTGGTAAGGTAATAATAATGTTAATCCTGTCATAATAATTGTCCCTAGTATAATAATATGTAACACAAATGTGAGCACAGTGGCTAAAGGTTAGTACTTCCCCTTGAGAGTTAGGGATCCTTAGTTCAAATGTACCACGGCACCCTTGCCTGGGTTTGGACCTTCTATCTGTACGCCCCTGTGAGCCGGTTTCCTCCAGGGACCTTCAGTTTCCTTCCACACCCAAAGACATGCTGGTTAGGTGACTTGGCTCCTGTCTAAATTGCCCCTTGAGGGTATGGGACCTGTGATGTACACCCCTTGAGTTAGGGACCTTAGATTGTACACCCCTTGAGGGTTAGGGACTGATGTGAATGTACAATATATATATAAAGTGCTGTGTAAATTGATGGCGCTATATAAGTACCTGAAATAAATAATATTATTATTGTTGTAATTATTATTTTACAACAACAAACAATAATATTTTTGTTATTATTCTAATTATTATTACTATTATTATTATTAACAATAACACTAATAATAACAATAATAAATAATAATTATAATAAGGATAAAATTAATATTATTTATTATTATTATTTGATTTTTATATTAAAAAAATTCAATGCATTATATATTTATATATATATATATATATATATATATATAAAAATCTGTTTGAATGGGTAAGAACAAGGCTCGGGATGAGCCTAGCAGTCCTACAAGTGCTGTAACCTGCAGGTTGCAGAGCTCTGCATTCCCTCCTCAATCCACCTCTGCAGCATCCTGTCTCTTCCTTCCATATACCCGTCTCTCACCGCCCGCCCCCCCCCACACACACACACACACACAGGCACACCGAGGAGTTTACAACTCCAAACTTCCACAAGTCCGTATTCATCATCATCATCATCATCATCATGGTCTCTCCGGTAAATTGGGTGCAATGCAGTATCTAGTCCATCTCTCAGCCATGGATTCCAGGCGGAGGGTTCCCGGCGTACCTTGGATCCAGCTGCCACCAAGGAGCATATTGTTACTTAACAAAAGATCTGCATTAAGCGGCGTCCCTGCAGCCCGGAGAACGCTCCCATTGTGCTGAGATAAAAGCCTTCGCTGATAGAAAAAAAAAAAAAGCGACTTCCCACTTGAAAGCCTCAACACAAGACCTCAATTTGCCGTAAGGCAAGAATTCTAAGAAGCCCTTCGCACGCGGGGCGCGATCATTTATTAGCACGTGGCATCGCGGCGTCTTTGATGCAGCGGAACGCAGTAACCCCTAGTAACCTAGTTGCCTTTTATTGCAGATGGCGATAAGTCATAGGTCGGTACGGGTTCCGGCACTTTGCCCGCCATCCTAGGTCTTGGTCTAGGCTGACACAGCCGCCCTACAGGTAGATGGACGGAGCGCTCGGGTCTCCTTCTAGGTTTTCTACGTTTCTGCTTTCCAGGAATAGGTCTGAAGTGTATTCATTGTACTTACCGTACAGCAGGGCATGAGTGGGCTCTTCCAGCGCAGGTTCCTTCTAGCCACAGGCGGAGGAGGACCTCTTGCTCATTTTCCTGATTGCTTCCCGTTACGGGATTTTTTTGGAGGCCAGCCAGCACGAGGGATGACTGAGCGGCCAATGGACGGGCAGAAAGCTGTCAGACTGCACAGAGCGATCTGTTCATTAGCATTGGTTTGCGGAGCTGTCGTGGGTCTGGTACCCAGAGGAAGCAGATGCTGGTGACACCTGACGTTACGGGAGAGCAAGGGGACCATTAATCTGGGATCTCTAACACAGTTTCTGGCATGGCGAGCCGAGCGCAGGGCTGTGGAGGAGACGCAGAGACAGATAGCGCGGCAATATGGTAATAGGACCAGCCGATCAATAACAGGGACAAGCACTCTCTGTATTAGAGATAAGGTCAGGCTTACAGCATGTCATCACATACAGAACATCCATCACTGGGCTGAGCCTGGATTTGTTTCCGCTGGAGTATAGGCATATTTTTTTTAATGAAAAAGCTCTGATGTTTAGTGTAGGGCCCATTCACACTTGTGCTGCTGAAAACGCACGCATTAATGCACATGGCCGGAACACGTGGCAACCTGCGTGCTTTATGTGTGTGAATAGAACCCTCATTGTCTTGTACAGCAAATAAAAAACGACTGACACCGTCCACCCAACGCACCATAACGCATATACCACGCACTGCGTTTTTTACGAAAAGGTCACATACCTGTTTTCACCCATTGTAGCGCCTTGGCGGCCAATTCGTAAATCGTGGGCTGCAGTAATGCAGATCAGGTCATTGCGTATCACACCAGGGTCCACCGCTGTATAATATCTAAGAATACTTGCTGCAGTCCGGAGAGCAGAGTCTCCTCTCCTCTCCTTTCTTTCTTCTCTTTCTTTTTTTCTTCCTTCCTTCCTTTTTCTCTTTCTCTCTTCTTCTTTCTCTCTCTTTCTCTTTCCTTTGCTAAATCCCTTCCTTCCTTTCTTTCTTTCTTTCCTAAATCCCTTCCTTCCTTTCCTTTCTCTCTCTTTCTTTCTAAATCCCTTCTTTTCCTAAATCCCTTCCTTCCCCTTCCTTCCTTTTCCTTCCTAAATCCCTTCCTTCCCCTTTTTTCTTCTCTTTTTCTTTCTTTCTTTCTTTCTTTCTTTCTTCTTTCTTTCTTTCCTAAATTCCTTCCTTCCTTCCTTTCTTTCTCTTTCTTTCTTTTTCCCTTCCTTCTTCCTCAGGATTTTCCTAAATCCTCAATACTTCCTTCCTTCCTTCCTAGAATCCTATGGTGGGGAATAGATTTTACATTTTGATGATGTGCCATTCTTTCATTCTTTCTTTCTTTCTTGCTCCTTCCTTCTTTCCTGCAGCCGCACAAAAATCAGGACTGAGAGCCTTCCTTCCCTTCCTTCTTCTTTCTTTCTTTCTCTTCTGATTTCTTTCCTAAATCCCTTCCTTCCTTCCTTTCTTGGAGCTGCACTTGCAGCTGAGGCTTTAGACTGCAAAGGGACTGAGGAGTTTCTATCCTCAGTCCCTTTCTCTGTCTGAAAAAGTGAGACCCCTGATATTTCACCAAAGCCTCCCAAAGGGCTCCTGATAAAAAAAATGTAAAAAAAAATAAAAAAAAAATAAAAAATATTAAAAAAAATAAAATAATAAAAATTAAAAATGACTGACACCATCCACTGACCTACTGACACCGTCTTCTGCCCTGTGGTGTGCACTCTAATGCAATAGGCTGCACACACCTTTGAGTGTATGTGCATCAACGCACTGCAATAGAAAGCTTGAGTATGAATGGGCCCTGAATATTATATAATAGACTGCATACCAGCCCCTTCCTTTTCTGAATGAACACAATGTGTGATCAGTACCAGTCACTCTTGTGTCCATTCATAACAGCGTTCACCATGCTTTCGTTTGTGAATGAACAGAAGCCGCTCAGCACAGAGCACTTCCCACTCAGTCTCTGTCCAGTGCAGCTGAGGCTGCAGATAAAGGGACTGAGGAGTTTCTATCCTCAGTCCCTTTCTCTGTCTAAAAGTGAGACCCCTGATATTTCACCAAAGCCTCCCAAAGGGGCTCCTAAAAAAAATGTAATAAAAAAATAAAAAACAATAAAAAATATTAAAAAATAAAATAATAAAAATTAAAAATGACTGACACCGTCCACTGACCTACTGACACCGTCCTCTGCCCTGGGGTGTGCACTCTAATGCAATAGGCTGCACACACTTTGAGTGTATGTGCATCAATGCACTGCAATAGAAAGCTTGAGTATGACTGGGCCCTGAATATTATATAATTGACTGCATACCAGCCCCTCCTTTTCTGAATGAACACAATGAGTGATCAATACCAGTCACTCTTGTGTCCATTCATAACAGCGTTCACCATGCTTTCGTTTGTGAATGAACAGGAAGCCGCTCAGCACAGAGCACTTACCACTCAGTCACTGTCCAGTGCAGCTGAGGCTTCAGAGAAAGGGACTGAGGAGTTTCTATCCTCAGTCCCTTTGTCTGTCTCAAAAGTGAGACCCCTGATATTTCACCAAAGCCTCCTAAAGGGTCTCCTAAAAAAAAAAAAAAAAAAAAAAACAATAAAAATTATAAAAAAAAATAAAATAATAAAAATAAAAAACGACTGACACCGTACACTGACCTACTGACACCGTCCACTGACCTACTGACACCGTCCTCTGCCCTGAGGTGTGCACTCTAATGCAATAGGCTGCACACACCTTTGAGTGTATGTGCATCAACGCACTGCAATAGAAAGCTTGAGTATGAATGGGCCCTGAATATTATATAATAGACTGCATACCAGCCCCTTCCTTTTCTGAATGAACACAACGAGTGATCAGTACCAGTCACTCTTGTGTCCATTCATAACAGCGTTCACCATACTTTCGTTTGTGAATGAACAGGAATCCACTCAGTGCAGAGCACTTCCCACTCAGTCATTGTCCAGTGCAGCTGAGGCTTCAGATAAAGGGACTGAGGAGTTTCTATCCTCAGTCCCTTTCTCTGTCTTAAAAGTGAGACCCCTCATATTTCACTAAAGCCTCCCAAAGGGGCTCCTAAAAAAAATGTAATAAAAAGTAAAAAACAATAAAAAATATTAAAAAATAAAATAATAAAAATTAAAAATGACTGACACCATCCGCTGACCTACTGACACCGTCCTCTGCCCTGGGGTGTGCACTCTAATGCAATAGGCTGCACACGCCTTTGAGTGTATGTGCATCAATGCACTGCAATAAAAAGCATGAGTATGACTGGGCCCTGAATATTATATACTAGACTGCATTGTGCTTCATCCCTGATAAACAATTGTAAAATACCCCAAAAGAACAGCATGGGGCTTTCCTGGTACAGTATAGGACAGACTCACATATATAAAATATATCTGTCCTGTACTGTACCAGTAACGTCCATTCTGTTCTTTTGGGGTATTTTATGAATGGGCCCTAAAAGTGGATGTAAACGCAGACACCAAAATGCTGAAAAGTATGAAAACGTGAAAAAAAAATGTTATATATTGCAGCTTACCGGTACTTATATACGGTGGCTGCATTTGTTTTCTCTCTTGGGGCTCGTTCTCACCAGCTGCCACGCTGAATGGACAGACGCCAGTGTGCGCTGGGACCAATAGTGCCAATGCAGCAGTTATTCAGCACAAGGGTAATCCACCGTATCTACTTCCACATTTCCTTCCACTGGGATTCTATGGGGAGAGGTACTAAAACTGGTGCACTCAGAATCTGGTGGAGCTGTGCATGGCAGCCAATCAGCTGTTATCTTCAGCTTGTTTGATTAAGCTTTGGCAATAAAACCTGGAAGCTGATTGGTTTCTATGCAGAGTTGCACCAGATTTTGCACCGTGCAGTTATAGTAAATAACCCCCTATTTCTAGACTAAGCCGCTAGCGGAGTGCAATCTGTAAGAGGATCACGTGGATTACCTTTGCACTGGATGACAATGAAATTGAATCTGTTCTTCTGCAAGGTGAGTGGCTCTACTTTCGTGTTTGGGGCTAGAATTGTCATGGACCACTCAGAGCCAGCTCCTATCAGATGGTGGAGCGAGGATGGAAGGCTTGGAACTGTCTACTTCACCTTGGGAAGCCAAACCCTGTCGTCTCTGGAGTGCAAGTAGTCAGGAAATGGTGCAACTAAGATGCAACAAAGGATAAAAAAAGGAGAAAACAATAAAGTAACAATGCATTGCTTCAGAAAAATAAATGTCCTTCAGTTGGGTTTTACGTCTGTTGTAAATGTTTCTTAGAATAAGACAAAGTAGTAATTTTTTTCTGCTTCTTATGAAAATAAATAAAGAAGTGGGGCAGCACAGTGGCTAAATGGTTAGCACTTCCACCTAGCAGCACTACAGTCATTGGTTCAAATCCCAACCAAGGCACCAAAAACACAGCAAACTCCAAAACTCCTGCGCTTGGGGATGGACTCAGCTAGGGCTTTGGCTACATCTCAAATGTCCTGGAATATGCACTCCTTGCTGCGCTCAACAGACCAGGGTAGTCCAATAGCACTGGATACAAAGAAAACAAACAGAGGGCACACCAGCCTAGTGCATTATCGTAAAAAATATTTATTGAAATGATAAAAATGTAGGTATTGTACTCACAATTGACATAAAGGTCAATGGCACATCACACAGACCAGCGGTGTCCAATCCACACTACATGTAAATCCGCAATTGGAACCCTGGACTACCACTACATGTAAATCCGCAATTGGAACCCTGGACTACCACTACATGTAAATCCGCAACTGGAACCCTGGAATACCACTACATGTAAATCCGCAACTGGAACCCTGGACTACCACTACATGTAAATCCGCAACTGTGGTCCTACATGTAAATCCGCAACTGGAACCCTGGGCTACCACTACATGTAAATCCGCAATTGGAACCCTGGACTACCACTACATGTAAATCCGCAACTGGAACCCTGGACTACCACTACATGTAAATCCGCAATTGGAACCCTGGAATACCACTACATGTAAATCCGCAACTGGAACCCTGGACTACCACTACATGTAAATCCGCAACTGGAACCCTGGACTACCACTACATGTAAATCCGCAACTGGAACCCTGGACTACCACTACATGTAAATCCGCAATTGGAACCCTGGACTACCACTACATGTAAATCCGCAACTGGAACCCTGGACTACCACTACATGTAAATCCGCAACTGGAACCCTGGACTACCACTACATGTAAATCCGCAACTGGAACCCTGGACTACCACTACATGTAAATCCGCAATTGGAACCCTGGGCTACCACTACATGTAAATCCGCAATTGGAACCCTGGACTACCACTACATGTAAATCCGCAATTGGAACCCTGGACTACCACTACATGTAAATCCGCAACTGGAACCCTGGACTACCACTACATGTAAATCCGCAATTGGAACCCTGGACTACCACTACCTGTAAATCCACAACTGGAACCCTGGACTACCACTACATGTAAATCCGCAAATGGAACCCTGGACTACCACTACATGTAAATCCACAATTGGAACCCTGGACTACCACTACATGTAAATCCACAATTGGAACCCTGGACTACCACTACATGTAAATCTGCAATGGGAACCCTGAACTTCCAACAGGCTAACGCATTTCGTGGGCTTAACCTCTTCCTCAGTGCCAACACCTACATTTTTATAATTTCAATAAATATTTTTTTACCATAATGCACTAGGCTGTTGTGCCCTCTGTTTTTTTTCTTTGTATCCCAACCACGGCACCACCTGCCTGGAGTTTGCATGTTCTCCCTGTGCCTGCGTGTGTTTCCTCTGGGCACTCCAGCTTCCTCCCACACTCCAAAGACATGCTGGTAGGTTAATTGGATATGTGTATGTATGAATGTAAGTTAGGTACCTTAGATTGTACAGCCCATGAGAGTTAGGACCAGCGGTGTCCAATCCACACTACATGTAAATCCACAATCCACAACTGGAATCCCTGGACTTCTACAACATTGGAACCCTAACTACATTTTGTGGGAACCCTGAACTTCCAACTAACGCATTTTGTCTTCCTCCTAGTGCCAACACCTACATTTTTATCATTTCAATAAATATTTTTTTACCATAATGCACTAGGCCGGTGCACCCTCTGTTTGTTTTCTTTGTATCCCAACCACGGCACCACCTACCTGCAGTTTGCATGTTCTCCCTGTGCCTGTGTGTGTTTCCTCTGAGCACTCCAGCTTCCTCCCGTACTCCAAAGACATGCTGGTAGGTTAATTGGATATGTGTATGTATGAATGTGAGTTATGAACCTTAGATTGTACGCCCCTTGAGGGTTAGGGACTGATGTGAATGTACAATATATATGTAAAGTGCTGCGTAAATGGATGGCGCTATATAAGTACCTGAAATAAATAATCAGTGAAACATGGTTAAAAATTTTATTTTTATTACCTATCCAGCAAACACAGTTTACAGGATATGGATATATATATATATATATATATATATATAAACATTTATTATTATATATCTATCTATCTATAGCATTATACAGAGAAAACAGTGTATTGTCATTCTATAAAAAGGGAAAATGAAACATAATAAGACACAGATTTCACATTGAATCTGAACTTGAGACTTTACTGGAATGTTTTACAAGTTTTTAAGAATTCCTTCAGTAAAACAAATATCTTTCATGTGTAAAATCTTTTTTTATTCAAGTATGCCAACACCATTTGTGCAAGATTACAAGTATATTTTGATTTGTAAAACAAAAAAAAAAAAATAACCATTATATTTGAAAAGCCAGCCAAAACCAAGTGTTGCGTACAATTTTCCAGCAGTGCTGTATTCTGGGTTACAAAAAAGAAAAAAATTAAGTCCTTCTAATAAAAAAAGTTGCCTTGTCCCTTTTAACTTTGTTAATAAAGTGCAATGGTAGGTAGTCACCTGTTACAGTCAGCACTGACAAGTCTGATTATGCCGAAATCTGTTCTGTGATTGGTGAAAGAGTGACAACACTCGAACGTCATCGCCCCCTAAATTCTTCAAAGCAGTTCCTTTTAATTGAGGTGTCATATTTACTTGACAGAGGGGTCGTTGGGTGAAATCACTTCATGGGAAGGTGATCGGGGCACAACTATCTGACATTCCTCTGTTAAATGCTGAAGAGGCTGAGCAATGAAGATGTCAAACAGGGGCCACCAGGAATGCAAGTATGATACAGGGAACTGCTTTGGAGATTTTTTTTTTTGGGGTGTCACTTGTGTTGTTTTAAAACTGTATTAAGAGACTTGCTAGTATAGTTGCATATAGAGCACCCTTTCTCAACCAGGGTTCTGCGTAACCCCAGGGTTCCTCCAGAAGTTGCTAGGGGTTCCTTGGGTAATGAGTAGTTTCAGCCTCCAAGATAAGCAACTACTGGCACCAGTGATATCTTTAGCTATCTGACCACAAATGTAAGGAACATTCACTCTTCCCATTGACCATGAACTGTAGATATTTTAATTATCATCAAGAGTACCCTGAGACCCAAAAGGATTCCTCCATGGTTAAAGGTTGAGGAAGACTGATATAGAGTAACAGAAGGGCGGATATGCCAACCCAATCCAAGCCAACTCATGGTGCCACCTGTTCTGCTCACAAAAAGTCTAGGCCTTTGAGCACAAGGTCTTTGCAGTAGAGAAGAATTACCGACTCCCTTCAGCTGAGATAACATGACCAGTGCCTAGGGTTTTGGATAAGGTAGCCATACTGAAAGGAACCCTGAGTAGCATTTTGCCATGTAGTGTAACAGAAGGGCTGATATTCTAACCCAACCCAACCCAACCCAATGTTCTTTCTGTGCTGCTCACATAGCAAAAAGCCTAGGCCTTTGAGCACATGGTCCCTGCAGCAGAAAAGAATTAACCAATACCCCTCAGCTGAGATGACCAACATGAACAATTCCTAGGGTTTTGGATAAGGAAGCCATACTAGAAAGAACCCCAAGAAACATTTTCCACGTAGATTAACAGAAAGGCTTATATGCTAACCAAACTCAACCCAACCCAATGTTCTTCCTGTGCTGCTCACATAGCAAAAAGCCTAGGCCTTTGAGCAAATGGTCCCTGAAGTAGAAAAGAATTAACCAATACCCTTCAGCTGAGATGACCAACATGACCAATTCCTCGGGTTTTGGATAAGGAAGCCATACTAGAAAGAACCCGAGAAACATTTTCCATGTAGATTAGCAGAAAGGCTTATATGCTAACAAACTCAACCCAATCCAACCCAACCCAATGTTCTTCCTGTGCTGCTCACATAGCAAAAAGCCTAGGCCTTTGAGCACATGGTCCCTGCAGTAGAAAAGAATTAACCAATACCCTTCAGCTGAAATGACCAACATGACCAATTTCTAGGGTTTTGGATAAGGAAGCCATACTAGAAAGAACCCCAAGAAACATTTTCCACGTAGATTAACAGAAAGGCTTATATGCTAACCAAACTCAACCCAACCCAATGTTCTTCCTGTGCTGCTCACATAACAAAACGTCTAGGCCAGCAATGGGCAAACTACGGCCCGCGGGCCGTATACGGCCCGGCGGACCTTTTAATCCGGCCCACGGAGCTAGGCTCCTCTCACAGTCCGCCCTGAAGACCGGTGTAGCATGAAAATCTGTCCCCCTCGACGTATCCGCGCATGTGCCGGAGATCGCCGATCGGCTGCTAATGCCTGAAACTGGCACATGCACAGATACGTCGAGGGGGACAGATCCTCATAGGAGACAGATTTTCATGCTACACCGGAACGGCGCGGGAACACGGCAAGAGGAACGCGTGGAGCAAAGGTAAGTGAATTGACACAGGGGGGGCTTGGGGACTTAATATGGGGAATGAATTAATATGGGGAATGAATTACTATATGGGGGATGAATTACTATGGGGGATGAATTACTATATGGGGGATGAATTACTATATGGGGGATGAATTACTATGGGGGATGAATTACTATAGGGGGGATGAATTACTATATGGGGGATGAATTACTATGGGGGATGAATTACTATAGGGGGGATGAATTACTATGGGGGATGAATTACTATGGGGGATGAATTACTATGGGGGATGAATTACTATATGGGGGATGAATTACTATATGGGGGGAATTATTATATGGGGGATGAATTACTATATGGGGGATGAATTACTATAGGGGATGAATTACTATATGGGGGATGAATTACTATGGGGGATGAATTACTATATGGGAATGAATTACTATATGGGGGATTAATTACTATGCTTACTATGGGGGAATATTACTATACTTACTATGGATGACACATACACATCATTCATCTACTCTTGGTCCGGCCCCCGGGTCCAATATATGAACCCATTGCGGCCCTCAAGTCAAAAAGTTTGCCCACCCCTGGTCTAGGCCTTTGAGCACAAGGTCCTTGCTGTGGAGAAGAATTAACCATTTCCCTTCAGCTGAGATACCATGACCAGTGTCTAGGGTTTTAGATAAGGTAGCCATACTGGAAAGAACCCAGAGTAGCATTTTTCCATGTAGAGTAACACAAGGGCTGTCATACTAACCCAACCCAGTGTTCCTCCTGTTCTGCTACCAAAGCCTAGGCATTTGAGCACACAGTCGTTGCTGTAGAGAAGAATGAACCAATTCCCTTCAGCTGAGATACCATGACCAATGCCAAAGGTCCAGTAGCCATACCGGATAGAACCCCCAGCAAATTTTTCCATGTCATCTAGATATTTCTGTTCTTCTTTAATTCCTACTTTGTTTGCCTCTGCGAGACTCTTAACACAGTGTTATCAGGTCCACTTTAAGATGTTTTTTTGGAACCATGTGCAAAAATCACCAGTTTTATGGGTTCATTGAAGAGGATTTATTTTGGTCCAGTCTGAATTTGTTGATTGCACCTGACAGGCTGACAATGGCACTTTGGTCATCAACACTTTTGCTTATAAAAATAGCACTCTAAGTACAAAAAGAATTCATCTTTGTCAATTACATTCAAAGTCTATTAAATCCATTGCTTATGTGGTGCTTTAATATATAGTGCTGACATAATCTAATGTCCTTATTACAGTTCTACATGCATGCATTTATCGTAAGGCTAACTTTGCATTCAAAACACTGAAAATATTGTACATTTTGGTACTTCCCCTTTAATAAAGTGCTATTTTTGTATATATTGCATTTGGCGAGCCAGCCTAGCAATAATTCCACTGGTTTTGCATTGAAACCTTTTTTTTCTGCTGCCATTGTGGAGTTTAATGTATTTCCTTCATTGAAGAACAATATAGAGTTAATAAAAATATACGACATTTGCTACACAACTCAAGATAACTAATATGTGGCACTCCGGAGCACAAGCGATAGACATCAGAACTATATGCTAAAAGCATCCTTCAATCAGTCTGGAAGACAATTTTCTCAGATGATATCATCTTGGCCTTTCACTGGCCACATCAGCCCCTACAATACTGAGTAGCAAGAATCCTACAGACCATCCATGCTTATTAGATTTATACACTATGTGAGCCAAACGTTCATGGACACCTGACCACCACACCTGGACTTCCCAGTACAAAACTATGGTGTCAGGAGCATGAAACGCCCCAGACCCAAGGTAGCTGCTGGCCCCATTCCAGCATCCCGGTTTTGGCTGAGCTTCCTCTCCATGTCTGACTGTCCACCAGCAGGGTGATTGATGTAGACACAGACTTTGGGTGGTGTTCAAACCTGATTTAAGCCTGCCAAGCCCTCAGTGGCATGCTTGTGATAGTGTTTGCAACGCATGCTTCAAGCTCCCTGTTTCCCTGCCTTGTTCCCATGCCTTGATCTTCATCTTTGCCCTGCCAGCTAGTTTGGATTCCCTGTTACCAAGTTTGGATTAGACTTTGACTATGCTCTGAACTCGGCCTGCCTAATGACCACAGATTTGACCTTGACTACTCTCTGAATGCTGCCTGCCCAGAACCCGGACTGCCGCTGACCATTCTGCCTGTCTGCCAATCACAAGTACCTGCTAGCTGTGCTCAGTTCAAGCCTGCCTCGGCATGGTAGCCAGGTACTCTAGCATTGTGTATAAGACCTGGGGGCAACTGAGTACCGGTAGGCCTGCTTGCCTTATGGGAAAGGGGGCTGCTATAGGCAAAGAAAACAGAAGCCAGCTTATAGTGTCTGACCCCCAATGCTAAAGGTAGACGTGACACGTGGACATTAAATGGCAAAGCCCTACCATTGCGACCATGATGGCCTCCATTTTTCTGGGAAGTCTTTTCACAACAGTTTGAAGCGTGTTTTTGGGAATTGTGTCCATTGGTCAGGTCAGGTACTGATGTTGGATGAGATGATATGGCTCATAAGTGAAGTTTTGTTTCCCAAAGGTGCTCAGTAGGGTTGAGGTCATGGCTCTGTTCAGGCCAATCTAACAACATCATGATGGAGTTGACTTTGTGCACAGTGTCATGCTGGAACAGAAAAGGTCCTTTCTTAAACTGTTACCACAAGGTTGGAAGAACAATTGTCTAAAATGTCCTGATGTAGCGTTACAGTACCCTTCACTGGAAAAATCTGAACTCAATAAATTGGGAAAAGGTCCACATCTCTATGTCCATATCATGTAGGTGTGAAGGTCAGATGTTCAAAACTTTTGACCATAGAGTGTCGAACTGTGTTGCCTTTAACAACCAATTAGATTCCAGATGTAAGCTTTTTTTTTTAGTGCAGATTTGAATGAGAAAGTTTGGTTGCCCATAAATGAGGCCGATAGTTCCGTAATCTCACACAATTGCAAAAGTGCAAATCCTATTGGATGGCCTATATACACACAAACAGCTACTAGGACTAGGTTCCCTAGTTGTATAAATTAAATTAGTTTCAGTGCATGAATACCCTGAGAAAAATCTTCCACAGACATAAAAACATATAATACCCCACCTTTCAAAAAATAATATGGCACTTCAGTTAGTTACGCTTGAAACAAAACCAAATATACATCTCAATAACGAAAGCTAGAAAGTTGGCAGAGTTTGATTCCAAAAAAATATAAAAAATATTCTTTAAATCTAATTATGTACAATTACATTTAACAACATTATACAAAGAACAATAACGTATGGCAACCAATCAATTTATTACAAATAAACCAGAGGAAGAAGGTCCATGATTGGTTGCCGTGGGTTACCATGCATCATTGATCTTTGTATCATATGACCTAATATATTTTTGTTCCCACAATATACATATTAGTGTACATATTATTTATTACATCCTGTAAGATCCATATATTTCAATCAAATTTATATTTTAAAAAAATTTATAAATTTTGACATAAATTTATAATTTATATCAAAATTATACATACAGCATAACAGGCAAATATAAAGTTAAAAAAAAAGTTTTGATATGAAATTTAGTTATGAATATTTGAACGTTTTACTGCAAAGAAGTGAATCAGTGTATACCAGGGCCGGCCATGTAACCTGTCAACATAGAGATATAGAAGCTGCCTTTGCTGACTTGTTTCTGAAGGGGCCGGCTGCACAGCTGCATCCTGACCTTCACACACTACTTCATAAGTCACTCACCTAGAACAAGTATGTAGGCAGTGAAATCAAAGACTAGGGATGAGCGGGAACCTCCAACTTCCCCACCAGTAGAGAAACTCTTGATTTCCCAATTAAGTAGCTAATCTGCTTGGGAGAAAATTGTTTTTATTTAAGGTAGTTTAAATTATATCATATATATTTAAACTAGCAAGGGGGGGGGGGGGGGTTAAAACCATGCTTTTTCTTTTACCACCCCTCAACTGCTCCCACTGTAGTTGAAAAGGCAATGGGATATGCTGCAGTAGGAATCATACCCCCGTCATGTTCAGTGGGCACGTCCACTTGCCGAATGTGACCCATTCAAGTGGATGGAACCATGCTGCAACCATCCCGCACATGTCTGCACTGCACAGGGTGGCAGCATGGTAGTCTGGCATTTAGGGGGTTAAAACAGGCAGTATGGAGGTGATACAAAGCCTGCCTGTCAAATGTTCTCTGAAGAGTGATCCAAACATGGATAACAATAGGCCATTTTGTGGCATGAGAACAGTTCCAGGGTGGTTATAATAGGTTCCTGTCACCCTCAAGAGACCATTTAAGTCACAGGTGTCAAACTGGAGGCCCTCCAGAACTACAAATCCCCTGAGGCATCTGCGTTGCAAGGCTGACAGTTACAAGCATGACTCCCACAGGCAGAGGCATGATGAGACTTGTAGTTCTGAAACAGCCGGAGGGCCATCACTTTGACACCCCTGATAAGTGATTGTAAACCTCTGAAATATGAACAAAGAATATCCCTCTATAGTGTGTACTAGTCTCATTCCAGAGCACTAAGTGTTATTTCTGTCTGCTGCCTCATTCCTCTGTTATCTGCCTGAGTCATATCTGACAAGCTTTTCTGACACCAAGAGGTAAAAAGGTGACAGGGGAGGGAGCTCCAGCACACAACCTGTGATTGACAGCCTCCGCTCTGTTCCTGTGTGCTGTATGAAGGGGAAAAAGGGGGCTATCCCTTCCCTCCAATCAGCTATACTCACTAAGCACCGCAGAGTGTAACTTCAGCCCTCTGCTCCCAGTTTTCTAAAAGCTCAGACAAGCTGCCTAAAATTCTGTACTTTGAAGGGATGTAGAGAAGAGAGGTTGATGATAAACAGGTACAACTTATATATAAGTAGGAGGGTTTGTTTCATCTCTGTGTATCACCTGAGGCCAGTCACTTCACTGGGTATATGGAAGGGGTTTACAATCACTTTAAAGCACATGACCCCCCTTACCTTCTGTATTAACTGCAAGGAGGGGCGGACTGACCATTTGGGAACTCGGGCACTGCCCGAGGGCCTGGGGTCAGTAGGGGGCCCCATGAGATGCCCCTGGTACCTTTCATAGGCTTTTGTGGGTGTGGTTTGAGTGTGGGCGAGAACACAGGGGCCCCATGATCCCCTATTGCCCAGGGGCCCCATGTCAGTCCGCCCCTGACTGCAAGGCATTTTGCTAAACGTTTGGTCAATATAAGTGCTCTCAGTTTCCCTCATCCCTATCCAAGACATATTTTGTTTTCAGGTCAGAGACTTAGTAGGATGGCAAGCATGGCTTTAGATGGCGCATCCGGAGCCTGCATCATCAAATATTTCAGCAACAGCAACTCCTACACCGCCTGTCCTGGGAGGTGCCCTTTAATTATATCACTTTTATAAAAAATCAGCAAAGTGCCAGGGAGGGGGCGTATGTATGTCATGGATTTTGACAGCATTTTAGGATAAAAAAAATATATATATTTTTGTCGGGGAGAAATGTCTCGCAGTAAATAGAATCACCCAACATAGTGGTATACATATCATTCATCTTTAAAATTTAGATGTACCATATCTTCCCAGCAGATTTTAAAAGTACATCTGCAGGAAAAAAAAAAAAAAAAAAAAAAAACAATATATACACATTCATTAAATAATATAAACTTCCAAGAAACAATGAAAAAGTGCAGTTCCCTGTAACAACGAGTTCATTGGTACCAGCAGCGCGCCTCCTCGGTCAGAGAGGTCGTTTTTGGAGTTTAACGTTTCTATAGGTCGGTCCTGCTGACATTGGGATAGATGGACGATACGTTCTGGTATATGGACTCAGCGTTCTGATATACGGATTCAGAGTTCTGGTATAAGGATTCCTCATTCTGGGTCTTCCGAGAATTTATAAAGTCCAGAGCACATTGATTCAAGAAAACATACTGGTTCTGTATTGGAAAGTAAATCAGTGTTACTAAAGTGAAATGAAACAATACGCCATCAATAAAGAAATCCAAACAAAGACTGTTAAAGGAATAGTCCAAGAAAAAGACTGTTAAAGGAATAGTCCATGAAAAAGAAAAGGAATAGTCCATGAAAAAGACTTTTAAAGGAACAGTCCAGTCCAAAAAAGACTGTTAAAGGAATAATCCATGAAAAAGACTGTGTTAAAGGAATAGTCCATGAAAAAGACTGTTAAAGGAATAGTCCATGAAAAAGACTGTTAAAGGAATACATGAAAAAAGAATTTTAAAGGAATAGTCCGAAAAAGAATGTTAAAGGAATAGTCCAAAAAAGACTGTTAAAGGAATAGTCCATGAAAAAGACTGTGTTAAAGAATAAGTCCATGAAAAAGACTGTGTTAAAGGAATAGTCCATGAAAAAGAATGTGTTAAAGGAATAGTCCATGAAAAAGACTTTTAAAGGAATAGTCCGAAAAAGACTGTTAAAGGAATAGTCCATGAAAAAGAATGTGTTAAAGGAATAGTCCATGAAAAAGACTGTGTTCAAAGAATAATCCATGAATAAGACTGTGTTAAAGGAATAGTCCATGAAAAAGACTGTGTTAAAGGAATAGTCCACAAAAAAGACTGTTGAAGGAATAGTCCATGAAAGAGACTGTAAAGGGAATAGTCCACGAAAAAGACTGTGTTAAAGGAATAGTCCACGTTCAAAAAAATGATATAACATATGTAATTGATACATCGGCTCATTTTGTAATTTAAAAAGGAACTAGACTGTATCTAAGCACCACAAACTGAAATCACGGTTTACCCATTTCAATACCGGGCACTTTTACCCGATTCTTGCCCAGGCCAAATTTCAGCTTTTAGTGCTCTCATAGTTTGAGTGACAATTGCGCGGTCATGCAACACTGTACCCAAACTACATTTTTGTAATTTTTTTTCACACAAATAGAGCTTTCTTTTGGTGGTATTTAATCACTGCTGCTTTTTTAATTTTTTGCCAAATAAATGAAAAAAGACCAAAAATTTTGAAAAAAAAACCCAAGTTTTTCTTCATTTCTATTATAAACTTTTGCAAATAAATGATTGTTCTTCAAAAATTTAGGCCAAGATGTATTCTGCTGCATTTCTTTGGTGAAAATAACCCAAATTAGTGTATATTATTTTGTCTGTAGGAAAGTTATCAAGTCCACAAACTATGGGATATATCTAAAAATCGATCAATCCTACTGTACTGACCGCACTAATCTCATTCCTTGAGGCCCACAAGGACAGCACAGATACCCCCAAATTACTCCTTTTTGGAGAGTAGACAGTCTGTGGTATTTAGTAAAAGGCATGGTGAGTTTTTTGAAGTTGTCATTTTTTTGTCATATTTTTTGGAAAATTAAGAAATGTAAAAAACAATGTTTTCACATTTTTACAGTACAGTCTCATCAAATAACTGGTGAGGTGGTGATTAGGGACAGTGACTGGTGACTGAGCGGGAGAAAAAGAAAAAAATGTTTTATATTTTATATATATATATATATATATATATATATATATATATATATACCCATACATATACATACACACACATATATACAAACATATATACATTATAAGGTTTTATTTTTTTATCATTATGTATTGTTTTTTTAAAAAAAATAAAACACAGAGACCAGAGTAATATAATGTTGCCATTGTAACATTGTACTACTCTGGGGAAGTGATTTTTTTTTTTTTACACATTATGATTGCCTATAGCAGTGAATTTCACTCCTATAGGTAAGCATTTAACTGAATAAAATTGATTCATGCAGGGTTTTTTGCTGTGCTTTTAAAAACAATGAAAACATTTTTATTGGTTTTTTTTTGGTGTGGGGGGGGGGGGGGCTGTATTTGCCAACCTAAAGGCTATCACTATAAATATTTTTTAATACGGTAAATGTAATTTGTGAGAATTTAATTTGTTTTACTTTTGCAATTTTGACTTGTTTTGTTGGAGATGTCCTAAAGGTTTTGTTTCAAAGTATGTGCTTTAAAAAAAGTAATAAAAACCTGAGAGAGGGTCTAACCCAGCAATGGGCAAACTACGGCCCGCGGGCCGTATACGGCCCGGCGGACCTTTTAATCCGGCCCGCGGAGCTAGGCTCCCGCTAGGCTCCTCTCACAGTCCGCCCTGAAGACCGGTGTAGCATGAAAATCTGTCTCCTATGAGGATCTGTCCCCCTCGACGTATCTGCGCATGTGCCGGAGATCGCCGATCGGCTGCTAATGCCTGAAACTGGCACATGCGCAGATACGTCGAGGGGGACAGATCCTCATAGGAGATTTTCATACTACACCACCGGATCGGCGCGGGAACACGGCGAGAGGAACGCGCGGAGCAAAGGTAAGTGAATTGACACAGGGGGGGGACTTGGGGACTTAATATGGGGAATGAATTACTATATGGGGGAATGAATTACTATAGGGGGGATGAATTACAATATGGGGATGATTGAATTACTATATGGGGGATGAATTACTATATGGGGGATGAATTACTATATGGGGGATGAATTACTATATGGGGGATGAATTATTATGGGGGATGAATTACTATGGGGGATGAATTACTATATGGGGGATGAATTACTATATGGGGGATTAATTACTATGCTTACTATGGGGGAATATTACTATACTTACTATGGATGACACATACACATCATTCATCTACTCTTGGTCCGGCCCCCGGGTCCAATATATGAACCCACTGCGGCCCTCAAGTCAAAAAGTTTGCCCACCCCTGGTCTAACCCCCTCACACGCACACACAAAAATGCCAAAGATACATTGTAACAGAATACTCCAAGCTTTTTCTTTCCATCCTAAGGAGTCCTTCATTTATGAATCTTGCTCACCTCTGTTTGCACCATCAGGTCTCTGTGCATTCGAAGATCGTAAACCACACCGTAAACATCCACTTTATCCTGCGCTTCGATTTGTTTTATGATTCGATCCAGGGCAATCAGTGTGCCCGTCCTGCCGACACCGGCACTGACAAAGACCGAACGTGTGTTAGCATCGATCATACACAAACAATGAAATAAGGAAAATAGGGGGGAATGTGTTTTTTTTTTTGCTAGAGAGCAAGAAACACCAAGAATAATACATTCCTTCCATAGATGATATTCCTGGACTATACTCTTATATATTTTTCGTAAAGTGTACACTGACCCCACACATATAGGGGTCTATTTAAAAAAAAGTTTGCTATGCGAAAACCTCAAACCATCGCGAATTATTGTAATGTGTGTAATTTTTTTTTTTTCTATGATCGTCAGCTCCATCTAGTGGCCATAATGTGTCATTTTCCTGAAATGTCTCAATTAGAAAAATACATTAATTAATGCGATCCGTATGACCTATCTTCCGAAACTATTGTACCTATTTCGTGTTTTGCTGGTTCCAGTACCTTTGCATATATTGCGTATCCACCAACGAAAACTTTTGTCCTTTATTTGGGGTTCTTCTCGACCCAGAATTAGCAAACATATCCTATTTGCACGAAGGCGTATGGGAGGGTTGTCGGTTCCAAATCTCCAGTCTTACTATTTGGCGGCTAACATTGCCCCTCTAGCTCATGTTCATGCATCTCACCACTTCCCCCTGTGGGCTGTAGTAGATATGATGGACTCCCACCCGATACCGCTCTCCTCTCTGCCATGGCTTCCTATCTCCATCTAGCCTTAGCCCGACGCTGACGTTTTCGCTACGTCTTTGGGATTCTATTAAATATTCCGCTGGCCTCATTTCTCCTCACCTGCCGTTGTTACGTCTATTGCAGAACCCATTATTTCCTCCGGGTAAGGACAATCCCAAACAGTTTGCCTGGTGGCAGACTCATGGGGGTTTATTTACTAAAGCTGGAGAGTCCAAAATCAGACTCCCTTCTGCATAGAAACCAATCAGCTTCTAACCTCAGCTTGTTCAATGAAGCTTTGGCAATGAAACCTAGAAGCTGATTGGTTTCTATGCAGAAGGGAGTCTGATTTTGGACTCTCCAGCTTTAGTAAATAAACCCCCATGGTGTTTATGATATTCACTCGCTCCTATCTCCCACTAGAATAATTACCTTTGAAACTTTGCGATCTTCTTATATCATTCCTCTACGAGAACACTTTGGTTACCTCCAACTCCGCCACTTAATTAATACATTAATACGCACGCATCCGGGACCTTATCGTTTGTCCCCCCTTTGAAAGTCAGTGCAGACATAGACCTCATGACCCGGGTTTGATTTCCTTGATTTATTCTTCCATTATATGTTATAGAACCCCTCCGGTTAGTTCCTATCACTAGCGTTGGCACTCTGAATTAGGGGGGACTTTGGATCAACAGGATTGTCAGACCATGACCCAAGCACTATCTAAGTGTTCCAGGAATGTCATTATCCTTGAGAATGCCTACAAAATTCTTTACCGATTGTCAGGGCTCCAGGGTATGACCAGAAGTATGTGAACTGACGCAGGGAAAACGCAGGCTTCAGATATGTTATAAACAATAAGACAATTTATTAAAGACTAACAATACAAACATAAACGCAGTGCACCCAAACCCCAAGCTAACACAAATACATACAACAAGGTGAAACAAACCCAAACCTAAACTGATACAGATACACAGGTACATACACATATAGAGCACAACGTAGTCAGGCAGGCCGGGTCGATAACTATTGGGCAGGTAGGTACAGGAGGAGCAGGCGGAGAGAATGGTCAGGGTCACAAACAGGAGAAGTCAGCAGAGGTCAGGATCAGACCGGGTCGGCAACAAGTCAGGCAGAGGCAGGAACAGGAACGCAGGTTACAAGATACAGGGGCCCATGGAAAAACACACCAAGGCACAGACTGCAGGTCTGGCCATCCCTTAAATACACCTGCATAATCAGCTTCAGGTGTTTGGCTAGCTGCAGGGTGGAATCTCTGATTGCTGAGAGCACCCGCTGGCCAGCCCTGGTACTGCAGCCCACAAGGCAGGTGAGTCCCACCATTACTGGCAAGTCCATTCCTGACACCGATGGTACTATACGCCTGCCCGTCTAGCTAGTTTTATCCCTACATATTCCCCGGTTTGTTTTCGGGGATGACAACAATTGGGTACCATGGCCCACATCTGGTGAACTTGCCCTAAAGTAAACAGATTATGGATTGGGGTGTATGCCCTCCTTCGCACTATGCTTCACACAGACATTAAGCGTAATCCGTATGAAGCGCTTTTATTTAAACCATTGGAGGGCCTCCTCCGTTCTGAACGGCAGCTGGCATCACACTTACCGTATTTGCCGGCGTATAAGACGACTGGGCGTATAAGACGACCCCCTACTTTTCCTGTTAAAATATAGGGTTTGAGCTATACTCGCTGTATAAGACTACCCCTCTTCCAACGCACACCAAATAAAAATGAAAAAAAAACATCAGATTTGATTTCAATATGGTATGGTATTCCAATGATGGGGGCTATTCCTCCCTTCCCACTGACACCAATGATGGGGCATGATTCCTCCCACTGATACCAATGATGAGGCACTACTCCTCCCACTGACACTAATGATGGGGCACTATTTCATCCACTGACACCAATGATGGGGCACTATTCCTCCCACTGACACCAATGATGGGGCACTATTCCTCCCACTGATACCAATGATGGGGCGCTATTCCTCCCACTGATACCAATGATGGGACACTATTCCTCCTACTGACACCAATGATGGTGCCCCATCATTAGTGTCAGTGTGTGTGAGGAATAGTGTCCCATCATTAATGTCAGTGGGAGGAATAGTGCCCCATCATTAGTCAGTGGGAGGAATAGTGCCCCATCATTGGTGTCAGTGGGAAGAATCGTTGCCCCATCATTGGTGTCAGTGGGAGGAATAGTGTCCCATCATTAGTGTCAGTGGGAGGAATAGTGCTCCATCATTAGTGTCAGTGGGAGGAATAGTGCTCCATCATTGGTGTCAGTGGGAGGAATAGCGCCCCATCATTGGTATCAGTGGCAGGAATTGCGCCCCATCATTGGTATCAGTGGGAGGAATAGTGCCCCATCATTGTTATCAGTGGAAGGAATAGCGCCCCATCATTGGTGTCAGTGGGGAGGAGGAATAGTGCCCCATCGTTGGTGTCAGTGGGGAGGATGAATAGTGCTCCATGGTTGGTGTCAGTGTGGGAGGAATAGTGCCCCATCATTGGTGTCAGTGGGGAGAAAAGTGCCCCATCGTTGGTGTCAGTGGGGGAGGAATAGTGCCCCATCGTTGGTGTCAGTGGGGAGGAGGAAATAGTGCCCATCGTTAGTGTCAGTGTGTGAGGAATAGTGTCCCATCATTAATGTCAGTGGGAGGAATAGTGCCCCATCATTAGTCAGTGGGAGGAATAGTGCCCCATCATTGGTGTCAGTGGGAAGAATCGTGCCCCATCATTGGTGTCAGTGGGAGGAATAGTGTCCCATCATTAGTGTCAGTGGGAGGAATAGTGCTCCATCATTAGTGTCAGTGGGAGGAATAGTGCTCCATCATTGGTGTCAGTGGGAGGAATAGCGCCCCATCATTGGTATCAGTGGCAGGAATTGCGCCCCATTATTGGTATCAGTGGGAGGAATAGCGCCCCATCATTGTTATCAGTGGAAGGAATAGCACCCCATCATTGGTGTCAGTGGGGAGGAGGAATAGTGCCCCATCGTTGGTGTCAGTGGGGAGGATGAATAGTGCTCCATGGTTGGTGTCAGTGTGGGAGGAATAGTGCCCCATCATTGGTGTCAGTGGGGAGAATAGTGCCCCATCATTGGTATCAGTGGGGAGAAAAGTGCCCCATCGTTGGTGTCAGTGGGGGAGGAATAGTGCCCCATCGTTGGTGTCAGTGGGGAGGAGGAATAGTGCCCCATCGTTGGTGTCAGTGGGGAGGAGGAATAGTGCCCCATGGTTGGTGTCAGTGGGGGAGGAATTGTGCCCCATCATTGGTGTCAGTGGGGGAGGAATAGTGCCCCATCATTGGTATCAGTGGGGAGAAAAGTGCCCCATCATTGGTGTCAGTGGGGAGGAGGAATAGTGCCCCATCATTGGTGTCAGCGAGGAGGAGGAATAGTGCCCCATCGTTAGTGTCAGTGGGGGAGAGGAGCGGCTGCTCCTTCTTTCAGTTCGGCCGCTTGATTTTCGCGGGGGCCGTTCGGCTCCGCCTCCTCGCCGGTGATTGGTCGCCTGTGTGCCTTTCCAGTGCTGGCGCCCAATCACCGGTGAGGAGGCGGAGCCGAGCGGGCGGCGGGACCATCGAGCGGCCAAACTGAAAGAAGGAGCGCTTCCTGGACCGGATCGTCGTGGGACCGGGACCGGAGCCAGGTAAGGTACAGCAGCCCCTCTGCCCACCCCTGTACTTGGTGTCCGTTGGAGGAGGAGGGGGGGTGGCGCCGCCCCCTCGAAAAAGTGCCGCCCTGACACTGGCTCGCCGTATACCGGCGTATAAGACGACCCCCGACTTTTCAAAGATTTTCACGGGTTGAAAAGCCGTCTTATACGCCGGCAAATACGGTATTTGTGGCAACGAAGTTGACAATTGCGAGAGCTTGGAAAACTCCTCTTCTTAGTTTTGAAGCTGTCAAAAACCGGATGAACTTCATAATGGTTAATGAAAAATTGACGGCCATATTGTTGGATACCCATACAAAATATCTGCAGGTATGGCGTCCCTGGCTGGATATAGCTCAACCTTCGAGATTCGACCAGTCCCTTCTTTCGATATGAGGATGGATTCTGCCGTGATCGCCTCGGAGCCCCTCTGGGTTTTTTTTTTTTTGTTTTGTTTTGTTGTTGTCCGTGTCTCTCAACCTTCCTAATGCCGCGACCCTTTAATACAGATCCTCATGTTGTGGTGACCCCCAACCATAAAATATTTTAGTTGCTACTTCATAACTGTAATTTTGCTACTATTTTTAATTGTAATGTAAATATCTGATATGCAGGATGTATTTTCATTGTTACAAATTGAACATAATTAAAGCATAGTGATCACAAAAACAATTATAACTATAATTCATGAAGTGTTTTACCTCCAATACTTCTGCTTTCAACACAGTAGCTGCTTTCAGCACAGTAGCTGCTTTCAGCACAGTAGCTGCTTTCAGCACAGTAACTGCTTTCAACACAGTAGCTGCTTTCTGCACAGTAGCTGCTTTCTACACAGCAGCAATATGTGTTTTCCTGTGAAAGGGTCTTCTTATGTTTCGACCCCCAAAGGGGTTATTATTGACCCACAAGTTGAGTAACCCTACCCGTACCCTGCTCTACTGTTTGTCTATTTTCTAATCTACTGTCCAAACTGTTCTTAATCATATTTTACAGATTGAGTTTACTGGTTTATGGGCTACTGTGCAATACTATCTATGTATCCTAGACTTCTTTATGTACCTAAGCCATTTTTGGAACATGTGTCATCCTTCGGAAAAGGGCCCTCTTTTCGTGCCTGTCCTGTCTTCTATAATGTTGATGCAGCAAAACTCTCTTTTGAGCTTACATATTATTGACCTACAAAGGTTTGCTAATAGTTCCTCACCAACTCCCTCCCTCATCCTTTTTTTTATGAAGCACCTATGTAAATCTTTTAACTTATGCCTCTATCAATGCATGACTTGAATTGGCTTCCATTTATCCAGTACAATTTATATTTGTTGGTCATTGAATCTGTGATCCCGAATGTTTGTTTATCTTTGCTTCATCTACAATAAAACTCTTTGTAAAAGAAAAAGAAAAATACCACATTATGGCCACTAGATGGTGATGTGGATCATAGGAAATAAACATATTCCACACATTACAATTATATGTGATCCTTATGCTCATGATTTAGGCATTCACACCATAATTTTCTAATAGGACACCAATAGGAACTGATGTCTGGCCCTCCTAAAGTCTGAAGGACAGTAAACTGGCCCTTTTGTCTAGAAAGTTTGGAGATCCCTGGTCTATCACATCAAATCCCAAAAAATACATTTACGTTTTTTGGTTGTAGCATGACAAAACAGGGAACATTTCAGAGGTATGAATACTTTTTCAAGGCACTGTATGGCTCCCCGCACTCACATCCTCAGCATACATACTCACATCCTCAGCATACTTGTTAAACAATCCTGAGTCAGGTCTAGCACATACCTGCAGTGAACCAGTATAGGTGAGCTCGGCGAGCCGCGGTCAGCGCTGTAATCGCGGATTAAATTCCTAAACTGTATCAGGTCATTAGTTGCTTTGGGAACACCGTGATCCGGCCAGGCGGTGAAATGGAAATGACGCACCTGCTTGCTCTGCTTAGTTTGTGTCTGAAATTGAGAGAAGATAATGGTGAGATGGTGGCAGTCAAAGTGGTTGTAAACCTCAGACATGAAATATGAACAAAAGCACATCCCTCTATAGTGTGTACTTGTCTCAATTTAGAGTACTAAGTCACACCAATGCTAATTGTCATGCATTTTGATCTTTCAAATTGCAGGACAAGTGGCACCCTATTATCGGCAATGGAACAATAGAGTGCGACTTGGCACAGATTTTGAAATTAGTTCATGCACTACGTTTTGCAGTTCAGTTCAACACAACAAACACTTTTCTCCTGCAATAGGAAAAGACTCAGTGGACCCAATAGGAATGTTCTGGATATTCTGGAATATGCACTGCTTGCTGCCCTCAGCAGATCGGGGTGGTCCAAATACACCTGGATGCAAATGGAGAAACAGAAAAAGGGCGCACCGACCTAGTGCATTATCGTTTAAAATATTTATTGAAAAAACAAAGTAAGTATCATACTCACAATAGACATAAAAGTCAAACGCTTTAGATCTCTGACTCAGTTCCCCTGTTAAAGTGACTAACCAAACAATATCCCTATGGCTCTCCTAGAATAGTCCCTGTTATCTGATTGTTTTCAAATTATATATATAGCTTTTTGACATTTTTTAGAGAATAGGTACAGGTACTAAATATCCTTCTAAGTCACCCCTTGTCTCTGCCCCCTACCCACCTCCCAGCTCCATCCCTTGGTTCTGCCCCCTACCCACCTTCCCAGTTCTGTGCCTTGGTTCTGCCCCCTACCCACCTCACAGCTCCATCCCTTGGTTCTGCCCCCTACCGACCTCCCAGTTCTGTCCCTTGGTTCTGCCCCCTACCCACCTCCCAGCTCCACACCCTTGGTTCCGCCCCCTACACCTCCCAGTTCTGTCCCTTGTGTTACCGCCCCTTACCCAGTCACAGCTCCATCCCTTGGTTCTGCCCCCTACCAACCTCCCAGCTCCTTTTTTCTGACATCAGTTCTGCCCCCTACCCACCTCCCAGCTTCATCCCTTGGATTTCTTTCTTTTCTGCCCCACTACACTACCCACCTTGACCAGTTCCCCTGTTTGTGACACCAAACAATTCTATTCCCCTACCCCCCACACAGTTTTAATTCCTTATTCTGCCCCTAGGTACAGGTACTCCCAGTTCTGTCACCCCTTGGTTCTGCCTCCTACCCACCTCCCAGCTCCATCCCTTGGTTCCGCCCCCTACCCACCTCCCAGTTCCATCCCTTGGTTCCGCCCCCTACCCACCTCACAGCTCCATCCCTTGGTTCTGCCCCCTACCCACCTCCCAGCTCCGTCCCTTGGTTCTGCCCCCTACCCACCTCCCAGCTCCATCCCATGGTTCCGCCCCCTACCCACCTCCCAGTTCCGTCCCTTGGGAATCTGAACCATTCCCTACCCACCTCCCAGCTCCATTCCTAATTGGTTCCTGCCCCCAACCCCCTCCCAGCTCCGATCCCTTGGTTCTGCTAACCCCTATCCCCTGCCCCAGTAGTGCCCCTTTTATTCAGGGAATACAGAAACATTCTTCCCCCATGTGGTGCTAAGTAGTTTAAAAGGATTTTGCTAATAATAACAATAATACAGTAAAATTGTTTAGATTTTTTTAGTCTGCCATGCCCCTGGTCCCTCTGGAGACTGTAGAAGCAGGTACATACAGCAGTCAGTAGGTGGAGCTGGGGTATGTCTCCGGGAGGGTGTCTGCTGAACTCGAAGTGGCAGCCAGCTCCTGATGACATCACCAAAGAAGGGTGGCATGAGACTCGGGCTGTGGTACCACAGATCACAGTAGGTCAACCCTGGATTTGCTGGACAGGTAAGCATGTAAATAAAGGCCAACCTAGTATAACAGGTAACTGGGTGGGGAAAGGGTGAAATCCCTTTTTAGATGACCATAATGGAGAAAATAAAAAGGTCATTGTAGGGGTTTGCATTCCCTTAGGCAGGGATGCTAATTCAATTCCAGATATATCGATGACCACTAAAGAAAGTTATTTTGTTACATGTGCTTTTTTTTCAAATTTTTTCACTGAGAAGTTTAACAACCCCGTGTTTTTGTGAACTATCTGAATGAACTCTACTGCCACCTTCTGCTTCTCACCGACTAAGACTAGAATTGGCTCTAGTTTTAGCCCAATCAGCCCTGGCACTCACATTAGTTACTATAAAGTCCCTGATGGTCCAATCTGGAAGGACAGTTTCATTGCTAGCAGTCACTGACAAGTTTCCGAAATTCCTGGAACTCCTTGATGGCCAATATTCCTCACATTTCACCTGGAAAACACAAACATAGAATTACCAACTCAATGAAAAACAAACAATTTGGAACAGTCAAACGGTATCCACATCTCAAACGGTTTTGTAAAGTTATGGCCCCACTCAGGAGATTTCTCTCTTCCTGTCCCTTTGACAAAATGTCGGCAGAACAGGAAATAAGGGTATAATCTTCAAGAGGGATGATAGATCCATTTGCTGTCTGCGATCCTTTTGATCTCTTTGCTGTCTGTGTCCAATTGGAGATTTTCGTTCTCTTCCCGTAACTGGGACCAGGGTCACCAGGACAATTCATGGGGCCCTGAACAGCCTACCTACCCCCAGGTTGTTAGCATTTTTTTACATGCAGTTTGTTTATTTTGATCAGGACTAAAAAAAATTACATTGGACATATCTTTTTTTAGTTGCATATATATCATAATTACTGCAAACAGACAGCAGGTAGAAGAGTGTATGGCAAGTATTCCCAGTTTTTAAAATGATCATTTGCGAATATGCTGTGAATCTACTGAGCTGACTTTTTTTGAATAGCAATTGAAGGGTATTAGATTACCCAGCTCGTTTTGGAGGGATATGTTGCCTGCCCAGTAGGCAGGTGCAGTCTGTTTCCTCCACTGTAGGTGGCGTTCAATGGGAGTGGTATTTCAGCTGGAGAGGAGGTCAAGAGAAACTTTGTTTCTCTGTAGTTTCCTTGGTACCCTGGTTGGCTACACTGCATCCTGGTGGCCATCTTGGATCAAGCAGAGTCTTTTTTTAAATCCCTGCCCCCAAGTTTTGGAGCATATTTTCGAAGTGGCTAGTGTAGGGAGAGTTGACCTGTCTGTTAGGGACCGCACTAGCGGTTGGGGAAGGTTCTGGAGGAGTAAGGAAAGCTTAGGGCCTACATCTATACTTCTGTAAGCTCCCTCTTGGGTTGCACTGGCCATGCTGCATTCAGCCTCCCTTGGCAGGTGCTGCCTTCAGCTCAGACCTACTACCGATGACTCTCCGCTGCATTAACTAAGTTCCCGAAAGGGTGTTTCCCCTGCCGGGTTGTTGTACCACTTCTTCAAGTTCTTCTATACATTAGTTTCTGTGACCTGGGCCTCAGTATCATTACTGCCGCCACACCACGCTGCACCTACCCCACACTGTCTCTTCTAGTAGAAACAGTAGCCATCTGTAATAGCCTTGTAATTTACAATAGCATTTAGAAAAGGCAAAGAAACTACTCTGGATGCCCTTGCAGAGTTCCTTTTGTCCGACATGGCACAGACTGGTGGATGATGGGTCAGGGGCACTGAAGACTAGGGTGCTCTCCTCACACTCACATTCTGCTCTTGCCTGGCAAGATACCATAGGCATGGCTAATGGATAGTACCCTGACTAATCAGACTTATTCTAGTTCCCAGCCAAACATGACCAACCAGTCTAATCCTGGTTCCCACCCAAATCCGGCTGGGCACGGGAGTGCAAGCTGTCTTTCCCTACCGATGGTTGGGTCTGGAAGTGTAGTGAGGGAATACCTCCCCAAAATAAAAACAGGATAGAGTTCCTAACCCTTTCCCACTCAGAAAGAGTAACTCAACAGTGACTTTTCGCCCCTTCCCATTCTAATTAAAAAGACAAAAAAAAGGTGGAATTCGATGTAGCACCAGAGCAGTGTAGGCTGCTAGGTAAATGTAGTTAGCTCCTCTGTAATACTGGAGCTGGAGTTGATTATTTAGGGCCATTCAGTATCTCACAGGCTGCTGTTCTGCTCCGCCCCCTGTCTTCTAGAGACTTCTAGAAATATAGTGGGAGGGAGAGCAGGACAGGCAGCCTAAATATTTATGGAACTCTAGCAAATCCCTGGGGAGGTGTACCCAGAAGGTGGAGAATGGGTCCATAAATAGCCTGAGGTCTGGCAGCCAGGGGGCACAATTCCTGGATCCAGTCCTTCAGGAGGAGATCCCTGTTTAGGGGCTTTGCCCCTGGAGCAGAGGTAGACCAAGAGGAAGCCAGAGGAGCCTTTGAAGACATTGAGGTCCCGGATAATTTTAGCTAAGGGGGCCTACCAAAGAGAGCTGTGTCTAGAGACTGAGGGGAGCCAGAAGAGAGTTGGTGGGACGAGGCCCAAACAGTCTGGGACTGGGTGAGTAATTGTTCCTGCTATACAGAGAGGAGAAGCGGCTGTGGGGAGGTCTAACCCCCCCCCCCCCCACACAAGTACAGTGCAGCCAGGAGTTGGGAAAAACAGCCAGGAGCGTGCAATACTGTTTAGACGTTTGCCCAGTACAGCCAGGAGATATGCAAGACAGCCAAGAGAGTACAATGCAGCCAGAGGTTGTGCAATACAGCCAGAGGTTGTGCAATACAACCCATATTTTTTGTGCAGAGAAGCCATAAGCTGAACAGTCCTCAAATTGTTCTACAGTTCTGGAGTATCCCATGCTCCCCATCCTTATCCAAGTTACTTTTCTAATAAAAATCCTTAATAAACCCCATTCTGATCTTTCAGCTAGAGGAAGAATGCCAAAAATGCTGTGTGCCTGGCTGTGTATGCTGTGAGTAGGCCCAAATTATCAGTGGCTCCTGTGGGGGTAGCGCTACATCTAATTCTATCTTGATCTCGTTCTCAGGGACACCCGCTGCATGACCGCAATATCAATCTCACCATTATAACTGCTGCTCACGTTTTTTGGGTCTTTACCCCACTTTTCCCTTTTGCTTTTTTAAAAACATGTTTTGTACCTTCCCAAGTTCAACACATTTAGTCAACATAGCGATGGCTCGGACATCTTTCTCCCAAACCATGCGCCAGAAATCGTTCAAGGTTCTGGGGAGTGGACCTTGCGCTGCAATGAATTCTTTCTTCATGATGTAGCCCTGGAAAAGGAAGTAGCGAGTAGTAGTGACCAGTCGGAACAAGTAAATCGCCAACCTTGGCAAACCTTCTGTTAGTTACTTATCTACTTACCGGGATGAAGTTTGCGTTGATGTAATCATCTGTGGAATTTCCATTAGTGGAAAGTGTAACTCGGGAAAGATCATCTAACATGGGGAAAAAAAGAAGACACAAGATAATGTTTATAACACCAAAACATAGTACAAACTAGCCTGGCTTATTAAAGTGGTTGTAAACCTCAGACATGAAATATGAACAAAGCCTATCTCTCTATTGTGTGTACTGATCTCAATCCAGAGAACTAAGTACCATTTCTGTCTGCTGCCTTGTTCCTCTGCTATCAACATGAGTCACATCTGACAAGTTTTCCTGACACCAAGAAAAAAAAGGTGACGAGGAAGAACTTCCAGCCTCAGCTTTTTTCCTGTGAGCTGTGTGAAGGTGTGTCCCTTTCCTCCAATCAGGGCTTTCTATTGCCTGGTGGAGCCTTGGTAGGGTCCCTAGGACAGTCTGCTTATGTATAGTAAATGGATGAGAGCACCAAGCCATGGAAATAAGTCCAGGTACAGGGACTGCTGACTGTAAACTCTTAACTCTGACAAATAAAAAATTGTATCTGACCTAATTTTTTATGCCTTGGTGCTCTGCTCAACTCCCATAGCTGACCTCTCCTTATAAAAGACCTATTTGTCTGGCTTCTGTGACAATCCTTTGGCTTTACTGATTTTTGTGCCATTTTCCTAGAATAAGCATTTAGTAGCTGTGACTTTGGTTCAGGGGCGGACTAACAACACATGGGGCCCCCGGGCAATAGGGGATCATGGGGCCCCTGTGTCCTTGCCCAAACTCAAAAAAGCCTATGAAAAAGGTACCAGGGGCATCTCATGGGGACCCCTACTGACCCCGGGCCCTCGGGCAGTGCCTGAGTTTCCAAATGCTCAGTCCGCCCCTGCTTTGGTTTGACTTCCCTTGCTGCATGCTTGTTTCAGGTCAATAGTTTAAAGTACTGAGGTCAAATGTAGGTGACATTTGTATTATCTCTCCCTTATATATATATATATATATATATATATATATATATATCTCTCTCTCTCTCTCTACCTCTCTCTCTACCCCTCTCTCTCTACCTCTCTCTCTACCTCTCTCTCTCTCTCTCTCTCTCTCTCTCTCTCTCTCTCTCTCTCTCTACTCTCTCTCTCTACCCCCCTCTCTCTCTCTCTACCTCTCTCTCTCTCTACCTCACCTCTCTCCTACCTCTCTCTCTACCCTCTCTCCTACCTCTCTCTACCTCTCTCTCTACCCCTCTCTCTCTACCCCCCCCCCCTCTCTCTATCTATTATCTATCTCTCTCTCTACCCCCCTCTCTCTCTCTCTCTCTCTCTCTCTACTCTCTCTCTACCTCTCTCTATCTCTCTACCTCTCCCTACTCTCTCTCTCTATCTCTCTCTCTATCTATCTCTCTCTCTCTATCTATCTCTCTCTCTCTATCTCTCTACTCTCTATCTCTCTCTCTCTCTCTCTCTCTCTATCTATCTCTCTCTCTCTATCCAGTGCTGTGAAAAATTAATTGCATATTTTTTGCATATTTGTCACACTTAAATGATTCAGATCATCAAACAAATTTTATTATTACACAAAGATAACCTGAGTAAATACAAAATGCAGTTTTTAAATGATTTCATTTGTTAAGGGAAAAAAAGCTGTCCAAACCTGCCTGGCCCTATGTGAAAAAGTGATTGCCCCCTAAACCTAATAACTGTCTGTGCCACCCTTAGCAGCAACAACTGCAATCAAGTGTTTGCGATAACTGGCAATGAGTCTTTCACATCGGTGTGGAGGAATTTTGGTCTACTCTTCTTTGTAGAATCTTTTTAATTCAGCCACATTGGAGGGTTTTCCAGCACGAATGGCCTGTTTAAGGTCATGCCACAGCATCTCAATTGGATTTAAGTCTGGACTTTCACTAGGCCACTTCAAAGCATGAATTTTGTTTTTTTTCTGAGCCTTTCAGAGGTGGGCTTGCTGGTATGTTTTGGATCATTGTCCTGCTGCATTAGCCAAGTGCGCTTGAGGTCAGGAACTGCTGGCCGGACATTCTCCTGCAAGATTTTCTGGTAGAACGTAGAATTTATGGTTCCATCAATTACGGCAAGTCATCCAGGTCCTGAAGCTGCAAAGCAGCCCCAAACCATCACACTACCACCACCATGTTTGACTGTTGGATGATGTTCTTTTGATGAAATGCTGTGTTAGTTTTACACCAGATGTAACGGGATGCTCACCTTCCAAAAAAATTCAACTTTTGCCTCCTCAGTCCAGGGGCGGACTGACAACTCATGGGGCCCCCGAGCAATAGGAATCATGGGGCCCCTGTGTCCTTGCCCACACTCAAACCACACCCAAAAAAGCCTATAAAAAGGTACCAGGGGCATCTCATGGGGCCCCCTACTGACCCCGGACCCTCGGGCAGTGCCTGAGTGGCTAAATGATCAGTCCACCCCTGCCTCAGTCTGCAGAATATTTGCTTAAAGTCTTGGAGATAGTCAAGATGTTTTTGGCAAATGTGAGATGAGTCTTTGTGTTCTTTTTGGTCAGCAGTGGCTTTCACCTTGGAACTCTTTCATGGACACCATTTTTGTCCATTCTCTTTCTTATTGTTGATCTTGAACACTTGACCTTAACTGAGGCAAGTGAGGCCTGTAGTTCTTTAGATGTTGTTTTGGGTTCTTTTATGACCTTGTGGATGAGCTGTCATTGTGCTCTTGGTGTAATTTTGGTAGGCCAGACACTCCTGGAAAGGTTAACCACTGTTCCAAGTGAATAATGGTGCAGTAGAGACTTCTTTCTCACAACTCGATCATGCAGCTCTTTTTTGTTCAAGTATCATCATATTGTGCTCCTTGAAATAACCACACCGTCATTTTGCAGAGCAGCTTGTATTCCTCCTGAGATTACCCGTGGGTTTTTCTTTGTATCCTAAACAATTCTTCTGGCAGTTGTGGTTGCAATCTTTCTTGGTCTACCTGACCTTGGCTTGAAATCCCTGAATTTTCCACTTCTTAATAAGTGATTGAACAGTACTGACTGACGTATTCAAGGCTTTTCATATCTTTTTAAATTATTTTTCATTTTTTGAAAAGTTTCATTACCTTGTTGCACAGGTTTTTTAACAGTTCTTTTCTGCTCCCCATGGCTCAGTATCTAGCCTGTTCAGTGCATCCATGGGACAGCTAACAAACTCATTGACTATTTATACACAGACACCAATTGCAATTTAAAAAGCCAAAGGAAAATGAACCTTTAATTGCCATTGTAACCGTGTGTGTCACCTTGTGTGCCTGTACCAAGGCCAAACATTACAGGGGATGGAAACTTTTGATCTGGGCCATTTGGGTGATTTCTGTTATCATTATTATTTTAAAAGGAGCCAAACAACTATGTGATAATAAATGGCTTCATATGATCACTATCCGTAAATGAAAGACAGTTTTTTGGCATGATCAGTCATATTTTTCAATATCAATACCAAAATTTCACAATTTCTGCCAGTGTATGCAAACTTTTGAACATAACTGTGTGTATGTATATATATATATATATATATATATATGTTATATAATTAGTTATTAATAATAAAGCGAAGCTCCACCCAAAAGGGGAAGTTCCGCTTTAAGCCTTTGTCCCCTACTCCCCTTTAAGGATTGGCACCTTTGGGGAGCAGGGGGGGAATTTAAAAGGTACTCGCTCCCACTTATGCTGCGATTTCCTAGGCGATCGGAAGCAGAAGCTGTCCTCCCCCCCCCTCCCCATAGTCTTCTGGGACACGTGACAGGTCCCAGAAGACTACGGGCCATTCACAAAGCGCAGCGCTTCTCATGCATGTGCAGTGGGCACTCGGTTTGAAGCTGCAAGCTGTCACAGCCGGGTGCTCACACTGAAGATGCCGGCGCCAGGGAGAGAAGACGGCCAGTGAAACCAGCGGTGGTAAGGACACTGCTAGACTGAGTGTCTGTATTTCCAAAGTCAGCAACTACAGTCTTTGTAGCTGCTGACTTTTATTTTTTTTTTTCAGGTGGAACTCTGCTTTAATTTTATCATATTTATTATATATTATAACATTTTTATTATCTTTAGAGAACCACCACAGCACCTTGAGTAGAAAAGCCTGTCCTCTGCCAGCATGCAGCAGAAAAGGACCCCTTCTCTCTGGGCAGAAGCAGTGGTCTCTCTGCAGAGGTCCAACATATTTCCCTGTTGAGTCAGACCTATAGCTTTGTAATCAGCAAAGCTCATGCTTCTGATTGGAGAGCTCTACCTTTGACTCAGCAAGGGTGTGCTGGACCCCAGTAGATAAACTGCTGCTTTTACAAAGCATAAGGGCCCTTCTCTATAGCATGCTGGCAGAGGAGAGGCTTTTTTACTCAGGCTGTGGCTGCTATTTTAAGAACACAAACTGTAAGACTATGGTCACCTCTTGGTTTTCATGCACCAGGAATGTACTTAGCTGATTTAAACAGAATGTTCAGCTGGGCCATACATGTTACCATCTGATTGTACAGACTCTGAACATTCCCCTTTAGATCTACCAAAGCATGCAGGATACCAACTGCTAAGTCACCGATCTGCTAAACAAAAGCTCAAGCGAAAGCATTGTTATAGTGACCTTCACTGCATCTCCAATGACTAACAATACAAATACATCTATTAGTCTGTATAGTACTTACATGGCAGCACGTTTGTGTATCGGTTCTTTTCTCTGTTTTCCGGGTGATCTCCTGATGTTTTTGGTAGTCTTTTACCGACCGTAGATAATTTCTAAATAGAATAACAAAAGGTAAAAATGTTAATGTTTTGTGAAGCAAACGTCACCTTTTAGACAGTTGTCACAAGTACAGGTGTCCCCATTGGAAGATTCCCCCTCACCCCTTGTTCTGGTAACAACGTTAAAACTTTGGATTTTCCTTCACTTTCTGTCTGGGTGACAATGATCATCAGTAGAGATAGAGGGGGGAAGCCCCGGAAAAGGGACAGAGAGAGCAATAAAAACCTGACAGAGGGTCTAACCTTTCCCTACTCTGTCAAAAACTTTAAAAAAGGATTTTGACTCTAAATACACTTTAATATAAAAGTTCCAGATGTGGTACTCTTATTCTGCTGGTGTATGATTGGGGCATACGAGTGATTTTTTTTCTACAATATTGTCTGTGATGGCCTGATGAGTAATTGCAAGCAATTGCTACGCCTAGAGAACAATGGAGTGCAGCATGTACTAGAGATTTACTGCTAATGACAGCACAATTCTCCAAATTTATGCAACTTATCGTTATTACATAAAAACATCTCAAGTAGCAAATCTAGAAATGAATCAAGGGGATGTTTGGCAGCTGGATCACACTAGCATGAAAAAATTGCCCATGTAAGCCCATGAAGAGGAATTGTGACCGTCAATATAGCCAAACATATGAACCATGGTACCCAACTGCATCACTAGGTGGCAAGGAAGGGAAAGGGGAGGCTATAATGGTCAGTTTTGCCTTTTTTTTACAACTTTAAAAAACTTTTTTTTTTTTCTTTAACCACTTCACGTCTGGACACTTTTACCCCCCTTCCTGTCCAGGCCAATTTTCAGCTTTCAGCGCTGTCACACTTTGAATGACAATTGAGCAGTCATGCAACACTGTATCTGTATTCATTTTTTAGCATTTTTTTTGAGACAGATAAAACTGTATTTTGGTGGTATTTATTCACCACTGGATTTTTTTATTTTTTTTGCTATATAAATGAAAGTCCAGACATTTTGAATAAAAAAGTGTTTTTCTTTTTATAAAATTTTGCAGATAATCTTTCTTCATAAATCTTGGCCAAAATTGATTCACCTATCTTTTTAGTAAAAAAAATAAAATAATCCAAATTAGTTTATAACCAAAAATTGCCCAAAATACATTTTTCATTAGTTTTTTTTTTTAATTTTTTTTTTTTTGTATAAGTTATTATTAATTTTTTTTTTTTTTTTTTTTATATTAACATGCTGTCACCCTAGCAGTACAGTGTCACCATAGTGACACTGTACTACTTGTGCGGGGTGATGAAGATTTTTTTTTTACACTGATTGCTTTTACACCCATAAAGGCTGTAAAAGCAATACTTTCTCCTTCTCTCTGGCTGCATTCTTGCAGCCATTGAGAAATACTGTGAGAGCTGTGATTGGTCACAGCTTGTCACATGGTACAAGACTGTTGTGAATATCTTTGTACCATGTGACCTCTGTGATTATTCACAGATTTCACTATTAGTAAGCATCTTACTTACTACTATTGGCCAATCAGTGATCACATGATTGGGACCTCACACAGAGGTCCTGTCTCTCCGGACACAACGGGCACCGTATCACGGGTGCCGCGAGCTCCTAAGGAGCGCTCAAAGGCTGAAAATGCGGGCGCCGTTTATGAATGCAACTCACTCCTGCACTGTTCCCGTCCGGCCGTTTATGTACATGGGGCTGGACAGGAAGTGGTTAAACAATCATTTAATACAGGGTTATTCCATGACACCCAGTTTGCAGAGGATTCTTGGCTTTCCAATAAGAAAGCCTAACATTGCATGGATGCTTATCGGTAGGTTAATGTGAGTGAACAATTAAGATGGTCTCATATCTACTAGAAGTGGGGTGTGGGCATGTCATAAGCTATTTTCACAATGCTCCACTGCAGAAACACGGTAAAAATGCATATGCGGTTTTTCCACATTTTCACTGCATTTTTGCCTTGTTTCCGGTGCGTTTTGCACCTGTGAAATAAGGACACGTGACTCAAAAAACACACAACAAATGCAACCAGGGGCATATTTTTGAAGCATTTTTGCGAATTTTTGATATGTTTTCCATTCATTTCAACGGGGGGAGGTGTTTTTTTTTTTACCGTACCAAAAATGCAGCTTGGAGAACTTTGAAAAATGCAACGGATCCACAACTGACCAGTGTGAAGAGTTCCTTAGAATTTAATGATCATGCAATTTTCTTCCACGTAAATTCAAAAACAGAAGAAAATCTGATCAGTGTGAAAGCAGCCATAGGAACATATAAGACCAATGAGAGAGAAGAAGACCGAGCAGTCCATCACCTGCCCTTTCATGCCTTGTTTTTTATTTTAACATTCCCTCTTTCTCACTTAGCTGTCCATTTTTGCCACAACAGCAATTAAAAGGAACCTTCTGAGGTCACAGAGACTGCAATGAGCTGCTGCTTCTGGTTACAACTTGTAAAAGTGACATATTAATTTCAATAATTCATGTCTAATAACTACAATTTCCCATATTATCCATTCTCAATTAAAAATGATTTTAACCTATGCCACCAGCCGCACTTCTAAGATTCAGTGCATAAATTACTGGTTTAAGTGAGTACATACAGTATGTTAGCTATGTAGTGCTCTATCAACCTAAAAAGTGCTGAACTCTGGAAGTTGCGCCCCAAAAAATGGAGACGAGGAGCAATGGACTAGTTGGCGGTATTGCCTATGGTCTACCTGCTGCTGATCTTTCCCCATTGCTGATTTATCATGCCAAGTTCTGTACTGTGTGGGGGTGACTGATAGAAGCAGGGTTTTGCTTCCTCATGTCGGAGCCTCCAGCAAGGAGAACAGTAAGCAGCACAGTAGTGAAATTGCCAAGTCTTACCACAGATCTCCTAAGGCTAGCGGTCTGAGGCAGCAGAGCCTTAGATCTCACACTGCAAGGCTTTTTATGAGGCTGGTGGTTCCTCAAGAGGTTTCTAGTTGTTTTTTTTTTCTAACAGTTTTGATGTTTGCCTGCTTGTGTATTTCAATGGGGGTGGTGGATCCTGAGAGGCAAGAGTTAACTCTGCTGGACAGGTTTTCCTATGCCTTTCAGGGGAACACCACCCACTGCAGGACACACCATATAAATATGGTCTCATTGAGTCCCCTGGGGATTCGGTTGGTTCAGATGTAGGTGTAATTCTGCCGCTTAGCGCTCTTTGCGGGAGCCCAGTCGTGACTTATATAGATTTATGCCACCAGTCAAGGATTAATGTCCTATGGATTATTGTTACTATTTGCAGATTTGCTACTAATATTGGACTCTTGCCTAGCAGAAGACTTCTAATGGTCTTTATTACCTAAGATATGACTACCTCTACATCGGGGGGGCATGTAGAGAACTTTGCCAGGAATGCATGAAGAAATGTCATGGAGAACTGTTCCTTTGTTACCTTCAAATACTTTAGTTCCTCCCAAGACCGCCTGCTCTCTAGCTCCCTTGTCAACTCCTCCCATGCAAGCCTCCAGGATTTCTCCAGAGCTGCTCCCATCCTTTGGAACTCCCTTCCCCAATGTGTCCGGCTATCTCCATCTCTGTCCACTTTTAGACGATCCCTGAAAACTCATCTCTTCAGAGAGGCCCATCCTGCCCTCACCTAACAACTGTACATGTAGGGTGGCACAGTGGCTAAATGGTTAGCACTTCTGCCTGGCAGTACTAGGGTCGCTGGTTCGAATCCCAGCCACGGCTCCACCTGCCTGGAGTTTGCATGTTCTCACTGTGCCTGCGTGGGTTTCCTCCCACACTCCAAAGACATGCTGGTAGGTTCATTGGATCCTGTCTAAATTGGCCCTAGTATGTGTATGTATGAATATAAGTTAGGGACCTTAGATTGTATGCCCCTTTAGGGTTAGGGACTGATGTGAATGCACAATATATATATATGTAAAGCACTGCGTAAATTGACGGCGCTATAAAAGTACCTGGAATAAATGTATTTTGTCCATCAGCCCATCCCCCACAGTTATTACCTTTTGTATCTCTCGACCCTCCCTCTTAGATTGTAAGCTCTAACAAGCGGGCCCTCTGACTCCTCCTGTATTCATTTTTGTTGTAATTGTACTGTCTGCCCTTATGTTGTAAAGCGCTGCAGAAACTGTTGGCACTATATAAATCCTTTATAATAATAATAAAAATAAAGTAACTTTGTTCAGTTTAACTGCCTGGTCTGAAGTCAATAAAGGGATGCATGCATGGTGTATAAAAGAACAGGCCTTTTTCATGAGGACAAGAGAAGTTAGAGAAGATACATTACTATCAGAGGTCTAACAAGCAGAGAAGCTATCCTAAGGAGGCACTGCCCAAGGGCCCGGGGTCAGTAGGGGGCCCCCTGAGATGCCCCCGGTACCTTTTTCATAGGCTTTTTTGAGTTTGGGCAAGGTCACAGGGGCCCCATGATCCCCTATTGCCCGGGGGCCCCATGAGTTGTCAGTCCGCCCCTGCTCAAGTGCTTAAGCAGCCAAACCAGTCAGGAAGCGGGTGACGTCACCAGGGAGACAGAATACTCTATAAGTGAAGGGATTTGATGCTTGGCTCCTTTACTGGCAACTGATACCCCACATACTGGGGCTGATCTCACAGTACAGAGTACCTAGGGACCTGGCCTGGGAGTCACAAAGAGTTGTAGTGAGGCCTTGGGAGGAGAACAAGCATGGACTTATGAGAAGTGTGCATCCTGTATTCAATAGCAACATACGGATTGTACTCACTGGGAGCACTGCCTTAATAATAAAATCATGTGACCGCAGCCTCTGCCCACCACTGACGGTATTAGCAAGAGTATGCTTCGGGGCCCTACACTTGGGAGCAGTAAGCCCCGCCCACATGTAGGCACAGAAGTGCCTAGGCACCCTCGGATGTTGAGAAGTGAGGGCATTGCTTAGGCAATTGTATTTTTGAAGGTATTGCTTAGGCACAATTAACATTTTTAGATGTTCCCTGCAATGAATTCTGGTTCACTTTACCCACAGCGTAACCCTTTACTCCAATCACTTGTTCTATTATCATAAATAAATACATTCACTACAATAAAATCAAATACCAATGCATAAATAAACAAATAAAGAAAAAACAAAATCAATAGATACATCAATTATTAAATAAATAAATACATAAGTAAATAATGTGATGATTAAATAAATGTATGAATTCCAAATGATGTATGTAGTCATTTATTGTTTGACATATCCAAGTGATAGGAATATCATTTTACACTGTGGATTAAAGGGTGATAGAGCGCTACTCTGTTATTATAACTATTTTAGATTTGCCTGTTTGAAAGGAAGTTAAACATTATTTAATCATTATCACTGAACATTTTAAAAAACATAAAATAATAAGTATAAAATGGCATTATACATTCTCTTTAACCATTTCCAGACCGGACACTTTTACCTCCTTCCTGTCCAGGGCAATTTTCAGCTTTCAGCGCTATCACACTTTGAATGACAATTGCGCGGTCATGCAACACTGTACCCAAATGAATTTTTTACCATTTTTTTGAGACAGATAAAGCTTTATTTTGGTGGTAGTTATTCACCGCTGGGATTTTTATTTTTTTTGCTATGTAAATGAAAAAGTCCAAAAATTTTGAAAAAAAGTGTTTTTTTTTATAAAATTTTGCAAATAAATAATATTTCATCATAAATCTTTGCCAAAATTTATTCCGTTATCTTTTTAGTAAAAAACAAAAATCCAAATTAGTTTATAACCAAAAATTATAATTTTTAAACATTTTTTTTACATTTTTATTTTTTTTTTTTATATTATTATTTTTTATTTATTTTTTTTTTTTACATACTGTCACCCTAGCAGTACAGTGTCACCATGGTGACACTGTACTACTTGTGGGGGGTGATGAAGATTTTTTTTTTTTGTTTTTTTACACATTGCTTTTACACCCATATAGGATGTAAAAGCAATCATTTCTCTTTCTCTCTGTGTGCATTCTTGCACTCATTGAGAAGTACTGAGTGAGCTGTGATTGGTCACAGCTTGTCACATGGTACAAGGCTGTTGTGAATAGGCTTGTACCAGGTGACCTCTGTGATCATTCACAGATTTCACTAGTAGTAAGCAATGATGTCACAAGTGACATCTTGCTTACTACTTTGCATGTGATCACTGATTGGCCAATCAGTGATCACATGATCGGGACCTCGTACAGAGGTCCCGTCCGACGATCGGTGTTTCACTGTGTCAGCGGGCACCAGATCCTTTATAAACGGCCACCCACCCTGCACTGCCACCGTCCGGCTGTTTATATGCAACAGCCGGTCGGGAAGTGGTTAAAGCTGAAATCCAAGCAGATATTGAAAAAAAATAAGGCAATAATAATGCAATAATGCATTTGTTAAAAAAAAAACATTTATTTTAAAGCATTGGATGTGACATTCACCAAACATTCATTGGTGGTGAATCAATCACTGTCATTTAAAACCCTTGCATCTGGATGATTTATCTGCAGAGAATGTTATGTGAATTTCAGATTCACGGTTTTATAAAAGTCCCATGTAATTGTGCACCTAAAATACCTTAAAGTGGTTGTAAACCCCTTCCATATCCCCAGTGAAGTGACTGGCCTCAGGTGATACACAGAGATGAAACAAAATCTCCTACATAAGTTGTACCTGTTCATCTATGGTCCTCCCCTCTCTACAGCTATTTAAAGTTCTGAATTTATAAAGCTTGTCTGAGAGTTCAGAAAAAAGGGGATAGAGCTGAAATGTGGGATTAGAAATCCCATTTCAGTCTTTGCAGATGACACAAAGTTGTGGAGTGGAATAACGCCCTTACAGAATGTCTTCAATTTACAAGCCGACCTCAATGCTCTGTGTAATTGGGCAACTATGTGGCAAATGAGATTTAATGTTGATAAATGTAAGGTTCTGCACTTGGGGGCTAAGAATATGGATGCATCATACATACTAGGGGGGGTACAACTGGGGGAATCAATGGTGGAGAATGGGAGTTCCGGTAGATCACAAGCTTAATAATGGCAGCAATGCCAAGCTGTGGTTTCTAAAGCAAACAAAATCCTCTCTTATATTAACAGAGGTATAGACTCCAGAGAGAGGTATCATTTCTCCCGGTACAAATCATTAGTAAGACCTCATCTGGAATATGCAGTTCAGTTTTGGGCACCAATTCACAAAAAGAACATTGGGGAACTGGAGAAAGTACAGAGAAGGGCAACCAAACTGATAAGAGGCATGGAGGAGCTCAGCTATGAGGAAAGATTAGAGGAACTGAATTTATTCTCTATTGAGAAGAGGAGATTAAGGGGGGATATGATCTCCATGTATAATACATAAGGGGGGATATGATCCATGTATAATACATAAGGGGGGATATGATCACCATGTATAAATACATAAGGGGGGGATCTCCATGTATAAATACATAAGGGGGGATATGACCATGTATAATACATAAGGGGGGATATGATCACCATGTATAATACATAAGGGGGGATATGATCTCCATGTATAATACATAAGGGGGGATATGATCACCATGTATAATACATAAGGGGGGATATGATATGATCACCATGTATAATACATAAGGGGGGATATGATCACCATGTATAATACATAAGGGGGGATATGATCTCCATGTATAATACATAAGGGGGGATATGATCTCCATGTATAATACATAAGGGGGGATATGATCACCATGTATAATACATAAGGGGGGATATGATCTCCATGTATAATACATAAGGGGGGATATGATCTCCATGTATAATACATAAGGGGGGGGATATGATCTCCATGTATAATACATAAGGGGGGATATGATCACCATGTATAATACATAAGGGGGGATATGATCTCCATGTATAATACATAAGGGGGGATATGATCTCCATGTATAATACATAAGGGGGGATATGATCTCCATGTATAATACATAAGGGGGGATATGATCTCCATGTATAATACATAAGGGGGGATATGATCTCCATGTATAATACATAAGGGGGGATATGATCTCCATGTATAATACATAAGGGGGGATATGATCTCCATGTATAATACATAAGGGGGGATATGATCTCCATGTATAATACATAAGGGGGGATATGATCTCCATGTATAATACATAAGGGGGGATATGATCTCCATGTATAAATATAATACATGAGGGGGGATATGATCTCCATGTATAATACATAAGGGGGGGATATGATCACCATCTCCATGTATAATACATAAGGGGGGGATATGATCTCCATGTATAATACATAAGGGGGGATATGATCTCCATGTATAATACATAAGGGGGGGATATACATGTATAATACATAAGGGGGGATATGATCTCCATGTATAATACATAAGGGGGGGATATGATCACCATGTATAATACATAAGGGGGGGATATGATCTCCATGTATAATACATAAGGGGGGATATGATCTCCATGTATAATACATAAGGGGGGATATGATCTCCATGTATAATACATAAGGGGGGATATGATCTTCATGTATAAATACATCAGTGCTTCATATAGTGAACTCGGTGTAGAGTTATTCACCCTGAGGTCATCACAAAGGACAAGGGGGTGCTCTTTACGTCTGGAGGAAAAGAAATGTAATCTCCAAACACGGAAAGGTTTCTTCACAGTATGAGCTGTAAAAATGTGGAACAGACTCCCTCAAGAGTTGGTTGTGGCCAGCTCAGTGGATTGCTGTAGGAAAGTCCTGGATTCTTTCTTAGATACACAGAATATAACTGGATATAACATTTATACTTAAAGTTGTTCCAGGGAATATCTGATTGCCTCTCGGGGGATCAGGAAGGAATTTTGTTCCCTGCAGGAGCAAATCGGATCTTGCTTTGCTGGGGTTTTTTTGCCTTCCTCTAGATCAATTGTGGGCATAGGATTCTAAGTTTTTTTTTTTTCATGGTTGAACTGGATGGACTTTTGTCTTTTTTTCAGCCAGACTAACTATGGAACTATGAAATTACACTCTTCAGAGCATAGGGAGGAGAGCTCTGAGAGCTGATTGGAGGGAAGGGACACACCCCCCTTCGCACAGAAACAATCTGCTGGAGGTCCCTCCCCTGTCACCATTTTTCTCTTGGTGTCAGGAAAACGCATCAAAATTGACTCATGCTGATAGCATGGGAAGGAGGCAGCAGACAGAAATGACACTTATTGCTCTGGATTGAGAAAAGTACACACTATAGAGGGATATGCTTTGTTCTTATTTCAAGTCTGAGGTTTACAACTATTTTAATATAGCTCGGTACCAGCCTCTCATAATGTCCTGTACAGTAAAACTCAGACAGGGAGGGGCACCACTAAGACCCAATCAGGTGTGGTGTATGCACATGTGCTGACACAAACCATTCTAAGAGGAGGAAAGAGTAGAGGGATGAGCCCATCAGTTCGCTGCTCCTTCACTGTCCAGTTACAGGCAGAAGGTGGAGAGGTGACCAAGCTGTGCTGCCTATTTGCAGCAGAGAAAACATCAGGCTGGCTGTGTTGTGTGGAAGAGCTGTGTAAATCTCAAGACTGGATGGACAAAAATACAAATCCCTCCTCAAATCCCATATATGTATTTCAGTGATGCCTTTAGCAGTTTTCATGGAGTTCAGCTCATGGTCCTGGCAAAAAAACAAGGAAGCTACTAGAGGTTTGGGCCTGGTCACACTTTTTGATATGAAGTGGGCCAGAGATGCTAATGGAGTTCTGTTAATAATGAAAAGTATTCGATGAATAACCACAACGTACCTCGTACTCTGCACTGAATCCCAGGTTACAGTCAGCGTGCTGCTTTTCAAAATGTTTGGGGAAGTTCGCTGTGCTCATGGCTAGAGATGCCCTAATAAGTAAAGGAAAGGGTGTCAGAAACAAAATAAAAGGCACTTTAAATAAAATTTTAACCCAAAAACAACTACTTACGTTTTCACACTCCTTTAGGAAGAAATAAGAAAAAGTTTTAGTAAAGACTTTGAGCATAAATTAAAAAAATCTACAATATATAGTATATACTATATTTAGGTATGCTATACTGTATACATATACTGTACATTACATAATCCAGCCTGAAATGCTATATACAACATAGTGCATATAACAACAGGACAATGGAGTGGCTTGTGGGCAATGCTAAAGTGTTGCTAAACCCAGAACCCTGCATTCACTATATCTGGTCTCCCCGGACCCTGCATTCACTATATCCGCTCTCCCCGGACCCTGCATTCACTATATCTGGTCTCCCCGGACCCTGCATTCACTATATCTGGTCTCCCCAGACCCTGCATTCACTATATCTGGTCTCCCCGGACCCTGCATTCACTATATCTGGTCTCCCCGGACCCTGCATTCACTATATCTGGTCTCCAGGCCTGAAGTGGGAAAAAAATAGGCCCAGGCATTTTGGACTGAGCGGCCTAAAGCCCGGGAACCCTTTCCTCGGGAGCCTGGTTGCGGAACGCCAGGGCCTGGTCGCAAGAACAACCTTTGCGACCCTGGTAATTCCGCCACTAGTGTCAGTAGGTTTTTATTTTTATTTAATTTTTTACAATTTTATATGTTATTTTTTTTTTTTTTGTAGCATAAAAGAAAGGAGGGAAAGAAAAAGAAAGGAGGGAAAGAAAGAGAAAGGTGAAAAAGAAAGGAGGGGAAATAACGGAGAAAAAGAAAAAGAAAGGAGGGAAAGAAAAAGAAAGGAGGGAAAAAAAGGAGGGAAAGAAAAAGAAAGGAGGGAAAAAAAGGAGAAAAAGTAAAAGAAAGGAGGAAAAGAAAGGAGAAAAAGAAAAAAAGGGAAAGAAAGGAAAAAAAAGAAAAGGAGGGAAAGAAAGGAAAAAAATAAAAGGAGGGAAAGAAAGGAAAAAAAGAAAAATAAAGGAGGGAAAGAAAAAAAAAAGGAGGGATATAAATGAGAAATAGAAAAAGAAAGGAGGGAAAAAAAGGAGAAAAAGAAAAAGAAAGGAGGGAAAGAAAAAGAAAGGAGGGAAAGTAAGGAGAAAAAGAAAAATAAAGGAGGGAAAGAAAGGAGAAAAAGAAAGGAAAGAAAGGAAAAAAAAATAAAAGGAGCGAAAGAAAGGAAAAAAAGAAAGGAGGGAAAGTAAGGAGAAAAAGAAAAAGAAAGGAGGGAAAGAAAGGAGAAAAAGAAAAAGAAAGGAGGGAAAGAAAGGAGAAAAAGAAAAAGAAAGGAGGGAAGAAAAGAGAAAAAGAAAAGACAAGAAAAGAAAGAAAGAAATAAAGAAAGAATGAAAAGAAAGAAAGAAGAGAGAGAGAGAGACAGAAAGAGAAAAAAAGAAAAAGAAAGGAGAGATTGATGGTCCTATGAGGCTGCAGGACCCCTGACCCTCTAGCTGGATAGTACTGATTGGTCCTGTGCTGATCATATGTACTCTCCCAAGAAGAAAAAAAACTCTCTAGAAATACATACCAAATTGAGCATGTGCAGCTTACTCCCAAGGCTCTGTTCTATCAGCAGATGGATTGGGGACAGTAAAAGAAGGGGAGGATCAAAGAAGAAAGGATCAAACATCCTTTCTACACAATGCTGTGGATTAACCCCTTAGGTTCCACAGTGAGTATAACAAGTCAAAAATTTCGAAAACCATTTATCATTTTCCTTCCACTTCACAATTAAGTGCCACTTTGTGTTGGTCTATCACATACAATCCCAATAATATACATTTACGTTTTTGGTTGTAACATGACAAAATGAAAAATTTCAAGGGGTATGAATACTTTTTCAAGGCACTGTATACAGACTGATTTTACGGATGTGGGTTAAGTAACATTTTAAAGTGGAACTTTGTTCAAAAAATTAAGATTTTTGCGAGATCACTTCAGGTTTGCCCCTTTTGCAGGTATAGTTATGTAAAACATTAAAAATAAGTGCCAATACTGTGTAAAATCCAGTAATACTCTGTCTCACCCTGCTCTGCACATACTCAGAGGCTTTCTATTTTTTGACACTGTGCCGAATTTGAAGAGGCCGATCTGTTGACAGCCTAAAGATTTACTGCTGCTGCTCAGGGGCTCTGGGTTTCAGCAAAATGGCAGCAAGAAGACACAGGAACAATGCTGAAGGCAATTTATAGCACACACTAATTTTGGTAGAATAATTATTAATGTGGAATGTATTTTCCTTGCTAAGGAACCTAATTTTTTATTAAGTTGTTTTGAGTAAAGTTCCGCTCTAAGGTACCCAAAGAAAAGATCAGGATCTCCAACAATACTTCTGAAATTCGATCATTTAATAAACATGCATGCTCACCCTGGCTAAGCAGGCATGTTTATGCCTCGTACCCAATGGCTCTCAGTTGGATCATGTGGCAATCATATCACGAGTAACTTTTATCGATGAAATGCAATCTATGAAATACACACAAGAAGCAAACTTACTGAACATTTGAGAAGGAGACGCCATTCTCTTTCGTTCTGTTTACTTTCCTGTAATAGACCAAACAGAAAACATGTATTTATACCGAAACCCTCCAGCAAGGGAAATGCATGTTCATGAGCCCAGATGCAGTAGTTGCTGATATTCCAATGAAGGTAAAGGAAAAGGTCTTACAGGGTTTAGCTGGTTTAGTTTACAATGTATGCTGTAACAGCAAAGATGAGCCAACTCTCTTTGGCACTAGTGAGGAGCGAAGTCTTCACTTAAAAATTGGTGTATTTTGTTGAAATGTCAACATTTTAGTAAAATGAAAGTGGTTGTAAATCCTTACATTTACCCAGTGAAGTGACTGGCCTTAGAGATTAAACAAATCCTATACAAGTTGTACCTGTTTATCTGCTGCATTCTTATCCCTACATCCATTTAAAGTGCAGAATTGACACAGGATCTCTCAGCTCTGAAAAGCAGGGGGTAGGGAGCTGAAGTTACATCAGTGAGACCTCTGAAAGCTGATTGGAGGGAAGGGACATCCCCCCCCCTTCACAGAGCACACAAGAACACAGCTGAGACTGTGCCCTCCCCTGTCACCATTTTTCCCTTGGTGTCAGGAAATCCAAGTGACCCCTGTCACCATTTTTCCCTTGGTGGCAGAAGTGACTCATGCTACTAGCAGAGGAATGAAGCAGCTAACAGAAATGACGCTTAGTGCTCATATTTCATGTCCGAGGTACAGGGCCGGTGCTACACTATTTTGCGTCCTAGGCAAGACCAGCTACTTGCCCCCCCCAATAAAATAAATAAATGGAACTGCTAAATTTCTTTTAATTTGCAAAAATAAGTGCCATAAGATGCCACAAGCACCAATGACAAAATCAGTGTCACGGATGGACTGTATCTGTGGCTGGCAGTGGCAGGGTGACAGTTGCAGTGAGTGGAGGATGATGGATCCACATTCTGATAGATCCCAGGCTGGAATTCCCCAGGCAATGGGGGGGAGATAAAACGCTGTGACAGCAAGCATCTGAACTGAGCGATCCCACACAGTGACAGATCCGACACAACACACCCCCACCAACACTGACACAGATCAGCAGACACTAGAAGAGCAGGCTGTGGGATCATGATGAGGTCATCACTCACTGACACATTGCACATGTGATGGATGGATGGCTGGCCGGGTCACACTCACACAGACGTGAGACATCAGAGTCAGACATCACCTTTCTCCGCAGGCGTAGCTCCACCTACGCTAATGAATGGGAAGAGAAGGGCTGGAACTCCACAGTGATCAGCAGCCACCAGCCAGCTTGCAGTAAGGGACAGAGTCTGAGAGGAACACTGGAAGGAGCAGAAGCTCAGCTGCCACACTGGCCCCAGACACCCGGCATCTTCCTCTGTCTTTTCTTCCTCCCCTCTGCAGTCCCTCCCCTCAGCTGAAGGATCTTTCATGACGTGGCGGCGTTCCACACAAAGAGAGTGCCATCCTGTGCTGCACCCTGGAGCCCCTAGGTGGAAGTAAGCCCTAGGCAGCTGCCTAGTTTGCCTAGTGGAAGCACCGGCCCTGCTAAGGTTTACAACCACTTTAAGTGAAGTACAGCGCTACGCATACCGTTGGTGCAATGGTGGAATGGAATGGTGGAATGAGCTTTTAATGTCTCCTGAAGGTAACAGAGGCTCCTTTCAACTACCTTGTTATATTACATTTTTGCAGAGGCAAAAAAAAGCAGATAAAATAAAAAGGAAGGATAGTACGCAAATACTAATCAGATACACACACATGGAAAAGAACATGCATACGATAACAATAAACTATGCTAACAAACCCTTAAAAAAAAAAAAAAAAAAAATCACACCTAAACATTTTTTTAAACCACATTTTAAGCAGCTCAATGGGCTATGCAGACATTTAAAGACAAAGTAGGACGTCGCTTGGTATTTACGGCCAACTTGCAATTTCCGATGTTAGTCTCCCCTCTAGTGGTGGATTTCTAGGCTGCAATCGTTTTTTAAATACACCCCTTACCTAGTCTGAAGTGGAAAAAAATATTTTATTTTGTAATATGTACAGAAAGTGTAAGACTTCCGAGTGTGATTGCATCTAACAGATCGCAGCAATCCCTCTGACAATGGGGGTTGAGTTACTGAAACCGGAGAGTTTAAAAGCTGGTGCAACTCTGCATAGTAACCAATCAGCTTCCAGCTTTTATTCCTGAAGCTTAACCACTTCAAGTCTGGACACTTTCACCCCCTTCCTGTCCAGGCCAATTTTCAGATTTCAGCGCTGTCACACTTTGAATGACAATTGCGCGGTCATGCAACACTGTACCCGTATGAATTGTTTAGCATTTTTTGAGACAGGTAAAGCTTTATTTTGGTGGTATTTATTCACCACTGGGTTTTTTTTTTTTTTTTTGTTATATAAATGAAAATTTAAAAAAAAAGTGTTTTTCTTATAAAATTTTGCAAATAAATAATCTTTCTTCATAAATCTTGGCCAAAATTTATTCAGTTATCTGTTTAGTAAAACAAAAAATAGCCCAAATTAGTTTAATTAATAATTAAAAAAAAATGTTTAGTAAAACAAAAAATAACCCAAATTAGTTTAATTAATAAGTTAAAAAAAATGTTTTACATTTTTATTTTGTTTTTTTATATTATTAGTTATGGGGTTTTTTACATACTGTCACCCTAGCAGTACAGTTTCACCATGGTGACACTGGACTACTTGTGGGGGGTTATGAAGATTTTTTTTTTTACACTGATTGCTTTTACACCCATAAAGGCTGTAAAAGCAATCATTTCTCCTTTTCTCTGGCTGCATTCCTGCAGCCATTGAGAAATACTGTGTGTGAGCTGTGATTGGTCACAGCTTGTCACATGGTACAAGGCTGTTGTAAATAGCCTTGTACCATGTGATCTCTGTGATCATTCACAGATTTCACACGTAGTAAGCAATGATGTCAGAAGCGACATCTTGCTCACTACCCTTCATGTGATCACTGATTGGCCAATCAGTGATCACATGATTGGCACCTCGCACAGAGGTCCCGTACAGCGATCGGTGTTCCACTGTGTCACAGTGGGCATAGGATCGCGGTGCTGCATGCTCCCAGGGACCGCGCACAAGCAGGGGGCAGGAAGGCCGTTTATATACATGGGCCGAACGGAAAGTGGTTAATTGAAAAATCTGAAGTTAGAAGCTGATTGGCTACCATGCACAGCTGCACCAGATTTTGCACTCTCCAGTTTTAGTAAATCAACCCCAATGTCTTCTGCTTTTCTCTCCAGGAGGAGGGTGCCATCTTTGTTTCGGCATCATTCAGTGATCCAGCAGCTACTTCCTAGACTGAAATGCCATCTCAATTTTGGGAAGCACTTCTGTTTAGTGGTTAGTACTTCTTCCATGCAGCAATTCATTTTCTGGTTAGAATGCTATCTGCATGGAGTTTGCATTTTTTCTAAGAAAAACTTGCCAGAAGTGATTCAAGCTGATCGCAGAGGAACAAAGCAGCAGACAGAAATGACACTTAGTGCTGTGGATTGGGACAAGAACACACTAGAGAAGGATGTGCTTTGTCCATATTTCATTTCTGAGGTTTACAACCACTTTTAGGCTCCATGCACACTAGCTTTTTTTTAAGCTCCTAGAAGCTATTATCAGCAGTTTTTTTTTCTGCTCCTAGAAGCTAAATAGCGTCGTCCTAGGTGTCCATGCACATTATTTAGGCTAGTAGTGTTTTTCCAGGTTCAGTGTTTAGGAGCAGAAAAAAAATAGTTTTTGTAGAGTTTTTGGGAGTGTTTTTCCAGCAGAAAAAAACACTAAATGGTCCTAACAGCTTTTTTTTCCTCCCTACAGAAAAAAAAAACACCAAATGATCCTAAACGTTTCTAAACGCTATTAACAACTTTTTTCAAGTGTTTTTTTTTTCCTTCATGTATTGTAAAAATGCTAATAAAATGCTAACTTTTTTTCTAGCATTTTTTGTTTATAAAAAATGCCAGTGTGCATGGAGCCCAAGTATTTAATTTTGTTTGTCCAGATATTGATGTAATACACTAGTCTATCCCTCCCCACTTTAGTCTTTAATCTGCTAATCCTGGAGCACACCTTCTGGGGATGATGGAACACACTTTTATGCTGATCCTGGAACACACCCAGTGATGATCCCGGAACACACCCAGTGATGATCTTAGAACACACCCAGTGATGATCCTAGAACACACCCAGTGGTGATCCTGGAATACATCCAGTGATGATCCTGGAACACACTCAGTGATAATCTTGGGACACACCCAGTGATGATCCTGGAACACACTCAATGATGATCCTGTAACACACCCAGTTATGATCCTGGAACACACCCAGTGATAATCCTGGAAAACACCCCGTGATGATCCTGGAAACACACCCCATGATGATCCTGGAACAAACCCCGTGATGATCCTGGAACACACTCAGTGATGATCCTGGAACACACTCAATGATGATCCTGGAACACACTCAATGATGATCCTGGAACACACTCAGTGATAATCCTGGAACACACTCAGTGATAATCCTGGGACACACCCAGTGATGATCCGGAACACACCAGTGACGATCCTGGAACACACCAGTGATGAATCCTGGAACACACCCAGTGATGATCCTGGAACACACCAGTGATGATACCCTGGAACACACCCAGTGATGATGCTGGAACACACCCAGTGATGATGCTGGAACACACCCAGTGATGATCCTGGAACACACCTAACGATGATCCTGGAACGATGATCCTGGAAACGATGATGATCCTGGACACACCTAACACCTAATCATCCTGGAACACACTCAGTGATGATCCTGGAACACACCTAATGTTGATCCTGGAACACACTCAGTGATGATCCTGGAACACGCTCAGTGATGATCCTGGAACACGCCAGTGATGATCCTGGAACACACCCAGTGATGATCCTGGAACACACCCAGTGATGATCCTGGAACACACCCAGTGATGATCCTGGAACACACCCAGTGATGATCCTGGAACACACCCAGTGATGATCCTGGAATATGCCCAGTGATGATCCTGGAACACACCCAGTGATGATCCTGGAACACATCCTGGAATACACTGTTTGCTGATTCTTACACCAAGAAGTCCTGATGTTTAAAAAAATTCCTAGTACTAAATGTGTAGGAGTTTGAATGCAATTGGTGATACAGGAAACAGAGAGAGAGGAAGTTACATAACATAGACTCCAGAAATTACATTGTCAGCCCTCTTGCTGACCTTCTGTGAAGCACTGGAGCTATGTATGGCCTTGCTGCAGTGAAGTCCCTTTAATGCTAGAGGTTCTATTTCATTAATACTTGTATCAAAATGAACAAATCATTTTACCTTCTTTTGTACCAGATGAAGAATCCTATGGCAGCAATAACAAGAACGCCCAGGATGGTCCCAACGACAGCACCAATAATAACCCCTGAGAAGGACAGACATGATGTGATCTATACTGGGCCACAAGAACAATGTAAAACTTAAAGTGACAACGATTATCCTTGAATCAGCTGTTGGAATGCTTGGATGCTGCCATGATGTGGGAAGTGATGCAGTCAGGCCAGGCGCCCCACGGATTTCTCCTTTGATAAACAGATATCTATGTAGGAGACATGGCATTACCACACAGAGGATTTTATCAATATTTATCACGCACATACCTGGGTCCTGAGGTGTTGAAACTTGCTGTGAATAAGGAACCATTGTCACAAGGCTACTGTCTGTGTTAATTGTCCCATCAGGTTTATAGTTGATCTGCGTAAAACCTGCAACTGTAACGCTGGGAAGAGATGTGCACAACAACATTAATTGAAAAACAAAAAAAAAACACATGTAATTGTACAATTCAGCATTATTTACCTCATTTCTGACCATGGGCCATTGACTGTTAGAAACCCAGGCACATATATACAGTGGTGCTCAAAAGTTTGTATACCCTGGACAGCACAGTGGCTAAATGGTTAGCACTTCCGCCTGGCAGTACTGGGGTTGTTGGTTCGAATCCCAGCCATGGCACCTTCTGCCTGGAGTTTGCATGTTCTCCCTGTGCCTGCGTGGGTTTCCTCTGGGTACTCCAGTTTCCTCCCACACTCCAAAGACATTATGGTAGGTTAATTGGATCCTGTCTAAATTGGCCCTAGTATATGAATGTGAGTTAGGGACCTTAGATTGTACACCCCTTGAGGGTCAGGGACTGATGTGAATGTACAATATATATGTGAGGTGCCACCTCCCCTCCCCCTCTCTGTTGGGGTCTCCCAAGGCTCTGTCCTCGGACCCCTTCTCATCTCCATCTACACCTCCTCCCTTGGTAAACTCATACACTCCCATGGCTTCAACTGTCACCTCTATGCTGATGACACTAAAATTTACCTCTCCACCCCTCACCTCACCCCCACAGTCTCCGCCCGCATCTCAGACTGGATGTCGCTCCATTTCCTCAAGCTTAACCTCTCCAATACTGAGCTCCTTGTCTTTCCCCCCCTCCCAACGCCCCCCATCCTATCCATCACTACCAACAACACGACCATCAATCCTGCCCAGCAAGTCCTTGGCGTCACTTTGGACTCAAACCTTTCCTTCCAACCTCATGTCAAATCACTTACAAACACATGCAGGCTCCACCTCCGGAACATCACCAAGATACGCTCCTTCCTTACCCCAGACACCACTAAGCTACTCGTGCACTCCCTGATTATCTCACGCCTTGACTACTGCAACTCCCTCCTCACCGGCCTACCCCAGCGCAGGCTCTCCCCGCTTCAGACCATCCTGAACTCAGCGGCTAGACTCATCCACCTCACCAACCGCTCCACCTCTGCCACCCCCCTCTGCCTCCCTCCACTGGCTCCCTACTGCCCAACGCATCAAATTCAAACTGCTAACTCTGACCTACAAAGCCGTTCACAACACTGCCCCTGACTACCTCACCAACCTGATTCCCAAGTACCACCCTACCCGTACCCTTCGCTCCTCACAGGACCTCCTTCTATCTTGCTCCCTGGTCTCCTCCTCCCACGCACGACTGCAAGACTTCTCCAGGTCCTCCCCCATCCTCTGGAACTCATTACCCCAATCCATCAGATTGTCGCCTTCCCTCCTCACCTTCAGGTGCTCCCTGAAAACCCACCTCTTCAGGGAAGCCTACCCCACCCTTACCTAACAGCCGTCCTCCTTCATTCCTTCTACCACTCCATCCCCCACAGCCACTTCCTCCTGTACCACTACCCCCTCCCTCCTAGATTGTAAGCTCGAAAGAGTAGGGCCCTCTACCCCTCGTGTGCTGTTTGTTGTTGCTGTGCTGTTTCATGTATTGTCCCCCCCCCCTCTATTGTACAGCGCTGAGCAAACCCTTTGGCGCTATATAAACTCGATGTAATAATAATAATAATATATGTAAAAAGCGCTGTGTAAATTGACGGCGCTATATAAGAATTGTGAAATTTTGATATTGAAAATATGATTGATCATGCAAAAAAATACTCTTTTATTGAAGGATGATGATCATATGAAGCCATTTATTATCAAATAGTTGTTTGGCTCCTTTTTAAGTCATAATGATGACAAAAATCACCCAAATGGCTTCCCTCCCCTGGAATGTTCGGCCTTGGTACAGACACACAAGGTGACACACACGGATTAAAATGCCAATTAGAGGTTAATGTCCCACATCTGTGGCTTTTTAAATTGCAATTAGTGTCAGTGTATAAATAGTCAATGAGTTTGTTAGCTCTTACATGGAAGCACTGACTAGGCTAGATACTGAGCCATGGGGAACAGAAAAGAACTGTCAAAAGTCTTGCGTGACAAGGTAACGGAACTTTATAAAGATGGAAAAGGACATAAAAAGATGTTCAAAGCCTTGAATATGCCAGTCATCACTTTCACTAAGAAGTGGAAAGTTCGGGGACCTCTTGATACCAAGACAAGTACAGGCAGACCAAGAAAGATTGCAGCCACAACTGCCAGAAGAATTGTTCGGGATACAAAGGGAAACCCATAGGTAACCACTAGAAAAATACAGGCTGCCGGATAAAGGCAAGCAAAGGGTTGAATCTGGCCCTGGGCCACAGTTCGGAGACCACTCATATACAGCGCAAAAACGTACAATATATACTTTATCCTTCTAGGTCACAATGTATTTGTGATATATCTCATTAAGTAGGGGAGGGAGCACACCACATAAGCAATCATTTCCAAAAACAAAAAAGGAAAAATGGATTTAGCTCAAAACCTCTACCCAAATCACTTTTTCAACCATTGTATAAAAGTAAGAAAAATATTGAGAGATATCATTAACATACAAAATAATTAATTTATTAATTAAAATAACAAAGAAATACACTCAAAACAAAACAAACCCCACTAAAAAACCCTGAAACAATCATGTTCAGGGACCTATAGGATTCATATATTGTATTTTAAATTCAAAAAAGTTAAGCATAACTTCCTACTGAGAGCTCTCAGGAAAACAGGGATTGCGATAAAAATAGGTAAAAGTTAGAAAAGTGGCCACATAGAATATATATTTTCCAGCATGCTACACGCCAATTGAATAACAGGTCTGATTAAATCTGTCCTGTTTAGGGGTTTGTTCAATTGTATTTGCATCCTAGATTCCATACATAGACAAAACTGAGTAAGGTGGCTGTAATCAAGCAAGCAGATCCAAATACAACACAAAGTGGTCCAGATGAGGTGACAATGATGGTAATAACAGACTCATAGGGGCATATGTTGCCCATGATTTACTCCATATGATTGTTGGCCTCCGTCACACTAGCAATTCGTGTCATTCAAAAGGTATCCATATTACATAGTTAGTCTGGCTGAAAAAAGGCAAAAGTCCATCCAGTTCAACCATAAAAAAAAAAAAAAGTTATAATCCCACCCGACCCACAGTTGATCCAGAGGAAGGCAAAAAAAACCCAGCAAAGCACGATCCAATTTGCTCCTGCAGGGGAAAAAATTCCTTCCTGATCCCCCGAGAGGCAACCGGATATTCCCTGCATCAACTTTACCTATAAATGTTATATCCAGTTATGTTTTGTGTATCTAAGAAAGAATCCAGGACTTTCCTACAGCAATCCACTGATCCAGCTGGCCAGAACCAACTCTTGAGGGTTGACTGTTGCGCTTGATTCCTCAGCATACAGAAATATATATATATATATATATATATATATATATATATATATATATATATATATATACACACACATACACTATTTAGCCCAACTATGACACAGGGCATATTAAAAAAAATAGCAAACGTGGCTTTCTAATACTTGTAACTATATCCAGCCAAAGCGAACATAATGTCCCATAATGCCATGAGTGTGATACTTATCCGTCTTGTAAGAAATCCATAAATTTTATGCCTCTGATGCGGCTATGTGTGGTCAAACGGTCAGGCTATGCAAGTCACGACAGGACCTATTATGGATTTCTTACAAGACTGGTAAGTATCACTCTCATGGCATTATGGGACATTATGTTCGCTTTGGCTGAAATTAGACCACTGATACAGAAGGTAAATTTTCAGGCAATTTCAACAAGATTTCAATCACAAAAAAAAGATCAAAGCAACAGGCCAACAACTGTTCTGTGGCTTCACACTTTGCACACATAGTATGCCTTCAACTGGCTAGAGCTGGGCTTTAAAATCAGAAGACCCAAGACTCAACCTCAGTTGAGTCAAGTGGACACATTTGCAAATATGCCTACATTCCTTATTTCTGCTATAATGGTGTCCAGAGATACAATATTTTATTGTAAAAGATGTGTAAGGCCCCATGGACACGGGACACTTCTGAACGATGGAAACTGACTGCTGAAAAACGTAGGGTAAAAAACATCTGGTTTCATACCACGTTTATGCGCGTTTGCGTTTAGAAGCATTTTTTAAAGCTAAGCACAGGAGAACCTCCCAAATGCCCAGAATGCACTGAAAAGTGGTAAATTATTAACTATTTCACAGAAATACAGAGAGTAGAAGCAGAGACAGCAGTATGTGTTGAGATAATTAGGCGTGAGTTGCTCATTAACATTTCTTTTGTTTCCAAGGGTGGGAGAGGTGTCTGGTGGAGGGAGTCATTAAGGCCACCTGGCAGGGGGTCTTCATGAGGAATTTGAGGTGTGAAGGTCATTAACATATCTTTTGTTTCCAAGGGTGGGAAAGGTCTGAGGTGTGAATTGGTCATTACAATGTGTGACAAGCTTGGTAGGAACATCCTGTGTTCAGTGTTTTGTCCATTTGAGTACCTTGAAAATGCTTTGCATGCATTTTTCACGATGAAAAAAGGCTCTGGACAGCATTGGGAACTGGAAGAGTTAAAAAAAATTCAAACGCTTATAAATGCGATTTGCTGCTTTTAGCCGCGTTTACACGTGTTTACAAGCGTTTTGCGTTTGAAACGCTGATAAAATCGACTGCTGAACGCAAGTTTTCTGTAAACTCAAATGCTGTAAACGATGATGTGTACATAGAAAGTCAAGCAAGATCAAGTGCTGGGTGAAAATGAATAAGAATAAAAGTAAGAATAAAAGGCTAGCTGCTGGCATAAAAGGTAACCTCTAAAACCTTCAAATAATGAACCATAAATAATAAATTCAGCGCTAATTGCCATATAGGATTAAATTAATGAATCTGGGTGAAAAAAAATCACATATTCCTAAAAAGTTAGTTACCAAAGAAATGTTCCAATAAATACAACACTTCTATTATACTAACATCATTGCGCCAATGTAATAAAGAGAGGAAATACACTCACTGGATGCTGCTATTATTAAAAAACTCAAAGAGAAGTCATTGGACGAAACGTGTCAGGGTGTGGCCTTCCTGTGACATCACTACTCATGCTGATGCACGTGTCCGGATCACGTGATCGCACTACTACCATCTTGAATGCGGGCTGGCTAGTGAGACACAGGATGCAGAGACTGGAGCTCTGATATAACAAAACGCCTTGTTTTTATTTGCTCATTGTGAGTGTGATTTTAAGGGGGGTTTGTTTGACAATAAATTTGTTGGATGATACTGCACTATGGCGAGTATTTTCTTTACCCACATGTGCTAATCTGGATATGAGAGGATCTTCTCTGGAGTTTGTTTGGTGATATGCTGGATACACAGTAGTATGCTGAGTAATTACCAACACATGAGGATCGTCCTTTGAAGTCTGTTTGGTGAATGCTGGATATATACTGACATGCTGGTTAATTACTAGCACATGGTGAGTGTGCATTTTGATGGGGTGTTTTTGAGCACTGAATACCACATTGCTTATGAAGGAGGATCTCATTACTTCATTTACTGAGGATCATGTTTATATGGACTTTTCTGAATGGACTATATTGAGATTCCCTATTTATTGATTTTTTTTGTTTGCACTATTAATATGCACTTATTTGGTGGTGGTTATATTTAGTTGTGTGATTTGGTTTGCGCTATTATTTGTGATTTGTATATTTTTCACATTTTTGTTAAAAAATCACATATGTATATAAAATGACAATAAAGAACGAAAGATACAATAAATATAGTCCATGAGCTATAAGGTGCAAGATAAAGCGTGACTGCTGTAAAAAAGTCAATAAACGAATGAAAGCAGAATATCCGTGACTCCTGTGATGGTGGAAGTGAGTATAGATTGCACTAACCAGATAGAAGAAGTGCTTGCGCATGGAGTATATAAGACCTACTCCTGGTTCTCTGGATATGGAACGCTGGAATAGGTAGTGGTCATCTATACTGCAGCCACCAGGTGTCATACATTAGGGATCCATAGAAGGCCTCCAGAAATGCCAGTAACAGCCACCAGGGGGGGTCATCCCAAACATCAGATGTCAGATAGGCAGGAGTCAGGCAAACCTTCAAGAAGTTGGGGCTCCCATACAAAAAAGAGCCCCAGACAAAGCCTCTGATAGTGTAGTAGCCTTTAATAATGGTAATGCACATATATAAGAATAGCACTTACAAAGTATTCCAAAATGGCCGCCGGCCGTCCTTAACAGGCCATGCGGTGTAGTAAACCAGTATCTTACGTTCTTTTTTGTCATTTTATATACATATGTGATTTTTTTCACCCAGATTCATTCATATAATATATGGCAATTAGCGCTGCATTTATTATTTATGGATGATGTGTACATAGACACATAAGAAAACATTAGGGTGAGTTCAGGGGCTGCTGAAAAAAACCGCTGGACAGCTCTTAAACGTGAGTTTATCAGCTGCAGTGTACATGAGCCCTAAGGCTCCATGTACACAAGCAGCTCCTAAACTCGCGTTTAAGGAGCTTTTGGCATTTTTTTGCCAAAGGTCCTATACTCAACTCCATAATAGCCTATGTGTTCATATACACATAGGCTTTTAGCAGCGTTTAGGAGCTTCCACGTTTAGGTGAGGTTAAACGTCCCTCTCTTGAACGCAGAAGAATCACATTCAGGATAGGAACGTTTTGACTGGCAGACGTGGGAAAATGCAAAACCCGACAAAACCACAGCAAAATCGTGGTACCGTGGTTACCGTATTTTTGCCGCAATTTGTGTTTTCCCGCGGTCAGGGTAGGCTCGTGTATACGGAGCCTTATGGTGCCTGTTTTTGCTTGCGTTGTTGCTACAAAAGAAAGTGATTGTTACTGATAAGCAGCCAGTTGGATGAACATATACACTTTTGTATTAAAATACAAAATCTCTTGAATAAAAAATGAAACATTATATATCATTACCAGTACGATGTTAATGCTTTCAGAGGGCCGTTATTATAAGGTTTCTGTGAAGTACCATCTCCAATTAGCACGCTATGTGTTCCAGTAGCCTTCAGTTGCCTCGCCTGCCTTGCATTCGTGCTTACGTTTGTGATCAAGGTTACATAAGCTGAGGAACCTTTGCTTATGAAATCATCGTAGGTCTTGGTTAAAATATCAGCTTTTGGAGTTGCACCCACAGCTGTAACAAGATAAATAAGCACAGTCAAACAAACTGTTAGAAGGATCTCTACATAATAGAAAAGAAGGAATCTCCACCATCAAGAGGAAGTCCAACTGTAAAACTGCTCCCACCCACTGAACACCTTTGGGGAGAATTGAGCCCTTATGGAGAACCAGGTCTTCTCATGCAACATCAATACTTGAACTCACAAATGCTCTTTTGGCTGTATGGGCAAAGATTCATGCTCAAGCCTATGCTCAAAGAAATGAGCATGCATGTGTGAGCATGCACGTTTGATGGACTTTGGCTCCCAGTGGCCTACTTAAAGCGTCCATATCCCAACCCAGCTTGATGACCCTGCTCGTTCCTGAACCTCTGCTATTGACTCTGGCTTGTGACCCAACCTTGCTTCCTGTCCACTTGTTAGGTGGGTGCAGCGGCAGCAGCAGAGAACACACAGAGTCCCAGAGTGTAGCAAACGATGTAGAACTTGTAAAACATCACAACAACCCTAAAGGGGGAATTCACAGTCAGAGCAGAAAGTCAGTGGAGAATAGGCCTGAGCTGGAGACAGTGCCTGTCAAGGGGAATGGTGTGCGACACGACTGGTCTAACCGAAAAGGGAGCTTACTCAGTTGAAGACGCAGGCTCTAAGCTTTCCTTCCTCTTCAGGAAACTCTCCCTGCCCCTAATGCTGTCTGTAACAGATTAACAGATGGGTATCCTTTACCCACACTAGCCACTCGGACAATGCGTGCAAAAACCCAGGGGCAGGGACTGAAGAATCTGTGTGACCCAAGATGACCACCAGGGTCACCTGAATGCAGCATAGCCAACCAAAACGCTGCGCAGGGGACCAAGGGAATCATAGAGAAACCCAGTTTCTCTTGACTCTTCTCCAGTGGCATTGCCATTGCAAATGAGCACCACCTGCAGTGGAGAACCTAGAGTGCACCTGCCTACATGTTGTTCCAGTACCCCGTTTTCTCGCTTGATACTGACCTTGGCCTGGCTCTGACTCTGCTCTTGGTTCCTGACTCTGTACTCCAACTCCTGCTCATCTGACCACAACTCTGAGATCCTGCATCTGCCTGCTGTCGGTTTGCTTGCTGCACTAACAGCTTCAGCTTCGCATTTGCCAGTAGATCTCCTGACCTTTATCTTCTGCAGGCACCCATGCCACTCTGAGCCCTGTTATACCCTGTCACCATCCCCAGGGGAAACAGTACAAGAGGCATAAGGAAAGCTCTCTCCTCAACTCAACTAGACTTGTGACACCCACAGACACAATTTCCAGAAAGCTATTATAGCAGCAAACATAGGGTTACTGTAAATCGATGCCCTTGATTTTGAAATGAGATGTCGAACAAACTCAGTTAGGTGTGAAGGCTAGGTTTCCACAAATGTTTTGCCATTTAGCATATTTTTTATTTAGGCATATGTTTGTACGGAAGCACTGATATATTTTAGACACCACCAGAAGTCATTCTTGAATTAGAAATACTAAAATTCAAAACAGTATCAGCAGCTATACATTTAAATGACATATTTGAACTTATAGAGATAATATTCATGATAAGTACGTGTACACATAGTGACTGTGCACACGGTGATTGTAGCCATATGCATGCACTTATTTTAACTAGCAGTTTTTTTTCAGGACAAGCTTTTGGGGATCTACATCCTTCTTATAGGTACCAACAGTGTTGCTTAGACCAAGAATACGTTGGTAGACCCTTAAAATGTAACTGTTTGCACAAATTAACAAAGTATAAGACCCCTTTCACACGAGCAGTCCAAACGGGTCCGCCTGTCCGTTTTTCAGGTGGACTAGATCAGACCCTCCATTTTCCTCTATGGAGTGATGAATGTAAACTGACTTGTGTTGGTTTACACCCACCTACCTCCAATCCAAGGGCAGTCAGGTGGTAACAGAAAGCCGGTCCATTTCCATCCGACTGTCCAAAGAGCAGAGTGGGCTGTATCTGTGTTCGTTCTGCATAAGCGGGCGATCAACGGACAGATCATCCGCTGAGCAAGTGGAATCCACCCCATGTGAAAGAGCCCCTTTCACATGGGGCACACTTTGTTTGCGATTCGCTTGCTCAGCAGGGGATCTGTCCTGCTGTTCTCTTTAGTGAGATATGCAAGGTCTAAAAGACCCTGCATGTGTTCTCTGTGATCCATCAGATGTATTGCAAACTGCATTGCAATACATATTGTCCTGGCTATTCTAGCAGGGAAAGTGACAGCCGTGACCAGAAGTGACATGATGGATGTTGTCTTCCAAGTCACACAAAGAAGTCCGCTCCACCCACCATGGCTCTCCCCTGGCCTGGGGTAGGGTGAAAGTACCTGCGGGGGGGGGGGTACCGCATGGGGGGTGTGGAAGCAATCGGCGGCAGCAGAGTCACCTGACTGCTTACCAATGGCTGCACCAATTCCACCAATGGCTGAAGCCATTGAATTGTGTATAAAACCCCCTGCTGTCAGGTACGTACGGTGTGCACGAACCTGGCAATGAAAGGGTTAATGGTAGGGGAGTTTACAGGCAGGAAAAAACTTGTGTTAGCACGCACAAATGCTAGGCTCTTTAATGTGCGTTCCTGTGGCAATGCATTCTAACGGCCAGAATTCGCATTAACACGCATGCAGAAATGTGGCTGTCGTGTTTTTGATCCTGAAAACTTCTGTTGGAGAAAGAACGTTTTTGAGCTTACAGTATGCATGAGCAATTAATAAATACAAAGCTGCATTAATAAGTGTCTTTTTTTATCACCCTGAAGATGTAAATATGTTTTTTCCTGGCATGGGTGAAGAGTATATGTCATTTTATTAGATCTAGTTTAATTTTTTAAAAATATGTTCTCCCTACTCCAAAAAAAAAAAAGGTTTACCATACCACTATCGGTTGTTACAATCACGGCATACGTGCCAACAGGCCCATTCGTGGCATCGAGCAATTGGAAAGTATAAGAAATCTGATTAAAAGCAGATGGATTTATATTCACAACAGTGCTGGCAGTTGGAAGGGGTGCAGCTGAAAGAAAGGAGACAAAAACAAATATTTATTTATATGTAGCATCATCATGTTATATCTGTTCAAGTTTGCTAAGATGTTCCACATGTATGGAAATACAAAAATTTTGTAGGTATCAGGAAAGTTCTAATTTTTCTTTGGCAATAGATATATTTAATTTTTTTTCTCCATCTCTTATTTATTTATCTCATTTATACAAGGCTAACTAATTAGCAACATTGAACCAATCACAGCAGTCCCTGGCCCTGAAATTGCTTGCAATGTAAAAATGGGATAACATATAATAAATGTACAGATGGTGCCCTTGGTGGAAATACAACCTAGGATCTAGGCCCTGCAAAGGAGAAACAACCCTACTTACTAGCAATATATTTAATACCTAAGCTTTAAGAAAGCCCTCAAGCCCTAAGCTCCAACAATGGAAGAATGCAGTGGAAAGTGTTGATTAATATCAACCAATTGCTTGTTAGACTTTGGGCCAAGATCAAGTGTAGTACCAGTCCTTACATGGGAGGAAACCCATCATTACCTGGCCTTATGGCAGAGTTACTGGTTGGGGAGGATCCCACCTAGTATGATCCACCAAGTCCTTCATGTGTGTAGGAATAACTAGTGGTCACCACAAAAAGTACTTTATGACCTAGTGCCTCCTGATGAGCTGGATCAGCCAAATCTAGCTGGGCACAGGGAAGGTAGAGAACCCACGGTACTCACACCCAGTGGGAGTGGCCATTCAAGGGTCCTGTAGAATCATAGGTTTGGGACCTCACTGTGAGTTACTGGCACGATGTCTCAGCACCAAGGCTTTTTCTGCACAACACTAGGGCATGCCTTCCTGCAAACTTGGAAGAATTTACTATCAGGCCTCAAGGCTTGCCTTTTCCTAGACAAAGCACCTTCATTTATTGCACCAATTTTTCTGTATTAACATGTTTTCTTCACTAAGAGGGGGGCAGGTTATTAATGTCTGTACTGATGTTGAGGGGACAGAGAGGATCTGAAGCCTTTGGTTTTCATCCTCACCCCATTGGGGTGACCCCTCCCTCAACAGTAGATCCCCCACCAGCAACAACAGACCTCCCCTGCAAAAATAGACTATCACACAAAAATAGATCCCCATCAGTGACAATAGACCCCCTAGAAGCCAGCAACAATAGATCTTCCAGCACCCCTTGCCATTACATACATGCAATGCTGGAGGTGCCAGAACTGCGTTCCCCACGTTTCTGCTGAAAAAAAGTCCTGCCCTCACTAAATCTGCATGGCCACTCATACTGTCATTCAGGAGGATGGGTGAAGTCTACTAACCCTAAATGACAGAAGGTTGTGATTCTGCCCAGAGGAGAGGAGCCATAGTACCAGACTTGATGGTAAAGTTGCAACTTACCATCAAATGTGGGAGGAAGGTACTGGGTACTTTCTTTGCTCCAGGGGACTGAACAATTCAAAAGAGCAGCAAAGCAAAGGGATATGCTGCCTGTATGGTTGGTAGATGTAAAAGGGAACCTGATGCTAAAAATTGCTTTTAACTTCACCAAACGCACAAAAAAAAAAATACATTCCATTCTCCCGCTATCGGAGTTCAGCTAAAGAGGAGGATATAAGTACTCACGTGCCAGAAAAGTCCTCTGCTGTATCGGTACCGCTGCACTGGCACTGGCTCTGTAACATGACAGCGTTTTTGCGTTGATGGTGTAAAGGGTGTAGGCACTTAAATTTCCTATAGTGTATTGTGCACCATCAGCGTTGCAGTTACTGGAGACAATTATCGGTTGAGTAGATGTCCCAGGAGTTACCTCAAATGAGAAGCTGTTAAATTTTCCTATTGGACATTTCCATTGCAATGAAATAGAGGATGAAGTGACCACCTTCACATTCAATCCAGACACAACCTCTGGAACTAAGAAGAAAACAATAAAAATATAAAGTGTATCACATAAATGGCAAACTATGGTCACATAAAGCTGGAGAGTCCAAAATCAGACTCACTTCTGCATAGAAACCAATTTTTTTTGCCAAAGCTTCATTGAACCTGAGGTTAGAAGCTAATTGGTTTCTATGCAGAAGGGGAATCTGATTTTGGACTCTCCAGCTTTAGTAAATAAACCCCATGGGGTCTATTTTTTTTTTTAAAGGTCCTTAGCTCATTTAATGTTCATCATAAATCACCAATGAATCAACTGATTTCTAAAAAATGTTAGTTATTATTGGCGGAAGCATTCGTTCCTTTGAAAAGAATTTACCTTATCAAATGTTCATGTTAAAGAGGAAGTAGAGTACAATTTCAGCTAACTTGTTATGAGTTATTATTAAGGTGTATCTAAAGCAGGGCTGCTGATAGAAACCACCCATACAGCCAGCCTGACAGCCCCCCCCCCCCCCCCCAAAAAAAAAAACAGTTTACTATGCTTCAGTTATGAATTAACACAGTGAGTGATTGGTAATGATCACTCATTGTGTTAATTCGGGGAAAAAAGAGGGTGGTAAATGTGAGGCATTTACCAGACCTGTCCCCCACTCTCCATCCTGAACAATCCTAATATGTGATTGCAGCTGCAGGTGGAATGGAGAAGAAGAAAGCCGACAGCACTGGGGGGGGGGGCACACAGGGGGAAGCATATGGTTCACATGGAGGGCGATGGGGGTGGTGGGGGGGGGGGGGGGGCAGTTACAGGAACCGATCCTCTGTATTGCTCTCTCTGCAGCAGCTGAAAGTCAATGGGGGGAGAGGAGAAGAAGCCAACTTTCAGCTGCTGCAGAAAGAGCCATACAGGGGATCGATTCTAGTAATTACCCCCCTTTCCCTCGCTGTGCTGATCACCCACCCTGCCCACATCAAATTCACCCCTGAGTTCCCCCTGCTGGCCTGTGCCCTGTACAGGAAGACTGGTGGCACCCCCTTATCCACAGCCGTGATCTAAAGACATTTTTTTTTTTTAGTTTTGGATATAAAAGATTTTTTCACACTTCCTGTTGTGTTTATGGGACAAGCAGTAAACAGAAATCCCTCCAATGGGTCAGAGATGGCATAATAAAACCTGAAAGCATTTTAAACCCTTCCCTATTCCATCCATAACTGTAAAAAAGAAAACTCTTGGCTTGATATACTCTAAAATCACTTTCCGACCAACAAACTTATATATATACTGTATATACACACATACAGGTGAAACTCGAAAAATTAGAATATGGTGCAAAAGTTTTTTTTCAGTGCATGCAACTTAAAAGGTGAAACTAATATATGAGATAGACTCATTACATGCAAAGCAAGATAGTTCAAGCCGTGATTTGTCATAATTGTGATGATTATGGCTTACAGCTCATGAAAACCCCAAATCCACAATCTCAGAAAATGAGAATATTACATGCAATCAATAAAACAAGGATTGTACATAGAACAATATTGGACCTCTGAAAAGTAGACGCATGATATGTACTCAGTACTTGGTTTGGGCCCCTTTTGCAGCAATTACTGCCTCAATGCGGCGTCGCATGGAAGCTATCAGCCTGTGGCACTGCTGAGGTGTTATGGAAGACCAAGATGCTTCAATAGCGGCCTTCAAGCTCTTCTGCATTGTTCGGTCTCATGTCTCTCATCTTTCTCTTGGCAATGCCCCATAGATTCTCTATGGGGTTCAGGTCAGGCGAGGTCAATCAAATACAGTAATCCCACGGTCATTGAACCAGGTTTTGGTGCTTTTGGCAGTGTGGGCGGTGCCAAGTCCTGCTGGAAAATGAAGTCAGCATCCCCATAAAGCTCGTCTGCGGAAGGAAGCATGAAGTGCTCCAAAATCTCCTGGTAGACGGCTGCGTTGACCCTGGACTTAATGAAGCACAGTGGGCCAACACCAGCAGATGACATGGCTCCCCAAATCAACACAGACTGTGGAAACTTCACACTGGTGCAGGTGCTGCTCCTAATTGACTTGACTTGTTAAAGTGACATTAAAGGTAATTGTTTTTTAAATAACAAACATGTTATACTTACCTGCTCTGTGTAATGGTTTTGCACAGAGCAGCTCCAATCCTCCTCTTCTTGGGTCCACCACCGGTGCTCCTGGCTCCTCTTCTAGTGCCATTATAGCAAGCTGCTTGCTATGGTGGCACTCTTGCTTGCTCCTGAGCCCCGCTCTGTGTTTCCAGACCCCAGAAGAGGACTCGTCCCTGCCCCCCGCTCCCAATGCCAATGGCTGCCACTGCTGTCTCTCAGCCTATAAGGAGGCAGAGAACCAGAAGAGCAGCTGCTCTAGTGCACATCGCTGGATCACAATAGGGCTAGGGTAAGTATTGGGGGGGGGCTACATGGGGATCTGCATACGGAAGGTTTTTTTACCTTCATGCACAGACTGTCAGCCTTTAGAATCACTTTAATTTGAAGTGTTCAGTTTTCTGTTCTGCCCTGGCTGTGACAGACACAGCACAGAGAACAGGGGAGCTGGGGCTGCATGCTCTGATCTCTCTGCCGGTCCCCACCTCCCCATTCAGCTCAAAGCAGAAGGGGAGTAGAATTGTGCAGACTCTGCTCATGTAGTATAATCACTGCACTGGCAGAGAGAGAGGGATGTCAGGTCAGACCTGGTTGGGATCTGTGGCAGATTTCTATATGTAAAGCTGCCACATTCCCCCTGGTACGAGGAGCGACCTGAGGAGTGATCTGAAGCTCTGCTTGGTTAATATAGTGCACACCATTCCTGACAGTTTCCTGTGCTATTATAATGGTGCAAGAAGCTTAGCTGATTCCCTGGATGATGTCTAAAACAAGGACTGTTGTCATTATCAGTAGCAACAGCTTAGATTTTCACTTCCACAACTCCAGTAAAGTATGCAAAAATGAAAGAAAGAATGACATTGGCTGTTGCAAATAATAACTTTGTGCAGAAACTTGGATAAGTAAGCATTTGTTGGCAATGGTTCAAAAAGTTACTTTTCTGTTCAGCAGTACTTACGGGTGCAATCAGTTATAGATGTGGGGTCTGATTCTACATTACAGGCAGATATTGTATATACAGTGAATGTATACGTCTCTCCCGCTGTCAGATTTTCTATTGTAGCTGATGGACTGCTCACTGTTGTAGTATTTATCAGTGTAGATGATGAGGTTACATTGGTCTGCACCCTGTAGGTGTATGAGCTCTGATACTCTCGTCTGGTTGTGTCCAGGTCAGGGACCCTGCATTCACCATATCTGGGTTCCCCAGACCCTGCATTCACCATATCTGGGTTCCCCGGACCCTGCATTCACTATATCCGGTCTCCCCGGACCCTGCATTCACTATATCCGGTCTCCCTGGACCCTGCATTCACTATATCTAGTCTCCCCGGACCCTGCATTCACTATATCTAGTCTCCCCGGACCATGCATTCACTATATCTGGTCTCCCCGTACCCTGCATTCACTATATCCGGTCTCCTCGGACCCTGCATTCACTATATCTGGTCTCCCTGGACCCTGCATTCACTATATCCGGTCTCCCCGAACCCTGCATTCACTATATCTGGTCTCCCCAGACCCTGCATTCACTATATCTGGTCTCCCCGGACCCTGCATTCACTATATCCGGTCTCCCCAGACCCTGCATTCACTATATCCGGTCTCCCCGAACCCTGCATTCACTATATGCACTCTCCCACAGTACACAGAACATGGAAATACAATTATTTTAGTAAATATAAACTGCTAAATACCTTTTCTCATCAGTAGTTAAAGCACTCTTGTGATTTCTATCAGTGTCCAGCAGAGCACTGGTTAAAGCTTGTAGAAAGAGTTTTCTCTAGGAGGATGCAGAACCCCTGACCTCTGTCTGGACAGTTCTCATTGGCCCTGTGCTGATCACATGCACTCTCCCAAGATAAAAAAACCTCTCCAGCAATACATACCAAACTGAGCATGTGCAGTGACTCCATACGATATGTCTTATCAGGACATAAGAGGGAGACACTGGAAGAAGGGGAGGATCAAAGAAGTCAGGATCAAACAGCGTTTTTACACAATGCAGAAGAATAACCCCTTAGGTTCCACAGTGAGTATAACAGGTATGCTTTACTGCATCTACAGACTGTTTTTACTGTTGTAGGTTTAGTCAATAGGAAAACACTGCTAAAGAAAAGAGTTACCATCTTCAGCAAGAAATGTTATCTTTAATATTGGGTATAAGATAAGTAGATATGGAGAGCTCTTCTTGTCTTCATCCCTTCCTTTAAAGCTAAAGTCTAGGGAAGTTTTAACCTGGTCTTCTCTCCATTAAGAAGAAAACAAACAGTGTGGGGTCCCCCTTGAAATCCAAACCAGACCCTTATCAGCCAATGATCCTCTCCCATTGGACTCTTGCTGTACATTACAGCTCTATGACCGGTTGTTGAATGTCAACAAACTGGATAGGGATTCTGGCTGATGTCACCCCCTCCTCCTCAAAAAACTACACTCCCTTGGCCTCAGAGATTCTGCTCTCTCCTGGCTCTCATCCTACCTGTCACAACGCTCTTTCAGCGTTACCTATAATTCTACCACCTCCCCCTCACTCCCCCTCTCTGTTGGGGTCCCTCAAGGCTCTGTCCTCGGGCCCCTTCTCTTCTCCATCTACACCTCCTCCCTTGGCCAACTCATACACTCTCACGGCTTCAACTACCACCTCTATGCCGACGACACACAAATCTATCTCTCAACCCCCCACCTCACCCCCTTAGTCTCTGCCCGAATCACACACCTACTGAGCGACATATCAGACTGGATGTCGCTCCACTTCCTTAAACTGAACCTCTCCAAAACCAAGTTTCTTGTCTTCCCCCCAGCCCGGACACCACCCCCCATTGACTTCTCCATCACGTCCAACAACTCCACCATCAAACCCGCCCCGCAGGCCAGAGTACTTGGTGTCATTCTGGACTCCAACCTATCCTTCCAGCCCCAAGTCCAATCTTTAACAAACTCGTGCAGACTCCACCTCCGCAACATCGCCAAAATCCGCACGTTCCTAACCCCAGAAACCACTAAACAGCTCATCCACTCCCTCATCATATCACGACTCGACTACTGCCACTCCCTCCTCACTGGCCTGCCTCGTCACTGGCTATCCCCGCTTCAGTCCATCCTGAATACGGCTGCCAGACTCATTCACCTTTCCAACCGCTCCATCTCCACCACCCCCCTCTGCCAATCCCTCCACTGGCTTCCGATTGCGCAACGGATCAAATTAAAAATCCTAACACTGACGTACAAAGCTGTCCACCATACTGCCCCGTACTACATCTCTGACCTAATATCCAAGTACCGCCCAGCACGCACACTCCGCTCCTCACAAGACCTCCTTCTCTCTAGTTCCCTGGTCTCCTCCTCCCATGCCCGCCTCCAGGACTTCTCCAGGGTGTCACCCATCCTCTGGAACTCCTTGCCCCAACCCATCAGATTATCACCTACTCTCCTTTCCTTAGGCGCACCCTGAAAACCCACCTCTTCAGGGTAGCCTACCCCACCCACTGCTAATTGCCAACCTCCTCCACTCTTCCTACCACCCCATCCCCCACAGCTATCTCCTCCTGTGCCACCATCCCCTCCCTCCTAGATTGTAAGCTCGAAAGAGCAGGGCCCTTGATCCCCTCATGTTTTGCATTGTATTGTTGTTGTTCTGTCACATGTTCTGTCCCCCCTTTGTAATGTACAGCGCTAAGCGAACTATTGGCGCTTTATAAATACTGTATAATAATAATGAATAAATATGGACATGACTATATTTGGTGAATGACGCTGACTAGGATGCCCACCGGCTTGTGTACAGCTTGACACACACTGGAGAGCAGCTGGATGCTGTTACTTAATAGTCCTAGTAGTACTACCACTAAATTAATGACTTCGAGCTTCAACAACCAAAGGTACGGGCATGCAGGTGAACAGGCCACATCTGGCCATTTAGTTCACACTTTTGTAGAACCACAAACAGCTCAGGTTCGGGTCAAACTCATGGTCAACTCAAACCCAATGCTCACCCTATTCAGGAAATCTGGGCACTCAAAATACTGACAGACTCTCTTTAATTTTCAAACTCAAGCGGAAAAAATGATCAGGTTAATTTTTTTTAAAAGTTTAACTTTTAAGAGGTTCAAAAACTTACTTGTACAGACCGATCCAATCACAGGCGTGCTCTGATACCCCCAGGCTCCAATCGTCACCACAGAGATGGTGTAATCGGTCCCCGATATTAAGTTTTGAAGGGTGACATTTGTTGTGTTGCTTGTCACAGTTCCAGCAATGATTGAAGGAGAAGTATTCCAATAAGTTATATTATAGGACTTCTCCACAACAGACATATTTACTGGATCTCCCCAAGATAAGGCGACATTCTTAGTTCCTATCATAGTAAAGGCTATGCTGCCTGGTGGGGTGGGATCTGTTTGAAAATACAACAACGTAAGAAAAAAGAAATCAATGAGATGGAAGAAGATTCATCTGATTTAAAAGGGATACAAAGATAGGGCTGTTTGCAATGGCCACCTTTCAATCAAATTGTTCAAATGAAAAAAAAAAAAGCCTGTCACTTGTTGTGGTTTGCAAATTTATGTATAGAAAAATATAAATACAAAAATCATATGCTAAATACCATTATCAAATCAATAACATGCTGCGCCCTGTTACTACATGTATTCATTTCATACAATTTGTCACATTTGTTTTTTTTAAACAATTTTATTTGTACCTTTCAGTGAAATTACACACTTTTGCTTTTTTTTTTTTTTAAATTTGACAGAACATTCCATGACCTTGATCATACTTACATGTAGCCTGTGACAGTGATGGAGCTGCCTGGCTGCAGGAACTGCTGACTGTCATTATTGTTACATTATAGACTCTTCCTGGTAATAATCCAGTAAAATTGACTTGTGTCGTGTTAGTCTGTATTGTGTTATCGACAGCTCCTGTTATAGTGACGTTATAATAAGACAGTTTTCCTGCTGGTGCCGTCCAATCCACCACCAGAGAATCCACCGACGTGTAACTGTTTGCTGTGGTACCAATAGCTTGTCCGGGAACTAACAGGAAAAAACAGTTTATTTGTTAGAAAACTGTATACAGATTGAGTATACCAGGGAGGTGGGGTGCAAGTTGGTGCAATTATTGAGCTTTTCCATAAACAGATAAAACCATTTAAAGCATTGTACACTTTTAAAAGTTTTGTTGTTGTATCCACGTGTTAGTGTGGTTATATGCGTTGAATTGTTTGTTTTGCATTATCTTAATGATGGGCTCACATGTTTCGGCTGCAGTTTGTAGGGTAATGGTTGATCGATTCCCCTATGTCTATGTATTCTTTCATCTAGCTTGTCCCTATTCGCTAAAAGGACAGGCAATGTCTTGTTCCAGGTCACAATCCATGCCATACCATTCCCTGGTGGTATCACAAATGTGGGAGTGCTAAATGTGATGAAAGATTGCATGGTTGCTCTCTCTGCTTGTGTCTGTGTCAGATTTAATAAGTCTGTAGCTCTCACCTGCACCAGCACTAGCCAGAGAGACACAGAGATTGTGGGATATGGAGTCTCTTCACAGGAAATGTTAGTTCTCAGATTACAGAGGTCATGTATTCACTTGTGTAGTGCCATGCTACACAGGAGTGCAAAGATTTACTGCACTATAGGCTGTGTGTACAGGACAACAAATGACACCATGGGACTTCACATCTTATACAAGTGCAAAAAACACAAGGTGCAGGTAGGAAGGTTTATAATGCCTTTCAGTTTCTACACATGTGCAAAAACCTTGGCAAGAAGCTATCACTTTTCCTCAATGTTTATTTCATTAAACCGAATATTCAAAATGAAAAAAAAAAAGCTCACCTGTGAAAAAACCGCATCGATGGCTCCTGCACGGCTCACAGAGAGCACACCCCGGAGCCTGGTGATCGATGCGTCGCCCGGACACAGCAGATCACATTACAATTAACAAAGAGCGGTGCAAGCATAATGCTTGCACCACTCTTCTAAAAGTAAAAAAATCAGCAGATGCTGCTCCTAATTGACTAGACTTATTAGTGACTTAGTGATATCTTTTTAAAATAACAAACATTTTATACTTACCTGCTCTGCGTAATGGTTTTGCAAACAGCAGCCCCTATCCTCCTCTTATCGGGTCATCCGCCAGCGCTCCTGGCTCTTCCTCTTTTCCTAGCGTCCCTATAGCAAGCAGCTTGCTATAGGGGCACTTGTGTGTGCTTGCTCCTGAGCCCCGCTCTGTGTCTCCAGACACACAGAACAAGTCTCGTCCCTGCCTCCCACTCCCAATGCCAATGGCTCCCGCTGCTGTCTCTCAGCTTATGAGAAGGCAAAGACCCGGGAGAATAGCCACTCTAGTGCACATCGCTGAATCACGATTGGGTTGGGGGGGCTGCATGGGGATCTGCATACAGAAGGTTTTTTACCTTCATACACAGAATGCAAGAAGGTAAAAAACTGGCAGCGTTTAGAATCACTTTAATTTGAAGTGTATCAGTTTTCTGTTCTGCCCTGGCTGTGACAGACACAGCACAAAGAACAGGGGAGCTGGGGCTGCATGCTCTGATCTCTCTGCATGTCCCCACCTCCCCATTCAGCTCAAAGCAGAAGAGGGAGTAGAATTGTGCAGACTCTGCTCATGTAGTATAATCACTGCACAGGCAGAGAGAGAGGGATGTCAGGTCAGACGTGGCTGGGATCTGTGGCAGTTTTCTATATGTAAAGCTGCCACATTCCCCCTGGCACAAGGAGCGACCTGAGGAGTGATCTGAAGCTCTGCTTGGTTAATATAGTGCACACCATTCCCGATAGTTTCCTGTGCTATTATAATGGTGCAAGAAGCTTAGCTGATTCCCTGGATGATGTCTAAAACAAGGACTGTTGTCATTATCAGTAGCAACAGCTTAGATTTTCACTTCCACAACTCCAGTAAAGTATGCAATAATTAAAAGAAGTATGACATTGGCTGTTGCAAATAATAACTTTTTGCAGAAACTTGGATAAGTAAGCATTTGTTTGCAATGGTTCAAAAAGTTACTTTTCTGTTCAGCAGTACTTACGGGTGCAGTCAGTTATAGATGTGGGGTCTGATTGTATGTTACAGGCAGATATTGTATATACAATGAATGTATATGTCTCTCCCGCTGTCAGATTTTCTATTGTAGCTGATGGACTGCTCACTGTTGTATCATTTATCAGTGTAGATGACGAGGTTACATTGGTCTGAACCCTGTATTTGTATGTTACTCTGATATTCGTCTGGTTGTGTCCAGGTCAGGGACGTAGAATTAGTAGTTTTGGAAGCAATCTTCGGTGATGTCACGGATATTGGTTCTGTGGATAAAGGAAAGAGTAATATTAATAATCACAGTAAGAATTGTTACATTCAAAGTGGGATGTTGACATTACAATGTTAAAGTGTTACTAAACCCAGGACCCTGCATTCACTATATCCGGTCTCCCCGGACCCCGCATTCACTATATCTGGTCTCCCCGGACCCTGCATTCACTATATCTGGTCTCCTGGATCCTGCATTCACTATATCTGGTCTCCCCGGACCCTGCATTCACCATATCTGGTCTCCCCGGACCCTGCATTCACTATATCCGCTCTCTCCCCGGACCCTGCATTCACTATATCTGGTCTCCCCGGACCCTGCATTCACTACATCTGGTATCCCCGAACCCTGCATTCACTGTATTTGGTCTCCCAGGACCCCGCATTCACTATATCTGGTCTCCCCGGACCCCGCATTCACTATATCTGGTCTCCCTGGACCCTGTATTCACTATATCTGGTCTCCCCGGACCCCGCATTCACTATATCTGGTCTCCCTGGACCCTGTATTCACTATATCCGGTCTCCCCGGACCCTGCATTCACTATATTCGGTCTCACAGTACACAGAACATGGAAATGCAATTATTTTAGTAAATAAAAACTGCTAAATACCTTTTCTCATCAGCAGTTAGAGCAGTCTTGTGACTTCTATCAGTGTCCAGCAGAGAACTGGTTAAAGCTTGTAGAAGGAGTTTTCTCTAGGAGGATGCAGAACTCCTGACCTCTCCCTGGACAGTGCTGATTGGCCCTGTGCTGACCACATGCACTCTCTCAAGATAAAAAAACAAAAAACCTCTCTAGCAATACACACCAAACTGAGCATGTGCAGGGACTCCATACGATATGTCTTAGGACATAAGAGGGAGACACTGGAAGAAGGGGGAGGATCAGAGAAGTCAGGATCAAACAGCATTTTTACACAATGCAGAAGATTAACCCCTTAGGTTCCACAGTGAGTATAACAGGTATGCTTTACTGCATATACATACTGATTGTACTGTTGTAGGTTTAGTCAATAGGAAAACACTGCTAAAGAAAAGAGTTACCATCTTCAGCAAGAAATGTTATCTTTAATATTGGGTATAAGATAAGTAGATATGGAGAGCTCTTCTTGTCTTCATCCCTTCCTTTAAAGCTAAAGTGTAGGCAAGTTTTAACATGGTCTTCTCTCCATTAAGAAGAAAACAAACAGTGTGGGGTCCCCCTTGAAATCCAAACCAGACCCTTATCAGCCAGCGATCCTCTCCCATTGGACTCTTGCTGTACATTACAGCTCTCTGACCGGTTGTTGAATGTCAACAAACTGGATAGGGATGCTGGCTGATGTCATGAATAAATATGGACATTACCAGGGGCAGACAGACAACTCATGGGGCCCCGGGCAATTGGAAATCATGGGGCCCCTGTGTCCTAGCCAACACTCAAACCACACCCAAAAAAGCCTATGAAAGGTATCAGGGGCATCTCATGGGGCCCCCTACTGTCAGGCGGTGCCCAAGTACTGGACATAACTATAATTGGTGAATGACGCTAACCAGGATGCCCACTGGCTTGTGTACAGCTTGACACACACTGGAGAGCAGATGGATGCTGTTACTTAGTAGTCCTAGTAGTACTGCCACTAAATTAATGACTTCTAGCTGCAACAACCAAAGGTACGGGCATGCAGGTGAACAGGCCACATCTGGCCATTTAGTTCACCTTTATTTAGAACCACAAACATCTCAGGTTCGGGTCAAACTCATGGTCAACTCAAACCCGATGCTCATCCCTATTCAGGAAATCTGGGCACTCAGAAATTTTTTTTCAAAATACTGACAAGCTCTCCTTAATTTTCAAACCCATGCAGAAAAAATGACCAGTAACATTTTTTAACTATAACTTTTAAGAGGATCAAAAACTTACTTGTACAGACCGATCCAATCACAGTCGTGCTCTGATACCCCCAGGGTATGACCGTCACCACAGAGATGGTGTAATTGGTCCCTGATACTAGGTTTTGAAGGGTAACACTTGTTGTGTTGCTTGTCACAGGTCCAGCAATGATTGAAGAAGTATTCCAGTAAGTTATATTATATGACTTCACCACTCCGGTCATATTTACTGGATCTCCCCAAGATAAGGTGACAGTCTTAGTTCCTATCATAGTAAAGGTTATGCTGCCCGGTGGGGTGGGATCTGTTTGAAAATACAACAACGTAAGAAAAAAGAAATCAATGAGATGGAAGAAGATTCATCTGATTTAAAAGGGATACAAAGATAGGGATGTTTGCAATGGCCACCTTTCAATCAAATTGTTCAAATAAAAAAAAAACCTGTCACTTGTTGTGGTTTGCATTTACATGTATAGAAAAATATAAATAAAAAATCATATGCTAAATACCATTATCAAATCAATAATATGCTGCAACCGTTACTACGTGTATTAAATTGAATACAATTGTTTTGTCACATTTGTTTCTTTAAACAATTTTATTTGTACCTTTCAGTGAAATTGCATACATTTGCTTTTTTTTTTTTTTTAACTTTGACAGAACATTGAAGTCACATGACGTTGATCATACTTACATGTAGCCTGTGACAGCGATGGGGCTGCCTGGCTGCAGGAACTGCTGACTGTCAGTATTGTTACATTATAGACTCTTCCTGGTGATAATCCGGTAACATTGACTTGTGTCGTGGTAGTCTGTATTGTGTTATTGATGTCTCCTCTTATAGTGACGTTATAATAAGACACTTTTCCTGCTGGTGCCGTCCAGTTCACCACCAGAGAATCCACCGACGTGTAACTGTTCACTGTGGCACCAACAGCTTGTCCGGGAACTAACAAGAAAAAAAATGTGTTCATTAGAAATAATAGAAATGAAAAAAAGCTATGATACAGATTTTTGCAAAGGGTGCAGGGGTCCTACAAGGAAGGTGGGAGGACTTATAGTCTTACTCAACCCCGCACCCTACATTCACTATATCTGGTCTCCTACATTACACAGAACATGGAAATGCTATTATTTTAGTAAATATAAGCTGCTAAATACCTTTCCTCATCACCAGTATAGAGCAGTCTTGTGACTTCTATCAGCAGAGCACAGGTTAAAGCTTGTAGGAGGAGTTTTCATTCTGCTCTAAGAGGATGCAGAACCCCTGACCCTTTGTCTGGACAGTGCTAATTGGCCCTGTGCTGATCACATACACCCTCCCAAGGAAAAGAAAAAACTCTCTAGCAATACACACCAAACTGAGCATATGCAGAGTGTCCCCGAGGCTCTGTTCTATCAGGAGATGAAATGGGGAATGTGGAATTGGAGGATCAGAGAAGACAGGATCAAACATCCATTTTACACAATGCAGAGGATTAACCCCTTTGGTTCCACAGTGAGTATAACAAGCACGCTTTACTGCATATACAGACTGATTTTACTGTTGTGGGTTTAGTAACACTTTAAGAGTGATTAGGAACAAATTGTGCCATGTGATTCTAGAGATTCTCCTGCTGCGCTGTATCTAAACCACTTAGAAGATATGGATTGCGCTAACAGCTAAAATTGCCATCAGATGTGAAAAATAGGGAAAAAACAGAGTCCCCTCTAAGAAGGGTCCAGACCGGGCACAAAGTTATAGCAAAAGCAGGGCACAATCTCTTTCAAAAAGGAGTTCTCTGAGAATGGACAAAGGGAGATCCTGTTTACCAACCCCTCTTCTCCCTTTGTCCATTCACAGAATGGCATGCATTCTGTGAAAAAGAATTAAAATGTTTTGTGAATGAATGAAGGGAAAAGAAAGGGAGGGCAAAGGATGGGATCCTTTGCTGTCCCTGCCACAGCTCTTCATCCTCGCGGTGCTGTCTCTAGTATCCCACTTTAAAGTATAACTAAAGGCTAAAACCTTTTTTTCAGTTTTGGGTAGAGTGGAGAGGGTTTAACACTCTTGTCAGGTTTTTATTGCTGTCTGTGCCCCCGTTAGGCAGATTAACCCTCTCTCTTTGTCCTGTTTACTGTTATCACCAAAAGTGAATGTAAAAGCAAATCTAAAATTTTGAGTTGATACCAGAATATGAATAGAGGGAAAATCTTCTGAGAACACTAGTTCTAGTGATCGGGGTAATACCGAGATTCCCTTTTTTAAGGAATTTCTTCTCTCTTCCTGTTTTGAATATGGGACAGGAAGTGAAAGAGACACTGGGACACTAATGGCATAAATAAAACTTATAACTTCTTTTAGCCTATCCCAAAAAAAATAAAAAGTATTCCTTTTAGCCCTTGTTCACACTGGTACGATTGGCCAGTTCCAAAACGCATGACAAGTCGCACCCCATTGCTGGCAACAGAACTGTTCAAATTGCCGAAAAAAAAAAAAAAAAGGTTGTTGCGCTACTTTTTTCTGATTTCATTGTGGCTTGCATAGACTTCTGTTAAATGAAGTCGCAAGCTGCAATGAAATCGGAAGTTCAAATCACACTGATCTGCAGCTTTGAAATTGCAGCACAATTTGAAAGCAGCAATGGTGTGAACCAGGGCTAAATCTTACTTCAATCAAGGTATGATTTATACAAGGCTTTTATGATTTGCTGCTCCTGCTCAGCAGTACTTACGGGTGCAGTCAGTTATAGATGTGGGGTCTGATTCCACGTTACAGGCAGATATTGTATATACAGTGAATGTATACGTCTCTCCCGCTGTCAGATTTTTCTATTGTAGCTGATGGAATGTTCATTGTTGTATCATTTATCAGTGTAGATGATGAGGTAACATTGGTCTGCACTCTGTAGATGTAATTGGTCTGATACTCGTCTGGTTGCATCCAGGTCAGGGACATAGAACTGGTAGTTTTGCCAACAATCTGCGGCGATTTCACAGGCATCGGTTCTGTGGATAAGGGGAAAAGTAACATTAATAACCAGAATAAAAAATGATTGCATTCAAAGAATGACACTGAAATTATTGCAAAAAAGTCACAACAACAGAAAAATACTAAGCCTTGGTTCACACTGGAAGTCACCTGAAGTCACACGATTTCAAAGTTGGATGGCAGTGCGACTTGATATACATCTGTGCGACTTCATGAACAGATGTCTATGCAAGTCGAGCCTGAAATTGGCAAAAGTAGTTCAGGAACTACTTTTCAAATCGTGCGACTCACACGGTCACAATCGGACTCGCACAGATCAGAATTGTTCCATTGCCGATCATTGGATCCGACTTATCATGCGATTCAAATGGTCAAATCACATGACAGGTCACATCACTGAGAATGGAGTACACAACAGCAGAGTTTTATATCTTTAATAATAGTGGTGGAATATGTAGATAAGGAAACCTCTTCTTCTCTTTGTTAATTCCCTCCCCTAGTCAGAAAATCGCATTGTATAGTTGTTTCGAATTTCTAACATGATATTGAAACTGGGCTCCATTCATTCTTATACAACTTGTCATGCAACTTTGGGCACTAAAGTTGCATGACAAGTTGTACCCCATGTTTTTCAATGACAACCGTTCAAATATGTGCAACTTAGTGCATGAACTACTTTGAAGTTGCTGCAGCTTTGGGTTGTACATATTTGAATGGTTGTCATTGAAAAACATGGGGGACAACTTGTCGTGCAACTTTAGGGGCCGATTTACTAAAGGCAAATAGACTGTGCACTCTGCAAGTGCAGTTGCTCTAGAGCTTAGTAAATGAGCAGAAGCTCTGCTGACTTCCATCATCCAATCACATGCAAGCAAAAATGCTGTTTTTTTTATTTTCCTTCAATGAGATTGGGTATTCTTGGCAAAGTGAAGTTTTTCCACATTTACTAAGCTCTGGAGCAACTGTACTTGCAGAGTGCAACTGCTCTTTGCAAAGTGCACAGTCTATTTGCCTTTAATAAATCAATCCCAGACTGTGCACTTTGCAAAGCAGTTGCTCCAGAGCTCAATAAATGAGCAGAAGCCCTGCTGACTTCCATCATCCAATCATGTGCAAGCAATTATGTTTTTCTTTTATTTTCCTTGCATGTGATTGGGTATTCTTTGCAAAGAGAAGCTTTACCTCACTTACTAAACTCTGGAGCAACTGCACATTGCAAAGTGCACAGTCTATTTGCTTTTAGTGTCCAAAGTCATATGACAAGTTTGTACAAGTGTGAAAGGAGCCATATCCAAGTTGCAACCCATCCAAAGTCAAAGTTGCATAAAAGTTGTACTCCAAAGCCGTATGACTTTGGAGTCCTACAAGTGTTAATGGAACGTAAAGCTAACATCTATACAGTTAAAATTGTTAGTTGGTCTTCTCCCCAATTACCCCACAAGCAATCCACCAAAAACAATGCTACTTATGATTTTTCACTTAGGAAATATCACCTCTTTTAGTGCCAGAGAAGTCATCATTGACTGTCTCCTGGTCTGCATATGCCGGTAGGAGGGGCCTGCAGGGTGCTGTATGCGTCTTCTTGTGTATGTCACAGCACTCTGCCAAGCAGATATCTATAGAGTTGTGTGTGATGTGGGCAGCTCTTAGGTGGGGCTACATAAATTTAGTCCATATTGGTGGGCATGATGAGACTGCTGGTGTTGAAGTCCCAAGGACTTCAAGAGGCGTCGCAATCGGATACAGTTGCCCAAACGCAGAGCAGTCTTTGAAGCTTGTCTGGCTATTAGGAAAGGCAATACATTGTGCAATTAATTATTTAACCGTTTCAATACCGTGCAATTTTCCCCCTTCCTGCCCAGGCCATTTTTTCACGTTTCAGCGCTCTCACACTTTGAATGACAATTGCGCGGTCATACAACATTGTACCCAAACTAAAATGTTATCATTTTCTTCACACAACCAGAGCTTTCTTTTGGTGGTATTTAATCACCGCTGGGGTTTTTTATTTTTTGCTAAATTAACAAAAAAAGACCAAACATTTTGAAAAAAAAACACATTTTTCTTTGTTTCTGTTATAAAAGTTTACAAATAAATAATTGTTCTTCATAAATTTAGGCCGAGATGTATTCTGCTACATTTCTTTGGTGAAAATAACCCAAATTAGGATGTATTTTTTAGTTTGTAGGAAAGTTATAGAGTTCACAAACTATGGTATAGATCTGAATATTGATCAATCCTGAAGTACTGACAGCCAATCTCATTTCTTGAGGTCCAAGAATGTCAGGACAGTACAGATATCCCTAAATGACCCCTTTTTGCAGAGTAGACAGTCCGACGTACTTCATAAGAGGCATGGCGAGTTTTTTGAAGTTGTATTTTTTTTGTCATAATTTTTCGGAAAATTAAAAAATTAAAAAAATTATTTTCACTATTTTTTTTTACATACTGTCACCAGTGCAGTACAGCGTCATCATATAACTGGCATGGCGGTGAACAGGGACACTGACTGGTGACAGTATGAAAAAATATATATATATATTTTTTTTTTTTTTTTTTTTTTTAATTTTTTTTATTATATTTAATTTTTTTATTACATTTTTTTTTATTTTTTTTAAGATTTTTTTTTTTTCATATTTTACTATGACCAAAGTAGTACAATGTTATCATAGTAACATTGTACTACTTTGGGAAAGTGATCAGTACTTTTTTTTTTTTTACACAATTTGCTTATAGCAAAGAATTACTTTGCTATAAGCAAGCATTTACCTGAATGAAATCGATTCATTCAGCTTTTTTTTTTTTTTTTTTGTGCTTAGCTGTGATTTGGTCACAGCTAATCACATGACATGTGCATGTGATTAGCTGTGACCATTCACAGCTAGGCACTAGTATACAATGGATGGCATCATGAATGAAGCCATCCATTGTATACAACTGTCATGTGACCTGCTGTGATTGGTCACAGCAGGTCACATGGTACCAGCAACGGGAGCCGGTACTCGGATCTGTCATCGGCCGTGTCCGAGGTGCACGGCCGGTGACAGATCGCACTGCTGCGCCGCTCTGCATTAGCGCAAACTGCGCATAGGCGGGAGCACGCCAAATGGCGTGCACCCGGAGTGCAGAGACACCTTTGAAGCCGCCAAATGGCCATTGGCCGGGCGGCTAATGGTTAATCTAGCACATGGATCAGGCATGCACCTGCCAAGACCATACATAGTCTATAAGCCCTTCTTAGATTGTAAACTCCAAGGAACAGGACCCTCTTAACCCTCTTGTATTGAACTGTATTGTTGCTGTATTATCTTCTTTTATATTGTAAAGCGCTGAGCAAACTGTTGGCGCCATAAATACTGTATAATAATAATATAATGAAAGACACTGGCTTAGGAGTAGACAAGGAGCAACTGCTTCCTGGAGGCTCACTGTATAGCAACCTGCGTAATAAGGAAAGGCTCCAAGGGTTCTTTGTCCTCCACATGTCCTCTTGAAGTTAAAGTGGAGCCCCACCCAAAAGGGGAAGTTCCGCTTTAAGCCTTTGACGAATTTGACAGGTACCCGCTCCCACGTCCGCTGCGATCTTTCATACAGGTAACAAGCTGAGATTAGAAGCAGTCTCTTAAAGGGAGTGCTGCTAATCTCATTTTGTTGCCTGTATAAAAGACACTTGTCCACAGGAGCAATCAAACAATCAGATTCCAAACTCTCCACCATGGCAAAGACCAAAGAGCTGTCCAAGGATGATTTGACCAGATTGTAGACCTACACAAGGCTGGACTGGGCTACATAACTATCACCAAGCGGCTTGGTGAGAAGGTGACAACAGTTGGTGCAATCATTCACAAATGGAAGAAACACAAAAAAACTGTCAGTCTCCCTAGGTCTGGTGCACCATGCAAGATCTCACCTCGTGGAGTGTCAATGATCATGAGAACAGTGAGGAATCATCCCAGAACTACACGTGAGGATCTTGTCAATGATCTCCGGGCAGCTGGGACCACAGTCACCAAGAAAACAATTGGTAACACACTACGCCGACAAGGACTGAAATCCTGTAGTGCCCGCAAGGTCCCTCTGCTCAAGAAAGCACATGTCCAGGCCCATCTGAAGTTTGCCACTGAACATCTGAATGATGCAGAGGAGGACTGGTTGGAAGTGTTGTGGTCAGATGAGACTAAAATCGAGCTCTTTGGCATCAACTCAACTCGCCGGGTTTGGAGGAGGAATGCTGCCTATGACCCCGAAAACACCATCCCAACTGTCAAACATGGTGGTGGAAACATTCTGCTTTGGGGGTGTTTTTCTGCTAAAGGGACAGGACAACTGCCCCGCATCAAAGGGACGATGGACGGGGCAATGTACCGTCAAATCTTGGGTGAGAACCTTCTTTCCTCAGCCAGGGCATTGAAAATGGGTTGTGGATGGGTGTTCCAGCATGACAATGACCCAAAACACACGGCCAAGGCAACAAAGGAGCGGCTCAAGAAGAAGCACATTAAGGTCTTGGAGAGGCCTAGCCAGTCTCCAGACCTTAATCCGATTGAAAATCTGTGGACGGAGCTGAAAGTTAGAGTTGCCAAACGTCAGCCACCAAACCTTAATGACTTGGAGAGGATCTGCTAAGTGGAGTGGGCCAAAATCCCTCCTGATATGTGTGCAAACCTGGGGGCCAACTACAGGAAACCTCTGGCCTCTGATTGCCAACAAGGGATTTGCCGCCAAGTACAAAGTCATGTTTTGTGAAGGGGATCAAATACTTATTTCCCTCATGAACATGCAAATCAGTCATCATTTGTTAGACATGCATTTCTTTTGAATTTATTGTTGCAATTCTGTCTCTCAGTGTTACAATACACCTACCATTTGATTTTTAGACCGATCATTTCTTTGTGAGGGGCAAACATTCAACATCAGCAGGGGATCAAAAACTTATTTCCTTCACTGTATATGTGACTTTGCACAGCCCTGCCACCCTGTAGCAGTATTTCTGCTATAGGGCAGAGGAGAAGCGGTTAAAGTATAACTAAAGGCAAAACTTTTTGTTTTTGTGAGAGAGTACAGAGGGATTAGAATGCTTGTCAGTTTTTATTGCTGTCTGTGCTCCCCGCCAGGGAGATTCACCCTCCCTATTTGTCCTGTTTTACCATTATCATTGAAAGTGAAAGTAAAATAAAAATCGCAAATTTTGGGTTGAACCTAGTAATAGAAGGGAAATCTTTCCATTGGAACACCAGTTCCAGTAAGCTAGGGACCTCAAGGAATTAATTTGCAGGGATTTCCTCTCACTTCCTGTTTGACTATGGCACAGGAACTGACAGGAAGTCTCCACAATGGGACATGGATAGTGAAAAAAATCTGACATGGGGTATAACCCTCCCTTACTCTATACAAAATGAAAAAAAAAAAAAAAAAGCTTTGCCTTTCAAACTCATACAGGGAAACTGACCAGTAACAATTTTTAAATATAGCTTTTAAGAGGAGTAAAAACCTTTGCCTCTTGAGTAAATGAAGGGGTTTGAGAATCTGGACTCTCGTAAGACTTTTCAAAATATTGATAGGCCCTCTTTAATTTTCAAAATCATTCAGGACAACTGACCCATAACAATTTTTAATCAAAGCAAAAACTTACTTGTACAGACCGATCCAATTACAGCCGTGCTCTGATACCCCCAGGGTATGACCGTCACCACAGACACGGTGTAATTGGTCCCCGATATTAAGTTTTGAAGGGTGACATTCGTTGTGTTGCTTGTCACAGTTCCAGCAATGATTGACGGAGAAGTATTCCAATAAGTTTATATTATATGACTTCACCACTCCGCTCATATTTTCTGGATCTCCCCAAGATACGGTGACATTCTTAGTTTCTTTCATAATAAAGGTTATGCTGCCTGGTGGGGTGGGATCTGTTAGGGAATATAACAGTGTAAGAAACAAAGAAACCAATGCGTTGGAAGAAGACTCAATGCAATGATAGTGGTGCTCACAATGGCCTACTTTTCTTCAAAAAAAAAAAAAAAAAAAAAACCTGAAAAAAAAAACAAAAAAAAAACTTTGTACCCCTGTCATGGTCACTTTCAGCATGCATGTGTAGAGAAAACTATAAATAAAGGATATGTGAAATAAAAAAAAATCATATGCTAGATACCATTATTAATCTTTTTAATCACATGGCCTTTCTTTCCCTAAGACCCACCTATACAGTTTGCTTTTTGTCCGTTTTGCAGTGCTTTTTGCATTTATCTACAGGTGTTTTTGCCACGATTTGCGTTTTTTTTTTTTTTTTTCAGCTTTTTTTTTGCACTTTATTCTTTTTTTGCACTTTATTCTCATTGCACTTTATTCTTGTCATCATGTTAATTTATTCATGTAAAGCTTTTCAAACTAAGTCTTTGCCTGGCTTGAAGTTACTCAAAGGGTGTAATGCAAGTAACTGGCACATAGTTGCAGCTCAGGTCACTAAGCACATTGGAGTATGAAGATAATGGTACAAGAGTATAGGGATATTGTAATTATATATATATATATATATATATATATTTTTTTTTTTTTTTTTTATGTGGTGTATTCTCATGGTATTGACCAAGCCAGAATATGACCGAGCTAGATGTATTTTATGCAAGATAACCTGGGCACTCAGGGGCCGAGTTGTTACATTTCAAAGGAGGTAATTTGCAAATTTGCAAGGGTGATAAAATGCAGATAGCTCAGTCAGACTTGAAAGGAGTTGGTCAACATCTGCTAAAAGAGGTATTAAGTATGGTAAATAGCATTCTTCAAAGGGTAACTTGTTTTATCCAATTAATAGTAAAAGAATGCAATTTAGGAAATATTTAGACATCTTTTACTTCATCTGTCCAAGCCCAAAAGGCATTACCTGTCACCCAGAAGATCAAAGGGGCTACTAAAAGTGGCCAATCAGAGTGCTTGCCTTTGTACTGAATGGGAAAAATGTGTATATTAAGGAAGCTTCTTTTTGGTTAAGTGTCACAGGAGAAAAGGGTTCTCTGAAGGTTTCTGATTACAAAAATATTCTGTGTATCCTGTCATCTGCCTTGTCTGTACCTCTGTCTTATGAACTGTCGCTGAACTGATTAAATGCATCTCTCTGGAAAAGAACTGTTATACTAGTTGTTGCGGGAAATGTACATTTATAAACACACACTGGTCATACGTCCTCCATCATTGATATAAGACAACAGATTTGTCTTATGAACTGTTTCTGTGTGAACCTCATAAATTAGAAGACAACAAAGAGTTCATGGAGTGTGAAGATACGAGTGGTTACCAAGGGTAACATAGATCTCTTTAGCAGCCTGTTGTAAATGTGTACATGTGGTGGATGAGATTCTTGCAGAGAAGAAGGTGTTGTAGACATTCCTTTGGCAGCAATCCATTTCCCATGGTAACGGGAGCAGATCTGCACCGCCAGGGCCCTCATTCTGTACAAAAGTACGGTAAAAGAAGAGTTAAGTAACGTGCACACATGGAGTCCACACTAGTTGCACGGGAGTTACTGAGATTGAGGTAGCGGTGATATACTGGACAGGTAGAGAAGGCAAGGGCTCTGCGTGTCCCTCCTAAATGCACACGTGACCATGATGAAGTACAATATCATTGAGAGAGTTTATTAGATATCAGTCGGTTGTTCTATTATAGTTACCACCCGTGTAAGGCAGTGACCCTAACCAAAGTGCCGCAGGTAAACCCACCCTGGGCTCTCATGTGACCCTTGCTTGGCGCCCAATGAGGAGAGGAACATAGAGGACGTGACAAACAACCACCCACCTACCCCCTTCCCAGAGGGAGCTCTAGGCTATGTGAGGCCTTAGGCAAAACTTAGACATGAGGAGCCATTCATGCCCATAAAAGGAAAAAAAGTTATAAAAATGAGTAAGGCAACCATTGGCCGTTCAGGAGTGGGGTAACAATTTAGGTGTGCTGTAATCCTTAACTCTTACTTCTGTGCTAGGCCGGAGAGCGGGGTGGGGGGGGGGGGGGGTGGAAAAAAAGTCACCCGTAAGGAAGTGACCCCTAACCAAATGCCAATTACAGGTTTACATCATCTCACGGCTGATAGAGCAAATACAGTACATACTAACAGCAGTCCAAGACATGAGATACCACCCGCTGCATTGCTGTGACACTAACCCCTCACCTGTCTTACTGAAAAACACTGTCCTCTGGACGGGAAGGGTGACGTGCGTAAAAACTGGGGGTAATGTGTTAGGTCAGTATTTCTCAATCTTCGAGGAACCCCTCTCAAAAGTTTGAGATCTCAGGGAACCCCTGAAATAATGTTCACATCTACAGTTCATCTACAGGGCACATTACACAAGAGCCTGCATTACACAGGGCACATTACATGGGACAAAGTACAGGGCACATACAGTAGCATGGGAAAGGACACATTACATTGGACACAGCACAGGGCACATTACATGGAACAGAGCAGCAAAGTGCACATAGCATGGGACAAGGCACATTACATGGGAAAAAAGCACAGGGAACACGGCATGGGACAGGACACGTTACATGGGAAAAAGCACAGGGAACACGGCATGGGACAGGACACATTACATGGGAAAAAGCACAAGGCACATTACATGGGACAGAGCACAGGGCACATTACATGAGACAGAGCACAGGGCACACTACAAGGGACAGGGCACATTACATGGACAGTATATGTTACATGGGACAGGGCACATTACATGGGACAGAGCACAGGGCACACTACAAGGGACAGGGCACATTACATGGACAGTGCACGTTTCACGGGACAGGGCACATTACATGGACAGTGTACGTTTCATGGGACAGGGCACATTACATGGGACAGAGCACATTACATGGGACAGAGCACAGGGCACACTACAAGGGACAGGGCACATTACATGGACAGTGTACGTTTCATGGGACAGAGCACAGGGCACACTACAAGGGACAGGGCACATTACATGGACCAGGGAACGTTACATGGGACAAAGCACAGGGCACACTACAAGGGACAGGGCACATTACATGGACCAGGGATCGTTACATGGGACAGGGCACATTATATGGGACAGGGCATATTGTATGGGACAGACTGTTGGGCACAGTGTGGGGGACACAGTTGGGCACACTACTGTACCGGATTCCTTCTTCTGCCCAGCTTCAGAGGCATCTTTTAACAGTCCTTGAGTGATGTCATGTTCCCCACTGGCCCCTCCTCCCCTTCTGTCCATCCGAAATGATGTCACATACAAGCACCCAGGATGGACAGGAGGGGAGGAGGGGGCCAGCAGGGAACAGTGCGCTACAGCCAATAGTATACCACCCACTTTCCTACATGTGTGTCAATGAAATCTACCTGTCAGCTGCCCACAACTGACAGGTAGATCGCTGCTGAACCCCGGTTGAGAAACACTGCATTAGGCAAATTAGGCGGTCATGAGGCCCCTGTGAGTACAAGGCTTTAGGTGTCTGCCTAATTTGACTAATTAAAGAGCCACCCCTGCGCCTACCCCCACCCCCCCCCCCAACATATTAGCAAATTTATTAACTTAATGGTTTTATCACCATTGAGTATTTTTTTGCCACATTTGTCCATGAACAAATTCCTTTTGTAACCGTGAAATGGGGCACTTTTGCTCTTTTTTATGTTTAACAAAACTTTGAAGTCACATGACCTTGACCATACTTACATGTAGCCTGTGACAGCGATGGGGCTGCCTGGCTGCAGGAACTGCTGACTGTCAGTATTGTTACATTATAGACTCTTCCTGGTGATAATCCAGTAAAATTGACTTGTGTCGTGTTAGTCTGTGTTGTGTTATTGATGTCTCCTCTTATAGTGACGTTATAATTAGACACTTTTCCTGCTGGCGGCATCCAGTTCACCACCAGAGAATTCACTGACGTGTAACTGTTTGCTGTGGCGCCAACAGCTAGTCCAGCAACTAAAAATAAAAAAAAATGAATTATTAGAAATTGAAAAAAAAGAAATAAGGTATGCATACAGATTTTTTTCAAAGGCTGCAGGGGTTCTACAAGGAAGATGGGAGGGCTTTAATAGGCCAATGGCGTCCCACCCTCTGATGAAGTGCCGTAGCACGAAAGGCCTCAGGAGGAGCCAGCAGCAAGTGTGACTTCCTGACCACTGGGACCACAAGGAGGTACGGTGGCCCCCCCCCCCCCTTTTTAGCTTGCCGGGTTAGTGCATGTATATTTTATTTTTTCTTACTTACCAGTCCGCTTGATTGCTGACAGTGTTTGTATATGCATCTGACCCAGACTAGTATGTTACTATTGATCTAATAAACTAAGTTTGAACCTACTACACTATTGGCATTCCCTCTCTGTTTTTTGACCCTCTGGTTGGAGGGTTCCAGATTTACAGCAGCCAATTCCTAGGGTACCTTGTCACCAGGAGAGAGATCTCAACCTACCATAACACTTTGGGCAAGAAGGCTCTCTGGACCTAGAGGCATATTACTGCACCCAAGGCGGATGTCTTTTCCTGAGAGGGATGACCTATGCGTCTGGCTGATCCGCATGCCTGGCTGATTATCTGGATAAAAATTGCATACATGCGCATTTTAAATGCGCGGTCGGTGAGTGCGCATTTTATCTATTTGATTCCAGTCATCTATCTAATGCTGAGGAGGTCTTCACACGATTTTCGCTTGCAATCACCTTTTATTGTATAAAGGACTTTATGAACTTTTATTTCATCTTACTTTTATTCACTTGTATCCCTATTAGCAATACAGTGCTGCACTATTACTATTTATTTTTAATAGTTATTATTAGGTAGAAAACTATGCCAGGCGTTTTAAAGCTAGTCCTGCTGCAGTACTATGTAAACCATTCATAAGAGTTTGGTTTGAACCAGGGGCGGACTGACAACTCATGGGGCCCCTTGGCAATAGGGGAATCATGGGGCCCCTGTGTCCTTGCCCAAACTCAAAAAAGGCTATGAAAAAGGTACCAGGGGCATCTCATGGGGTCCCCTACTGACCCCAGGCCCTCGGCCAGTTACCAAATGGTCCGCCCCTGGTTTGAACTAACAGCTAAAATTGCCACCAGGGTCCAGGCTGGGCACACAGAATAGTATTTTCCCAGTAAAAGCAGAGCACAAACTGTCAAAAAGAGGGTCAGATTATTCTTTGACTCACCCCACCCCTCCTCTCCCCTTATACATTTCACAGAATTGCTTTGTATATTGTGGAAAAAGAATACAAGATATTTTGTGAATGGATGAGGGGAGAGAAAAGGAATGGTGAACGACAGGATCCTACTCCGTCATTGTGGCTGCTTTTCATCCTGGCAGTGCTGTCTCCAGTATCCAGCTTTAATAGAGGTATTATTTTATACACAAACCGGTAGCATTCCACACTTTGAATACTCATATTTAGAAATAACTTATTTAACTTTAACAATTTTTAAATAAAAATACATAACTTATTTAACAATTTTTTCTTGCCTGGATGTAAGCTTTAAAGAATAAGTTCACCTCCCTCTGACAGATAGTACAGGGAGACGTTTCCCCTGTACTACGGTATCTGTCACATTTGAAAAACAGCGCGGCTGTGCGGGGCTCCGCCCACAGGGCTGCATAATTCACTCACGGACTTCAGTGAATGAAAGAATGAACTGCAAGTCCTGACAGTTTTAGCGGCTGTAGGCTTGTAGTTTTCAATGAAATACTACGGCGCTGTGGAGCTCCGTCGTAGTTCATTGAACCTTCCTATTAGAATATCTGTTTGCTTGTACATCCCATATGGGAAGCAGACATTCTGACAGGTCTGCAGGAGACCTGCATGGCTTCAGTGATCTACTAATCGCTAGTGCAAAGCTTTACAGGCTCCTGTAAAAATAATACATGCACATATTTTTTTTATCTGCAAAAAAATGTGCATTTAATATTTGTGTCCAAAAGGTGAACTTTAAAATAAAACAATTCCCAAATAATTTAAAGAGAAGTATAGCCAAAGGAGTGTTCTTGTTACTATATGGCAATAAATCAGATTTTTTTTCCTTCACACTTCCAAAATGTGGAGAATGATGAAAGAATCAGATTGGCTGTTGTAATAAATAAGGACTACATGCAGAACCTCTGATAAAAAAAAAAAAAAAAAACAGAAACTTTGTTGGCAAATGCTTTTATGAGTTACTTCAGTACTTACGGATGCAGAAAGTTGTATTCACGGGGTCTGATTCCATATTGCAGGCAGATATTGTATATACAGTTGATGTATATGTCTCTCTCCCGATGTCAGATTTTCTATTGTAGCTGATGGACTGCTCACTGTTGTAGTATTTATCAGTGTAGATGGTGAGGTTGCATTGGTCTGCACCTGTAGGTGTATGAGCTCTGATACTCATCTGGTTGTGTCCAGTTCAGGGTCACAGAATTGTTACTTATGGCAACAATCTGCGGTAATTTCACAGGTAGTGGTTCTGTGCAAAAAGGAAAAAGCAAAATTAATGACCAGAGTAAGAACTGTTATATTCAAAATTTGACGTTGTAGTTACAATGTAATAAGTCACGATCAACAAAAAAAACACAGCTAAAGAGAAGAGTTCTATTTCTTTTAGAATAGCAGTATATATAAGTACTTCGCCCCTTCCCTCCTCTACTCAGAAAATTGTATTTTACGAATGTTTTTCAGATAGCTAATGTCATATTATAACTTTGAGCCCGGGTACACGCTGATGCGGTGCGGAATTTGCAGCGTTTTTTGTGAGAATTCCGCACCGCATCAAAATCGCACCCCGTTCATGCGAACCGCTGCAGTTGTATATGTTAAGTTAACAACACCCCAAAATCAGTCTGCATAACGTGGTGCGATGTGCAGAATCGGATCACATAGGTGTGAATACCCATGCGATCCGGTTCTAGTGCGGACCAAAAAAAGGTAAATGACAGAAAGTGGGCGTAGCGCTATGATATAGTAATGCAAAAAAGGACATAAAAAACATAAAAATCAATCATAAAAAGTAATCACAGTAGGTAAAGTGTTAAATGTCCGTTAGTAAAAAGTTCAAGTATAAATAAACTCTCAAAAGGTGAAAAAACGGCAGCAGATGGACTTGTGACATCCGTTAACAGTAAAGGTGCGCACTCACCGGAAGCGCATTGAAAATGCGCATATAATCTAAACCATGAAGGTATCAATGGATGGACAGGATAATCCGGTGAACTTTTCCTCTATGGTGTAGTCATCAAGTCGGAAGGGTTAAGGTATCTGCTGAATCCAGAGGTCCCCTTAAGGATGGATTTAGGTGCTCAGCCTGAGTACAGGGCTCCTTATCCTCTGGTGGTGTAGTGACAGTAGGATAACCTGTAGACTTAATAGCTCCATCCAGGAGCCAAAAAACAGGTGCCCTGAATAAAGATGGCCACCGGGCTTCCTCCAGGCTCCGGCGGCAGTAAAATCATGTGCTGTCTGGTTCCTCCTAACTAGGAGCTATTAAGTCTACAGGTTATCCTACTGTCACTACACCACCAGAGGATAAGGAGCCCTGTACTCAAGCTGAGCACCTAAATCCATCCTTAAGGGAACCTCTGGATTCAGCAGATACCTTAACCCTTCTGATTTGATGACTACACCATAGAGGAAAAGTTCACCGGATTATCCTGTCCATCCATTGATACCTTCACGGTTTAGATTATATATGAGCATTTTCAATGCGCTTCTGGGGAGTGCGCACTTTTACTATTAACGGATGTCACAAGTCCATCTGCTGCCGTTTTTCACCTTTTGAGAGTTTATTTATACTTGAACTTTTTACTAACGGACATTTAACACTTTACCTACTGTGATTACTTTTTATGATTGATTTTTATGTCCTTTTTGCATTACTATATCATAGCGCTACACCCACTTTCTGTCATTTACCTTTGAGGCTTTTTATTGGTACCTTTGGTGTTTTAGCTGCTGCCAAATTAGGAGCACTCACTATCCTCTTATATTTATATTGTCTGTTGGACCAAAAAAAGGGTCCTGCACCTTTTTGGTCTGGATGCTGTGCAGTTTGAGTCATACATAATGTATATCTCAAATCGCACCACACAGAATTTGCACAGGAATGCAGTGCGGTTCCTGTGTGAATCACATGCGATGTGCCGCACCTCATGAGTGTGAATCTAGCATCAAGCAAAAGTCTAGGCAGTTAAAGATTTTCCAATTTTTTACAATTATCCCCATTAACTCCCCTGAATAAAAATTTTTTTTCACTGAGCCAGGGTTCATGCCAATGCGGTGAATGCAGTTAAACCTGTGCATTTCCCGCACCACATTTTCAATCGCATCGCGTTCATGCGATCTGGTGTGGATGTCAATGATAAATTAATGACACCCTGAAACAGATCGCAAAACTCAATGCAATTGTCTGAACTCTGTGTTCTCACCCATGCGATGCAATTCAGGTGCGGATTAAAAAAAAGGGTCCTGCACCTTTTTGGTGCGGATGCGATGCGATTTGAGCCATACAAAATGTATGGCTCAAATTGCACTGCACAGACATTTGCATGTAATTCGCATAGGAATGCGGTGTGATTAGTGTGTAAATTACATGGCCTGTCCCCCACTTCATAGTGTGAACCTGGTCTTAAAGCAGAAATAAAACCACCTATCATTTACAGCCAAGGAAACTGCCATCTTAGCCTTTATTTGATCTTCAACTTCCATGGTGCTGCACATGTGACCAGTTATGACTCCAGCCATTTCATGGTTTGCCAGTTGGGTTGAAAGCCCCAGCAAATGTGACTGTTACGATTCCAGCACGTGGGAATGTTTCACTTATGGGGCAGCACAGTGGCTAAATGGTTAGCACTTCCGCCTGGTAGTACTAGGGTCGTTGGTTCTGAATCCCAACCACAGCACCACCTGCCTGGAGTTTGCATGTTCTTCCTGTGCCTGTGTGGGTTTCCTCTGGGTACTCCGGTTTTCCTCCCACTCCCACACTCCAAAGACATGCTGGTAGGTTAATTGGTTCCTGTCTAAACTGGCCATAGTATGTGCATGTATGAATGTGAGTTAGGGACCTTAGATTGTACACCCCTTGAGGATTAGGGACTGATGTGAATGTACTATATATATATATATATATATATATATATATATATACACGCATACACACATGTAAAGTGCTGCATAAATTGACGGCGCTATACAAGTACCTATAATAAGTAAACTTATGACATACAACCCCTTCTAGAGCCAGGGAAGTCATCATTGGCTGTTTCCTGGTCTATAAGGTGCAGGTGGGAGGGACCTGCAGGTGCGGTAATGTAAATCCAGTCCATGTTGATAGGCATGCTGTGACTGCTAATGCTGTATTCCAAGAGGTGTTTCAGGAGGATACTATTGCTCAAATGCACAGCAGTCTTTGAAGCTTGCCTGGATAACAAGAGATGCATTACAAGTTGCAATTTACTTTTTAATCCAGCACATGGAGGAGGCATGCACCTACCAAGAGTCTATATCGCCATAACAGAGACTGGCTTTAGAGTGGACAAGGAGTCACTGTCTTCCTAGAGGCTTAGTGCATAACAAGCTGTGTAATAGGGGAACACCTCCAAGGGTTCTTTGTCCTTCGCCTGTGATCAGGGAGTAAAAGATGGTCTTGCATGCCATATTCAAAGATGGATGTTGTCCAGTGCTACTTAGATGCTTGCCAAACACCTCATGGATGCTGCACAATCAGCCTCTGAAGTCGGCTAGAAAACCAACATTTTTGGGTTTTTAATCATCTGGGTTCTCTCAGATCTTACTGGTTCCTTCATGGCTCTACTCTTTTGAAATATTGTGGATGTCAGCAAAAATGAACTGGTGAGTGCTGTGGAGGACCCAGGAGATGTTTTCGCAGCACTGAAGCAGAGTTCAGACAATATATCTTTGCCTGGTAATCTTTGCCTCTTGAGCAAATTTGAGAATCTTGACTCTCACAAGACTTTTTCAAAATATTGATAGGCCCTCATTAAGTTTCAAACGCATGCAGGACAACTGACCTGTAACAATTTTTTATCATAGACTTTAAGAAGAGCAAAAACGTACTTGTACAGACCGATCCATTTACAGCCGTGCTCTGATACCCCCAGGGTATGACTGTCACCACAGAGATGGTGTAATTGGACCCCGACATTAAGTTTTGAAGGGTGACATTTGTCGTGTTGCTTGGCACAGTTCCAGCAATGATTGACGGAGAAGAAGAATTCCAATAAGTTATATTATATGACTTCACAACTCCGGCCATATTTACTGGATCTCCCCAAGATAAGGTGACAGTCTTAGTTCCTATCATGGTAAAGGCTATGCTGCCCGGTGGGGTGGGATCTGTTAGGAATATAACAATGTAAGAAACAAAGAAATCAATGAGGTGGAAGAATAATCATCTGCTTTAAAACAAATAACAGAGGTTCTTACAATGGTCACCTGTCAAATTGTTCAAATCTTAAAAAAAAAAACTTTGTCCCAACCACCTGTCAATTTTTGCTGTACAGTGTGGCCTTCGTTTACATCTGGGGAAAATATAAAGGGTATGTGAAATAAAAAAAATCGCATGCCGAACACTGTTATTAAATGATAGGTTCACCACTTTTGGAACATATTACACCTGTATTTAGGGTGTGTCTTGTAATATGTTCCAGCAGCGCACCCTTGCCCCCCCTTTCCTGTGACAGGAGGCTGGGGTTCTTCTCCCCTGTAGCCACTCATTCACAAGGATCTGTGAATGCATAAATGGCAGATTCATTCTTCCTCCAGCTTTTAAACTGACAGCCTGTAGAGAGGTATGAGCAAGAAAGCTAAAGGGAGAGTGTGCAGGACCCTAGCATTGCACTTGTGATCCACTTATCATGGGTGCAATGCTTTTATTGCAATTTTTTTTATTTTCTGCAAATATATGTGCATTTATTGTTTTTTCCTTTAAACTAATGGTTTTTATCAGCATTCAATAATTGTGGTACACTTGTCTTTGAACAAACTTTTTTGTAACAATCAGTGAAATTACATACTTTTGCTTTTTTTTTTTTAACTTTGACAGAACATTGAAGTCATATGACGTTGATCATACTTACATGTAGCCTGTGACAGCGATGGGGCCGCCTGGCTGCAGGAACTGCTGACTGTCAGTATTGTTACATTATAGACTCTTCCTGGTGATAATCCGGTAACATTGACTTGTGTCGTGTTAGTCTGTATTGTGTTATTGATGTCTCCTCTTATAGTGACGTTATAATAAGACACGTTTCCTGCTGGTGCCGTCCAGTTCACCACCAGAGAATTCACCGACATGTAACTGTTCACCGTGGCGCCAACAGCTTGTCCGGGGACTACCAGAAAAAAATGTATTTATTAGAAAAAGAAAAAAAGGATATACGTAGATTTTTTTTTCAAGGGTGCAGAGGTTCTACAAGGAAGATGGGGGGCCATAAGAGTGATTAGGCTGAAAACTGTGCCATACAGTTCTAGAGATCCTCTATCTGCCGCTGTATATCTACACCATTCAGAGGAGTTTTTAGTTTGTACTAACAGCTAAAATTGCCACCAGATGTGGTGTAATCTGCTTGGGAAAGTAGGGAAAAATAGAGCCCCCTCTAAGGAGGATCCAGACTGGGCAGAAAGCTATCTCAGAATAGTCCATACCCAGTAAAAGCATGGCAAATACTCTTTCAAAAAGAAGGTCAGAGTCCATTGTGAATGGACAAGGGGAGATCCTGTCATTTACCTCCCCCTCCCCTCATCTCACCTGATCCATTTACAGAACACCTTGCATTATGTGGGAAAAAATATAAAAGATGTTTTCTGAATGGATGAGGGGAGAGGAAAGGGAGGGTGAATGACAGGATCCTATACTATTCCTTCATGATGCTGAAAGATGGAGCCAAGTGCACCTGCCGCCTCCCCAGCCGGGCGCTCCAGTCTGACAATCACTGCTCCCTGCTCTGAGCAGACAGAGAGTGATCAGAAGTCATGTGATCACTCAGTTCCCAGTTTTAGGTGGTCTTAAAGCAGATGTGGCACAGTTGCAACATAGAGGTGAGTATGGAGAGTATGGATGTCTATTTTTTTAAAACCATACTTCACATTTCACTTGTGAAAATGTTGTATATACTGCGTGTGTGTGTATATATATATATATATATATACATACACACACACTATATTGCCACAAGTATTGGGCCGACTGCCTTTCCACGCACATGAACTTTAATGGCATCCCAGTCTTAGCCCGTAGGGTTCAATATTGAGTTGGCCCCGCCCTTTGCAGCTATAACAGCTTCAGCTCTTCTGGGGAAGGCCGTCCACAAGGTATAGGAGGGTGTCTATGGGAAGGTTGGACCATTCTTCCAGAAGCGCATTTATAATGTCAGCCACACATGTCGGAGGAGAAGGCCTCGCTCGTAGTCTCCGCTCTAATTCATCCTAAAGGTGTTCTATGGGGTTGAGGTCAGGACTCTGTGCAGGCCAGTCAAGTTCCTCCACCCCAAACTGGCTCCTCCATGTCTTTATGGACCTTGCTTTGTGCACTGGTGTGCAGTCATGTTGGAACAGGAAGGGGCCATCCCCATCTCTTCCCACAAAGTTGGGAGCATGAACTTGTCCAAAATGTGTTAGTATGCTGACGCCTTAAGAGTTCCCTTCACTGGAACTAGGGGGCCAAGCCCAACCCCTGAAAAATAGCCCCACACAATAATCCCCCCTCCACCAAACTTTACACTTGGCACAATGCAGTCATGCAAATACTGTTCTCCTGACAACCACCAAATCCAGACACATCCATCGGATTGCCAAACAGAGAAGCGTGATTGGTCACTCCAGAGAACACGTCTCCACCGCTCTAGAGTCCAGTGGCGGCGTGCTTTACACCACTGCATCCGATGCTTTGCATTGCACTTGGTGATGGAAGGCTTGGATGTAGCTGCTCGGCCATGGAAACCCATTCCATGAAGCTCTCTACACACTGTTGTTGTGCTAATCTGAAGGCAACACCAAGTTTGGAGGTCTTTAGCTATTGACTCTGCAGACTTGGCGACTTCTGCGCACTGTGCGCTTCAGCATGCGCTGGCCCCGCTCTTGTCATTTTACGTGGCCTACCACTTGGTGGCTGAGTTGCTGATGTTCCCAGTTGCTTCCACTTTGTTATAATACCACTAGCAGTTGACCGAGGAATATTCAGTGGCCAGGAAATGTGGAATATTTAGTGGCAAAATAATTTTTTCTGTGACAGTGCTAGACCCTGCCACTATAAGGCTATAGACAGAAAGAAGACACACAGCATTCTCAAAAGGTACAGCTTGAGGGGCTCCAGAGTATTGTGTCTGAGAGGGGAAGACTTGGTTTTCATTTTTCTCTGGGTTTTATAATCCCAGATCAGGGTCTGGACTTCAAAGGCTTTAAAGAGTCTTGGGTGGGATGAAGCCTTCAATTCCATGTCCAGCTCTTACTGGAGTGCAGCAGGCTGTGTGAGTGTGCAGGTGTGCACACTTCTTATAAGCAAGGCAGGGTCAAAGTTCAGTGCTCCCATCAGGAGACAGGTGCGTGCTCCATCCACGAGACAGATGTACCCCATTAGGAAAGGTACGCTACTCAGGAGTCAGCACTCCATGTTGGAGGAGAGTTTCCTTACCCACAGGACTGAGAGAGTCAGGACAGCTAAGCAAGTATGGAGAACTGGGAGAGATGAGGCAACTAGGTGAGTCCAGGGGACTGCAGGAATCTGGGGGTCTCAGAGGAGTGAGAGCTCAGGGTGCCAGGAGATCCCCTACTCTATTGAAAATCCAGGGAGTGAACCCATGCAGCTGTTTGTATGTGCTGTAACTACAGGCTGGGTGAGCCAGGATGATCAGTGACAGAGATCAGCAGTGCTGATGAAGAGAGAGCCAGGTGGTTAGGTATCTTTCTGTTACCTGTGTTGATTGTGACAATCTCCTGCATGGGCAACTGTTCTGTAATTCTGTGGACTTTGCAATAAAAGTGGGATGGCAAGCCTTAAAACCACAGTCCAGACTGGCATGGATTCACTACAAATGCTTCTACCATTGAGCTGATGTCCCTAACATCACAATATATACTGTGTGTATGTGTGTGTGTGTGTATGTATATATATATATATATATATATATATATATATATATAATATATATATATACACATACACACACAGTTTTTAAAAAAAGAACTTGTTAGCATTTAATCAATCTGTCTGAAATGAGGACTGTACTTGCCACTGGTGACAACAAATCAGAATTTCACTTTCACAGCACCAGAATTAGAGAATGATGGGGAGAACTGGATTGCCTGTAGTGAATAACAGGGACTACCTGCAGAAACTTTAACAAACAAGGACCAGTGTGTTTGCTGTCAAGGGCTTTTATGGTTATTTCTCCTGTTTGGCAGTACTTACGGGTGCAGTCAGTTATAGATGTGGGGTCTGATTGTATGTTGCAGGCAGATATTGTATATACAGTGAATGTATACGTCTCTCCCGCTGTCAAATGTTCTATTGTAGCTGATGGACTGCTCACTGTTGTAGTATTTATCAGTGTAGATGATGAGGTTACATTGGTCTGCACCCTGTAGGTGTATGAGCTCTGATACTCAGTTGGTTGTGTCCAGTTCAGGGACATAGAATTGGTAGTTTTGGCAGCAATCTGCGGTGATGTCACAGATATCGGTTCTGTGGATAAAGGAAAAAGTCATAATAATAACCAGAGTAAGAACAGTTACATTCAAAGTGTGATATAGAAATTACAATGTAGTAAGTCACAATCAACAGAAAAACAGCCAAAGAGAAAAGCTCCATATCTTTACTAAGAGCAGTAATATATATGTATGTAAGAAGATATCATCTTCTCCTCATCCCTTCCCTTCAAAATCAGAAAATCTTAGTGTATGATTGTGTTTTAAATCTAACATCATATTGTAACTTTGAAGTTAAAGTTTAGGCAGCTAAAGTTGTTACAACATTTTTATAATTCTTCTCGTTAACTCTGCAAGCAATTCTCTGAAAAAAACCTTACATTTAAGATTTTTCACTTAGGAGATACCGCCTCTTTTAGAACCAGTGATGTCATCATTGGCTGTTTCCTGGCCTAGAAGGTGCAGGTGGGAGGGGCTGTCAGGGGTCAGGGTGCAGTAGGGTGTCTTCCTGTGTATGCCACAGCACTCTGCCATGTCCGCATCTAGACAGCTGTGTGTGATATGGGCTGTCTTTGGGGCGGGGGCAATGTAAATTCGGTCCATGTTGATCTGCATGCTCTGACCGCAAGTGCTGTAGTCCAATGGACTTCAAAAGGTGTGTCAAGGGGATACCACTGCCCAAATAGAGAGCAGTCTTTGAAGCTTTCTTGGCTGTCAAGAGATGATTACAGTGTACAATTCACTATTTAATCCAGCTCATTGAGGAGGCGTGCACCTACCAAGACCATACATCATTACCGCCATAATAGTACTGGCTTTAGAATGGATAAGGAACCAGTCTCCTCCCAAGGCTTAGTGCAAAGCAATCTGTGTAATGGGGAAAGCTCTGAGGGTTCTTTGTCCTCCACCTGTGCTCTGGAAGTGAAGGGAGATCTTTGCATGTCATATTCAACGATGGGTGACTTTCAGTGCTAGCTAGATGCTTGCTGTTTACCATGAAAGTGCATCGTCTGTGTAGTTGTAGTTATACTCCCATAATTACTATTACATTGAAGATGCAGTAGCATTCTGAGGAAACCTTTAGCGATCATAGAAAGTCATAGGTCTTTAAATATGACCTGTAAGGTCTACTTCCCCTTCCAAAGCAGAGGTGGAGGGTCAAGAAATTTTGGAAGTTTACCCCAGAATACAAGTTGGAAAATACCAAACTGATGTAAAATCATCCTCTGACATCTACGGAAAACCAAAACTTCTGGTAATGTTAAGCAACTGGGTTCTCTCAGCTCTCACTGATTCCTCCATGGCTCTAATCTCTCCTGAAACGACATGGAGGTCAGCAGGATCAACCGGTGGGCCCTATGGGGGTCCCAGAAGATCAACTTCAACTTTACTTCAGGGGATGATTTCCCAGACAGATATATCTTTGCCTGGTAATCTTTTGCCTCTTGAGCAAATGAGGTGGTTTGAGAATCTGGATTCTCAGACTTTTTCAAAATATTGATAGGCCCTCTTTTATTTTCAGACTCATGCAGGACATATGACCTGTAACAATTTTTAATCGTAGACTTTAAGAGGAGCAAAAACTTACTTGTACAGACCGATCCAATTACAGCCGTGCTCTGATACCCCCAGGGTATGACTGTCACCACAGAGATAGTGTAATTGGTCCCCGATATTAAGTTTTGAAGGGTGACATTTGTTGTGTTGCTTGTCACAGTTCCAGCAATGATTGACGGAGAAGAATAATTCCAATAAGTTATATTATATGACTTCACCACTCCGGCCATATTTACTGGATCTCCCCAAGATAATGTGACATTCTTAGTTCCTATCATGGTAAAGGTTATGCTGCCTGGTGGGGTGGGATCTGTCAGGGAATATAACAATGTAAGAAACAAAGAAATCAATGAAATGGAAGAAGATTCATCTGCTTTAAAATGCTTACAATGGTAATCTTCCATTCAAATTGTTCAAATCTTAAAATAACAAAAACTTTGTCCCAACCCATCAGGTTTTACTATACAGTGGGGTCTGCATTTATATGTGGGAAAAATATAAATAAAAGATATGTGAAATTAAAAAAAACGTATTAAATGTGTTAAAGTATAGGTTCACCACCTATGGAATATATTACATGTTACGACCATAATTAGGGTGTGTCTTGTAACATGTTCCTGCAGTGCCCCCTCACCCCCCCCACACCTTTCCTATGACAGGAGGAGGGGGTCCTTCTCCAATGTAGTACTTAATAGAGAACACCCTTGCAGTTCATTCATTCTTCCTCCAGCTTATTTAAACTGACAGCCTGAAGAGAGGTATTCGCAAGAAAGCTGGAGGGAGACTGTGCAGGACTCTAGCATTGCACTTGCGATCCACTTATCATGGTTGCAATGCTCTGTAGGCTCCTGCAGGGAAAAACAACAAATGCAATTTTTATTTTCTGCAAAAATATGTGCATTTCTTATTTTTCCCTGAAAGGTGAACATAGCCTTTAAACTAATGACTTTATCAGCATTCAATACTTTTGGTACACTTGTCCTTGAACAAACTTTTCTTATAACAATCAGTGAAATTACACACCTTTGCTTCTTTTTTTTTTTAAACTTTGACAGAACATTGAAGTCACGTGACGTTGATCATACTTACATGTAGCCTGTGACAGCGATGGGGCTGCCTGGCTGCAGGAACTGCTGACTGTCAGTATTGTTACATTATAGACTCTTCCTGGTGATAATCCGGTAAAATTGACTTGTGTCGTGTTACTCTGTATTGTGTTATTGATGTTTCCTATTATAGTGACGTTATAATAAGACACTTTTCCTGCTGGTGCCGTCCAGTTCACCACCAGAGAATCCACCGACGTGTAACTGTTCACCGTGGCGCCAACAGCTTGTCCGGGGACTAACAGGAAAAAAAATGTATTTATTAGAAAAAGAAAAAAAGGATATACGTAGATTTTTTTTCCAAGGATGCAGAGGTTCTACAAGGAAAATGGGGGGCCATTAGAGTGATTAGGCTGAAAACTGTGCCATACGGTTCTAGAGATCCTCTATCTGCCGCTGTATATCTACACCATTCAGATAAGTTTAGTTTGTACTAACAGCTAAAATTGCCACCAGATGTGGTGTAATCTGCTTGGGGAAAGTAGGGAAAAATAGAGCCCCCCTCTAAGGAGGATCCAGACTGGGCAGAAAGCTATCTCAGAATAGTCCATACCCAGTAAAAGCATGGCAAATACTCTTTCAAAAAGAAAGTCAGAGTCCACTGTGAATGGACAAGGGGAGATCCTGTCATTTACTTCCCCCTCCCCTCATCTCGCCCGATCCATTTACAGAACGCCTTGCATTCTGTGGGGAAAAATATAAAAGATGTTTTCTGAATGGATGAGGGGAGAGGAAAGGGAGGGTGAATGACAGGATCCTATACTGTCCCTTCATGATGCTGAAAGATGGAGCCAGGTGCACCTGCCCCCTCCCCAGCCTGGCACTCTAGTCTGACAATCACTGCTCCCTGCTCTGAGCAAAGAGTGATCAGAAGTCATGTGATCACTCAGTTCCCAGTTTTTTAGGTGGTCTTAAAACAGATGTGGCACAGTTGCAGCATATGGGTGAGTATGGAGAGTATGGATGTTTATTTTTTTTAGCCCATACTTCACATTTCACTTGTGAAAATTTTGGATATACTGTGTGTGTGTGTGTGTGTGTATGTGTGTGTGTGTGTGTGTGTGTGTATATATATATATATATATATATATATATATATATATATATATATATATATATATATATATATATATATATACACACACATATATACACACATATACATATACATACACACACACTATATTGCCAAAAGTATTGGGCCGCCTGCCTTTCCACTCACATGACCTTTAATGGCCCCCCCAGTCTTAGTCCGTAGGGTTTTCAATATTGAGTTGGCCCCGCCCTTTGCAGCTATAACAGCTTCAACTCTTCTGGGAAGGCCGTCCACAAGGTCTAGGAGGGTGTCTATAGGAAGGCTTGACCATTCTTCCAGAAGCGCATTTGTGATGTCAGCCACACATGTCGGAAGAGAAGGCCTGGCTCGCAGTCTCCGCTCTAATTCATCCCAAAGGTGTTCTATGGGGTTGAGGTCAGGACTCTGTGCAGGACAGTCAAGTTCCTCCACCCCAAACTGGCTCCTCCATGTCCTTATGGACCTTGGTTTGTGCACTGGTGTACAGTCATGTTGGAACAAGAAGGGGCCATCCCCAAACTCTTCCCACAAAGTTGGGAGCGTGAAATTGTCCAAAATGTCTTGGTATACTGACATCGTAAGAGTTCCCTTCACTGGAACTCCCCTTAAAAATAGCCCCACACCATAATCCCCCCTCCACCAAACTTTACACTTGGCACAATGCATCAAGCAAGAACTGTTCTCTTGACAACCAACAAACCCAGACACCTCCTTCGGATTGCCAGACAGAGAAGCGTGACTGGTCACTCCAGAGAACACGTCTCCACTGCTCTAAAGTCCAGTGGCGCTGTGCTTTACACCACTGCATCTGACGCTTTGTATTGCACTTGGTGATGTAAGGCTTGGATGCAGCTGCTCAGCCATGAAAACCCATTCCATGAAGCTCTCTACGCACTGTTGTTGTGCCACATGAAGTTTGGCGATCTTTAACTATTGACTCTGCAGACAGTTGGTGACTTCTGCGCACTGTGCGCTTCAGCATGCGCTGACCCTGCTCTGTCATTTTACGTGGCCTACCACTTGGTGGCTGAGTTGCTGTTGTTCCCAGTTGCTTCCACTTTGTTATAGTACCACTAACAGTTGACCGTGGAATATTTTGTTGGCAACGAAATGTGGAATATTAAGTGGCAAAAAAATGTTTTTCTTTTTCTGTGACAGTTCTAGACCCTGCCACTATAATAGTATAGACAGAAAGAAGACACACACTATTCTCAAAAGGTACAGCTTGAGGGGCTTCAGAGTATTGTGTCTGAGAGGGGAAGACTTGGTTTTCATTTTTCTCTGGGTTTTGTAATCACAGATCAGGGTCTGGACTTCAAAGGCTTTAAAGAGTCTTGGGTGGGATGAAGCCTTCAATTCCGTGTCCAGCTCTTACTGGAGTGCAGCAGGCTGTGTGAGTGTGCAGGTGTGCACACTTGTTATAAGCGAGGCAGGGTCAAAGTTCAGTGCTCCCATCAGGAGACAGGTGTACTCCCATTAGGAAAGGTACTCTACTCAGGAGTCAGCACTCCATGTTGGAGGAGAGTTTCCGTACCCACAGGACTGAGAGAGTCAGGACAGCTAAGCAAGTATGGGGAACTGGGAGAGATGAGGCAACTAGCTGAGTCTAGGGGACTGCAGGAATCTGGGGGTCTCAGAGGAATGAGAACTCAGGGTGCCAGGAGATCCCCTATTGAAAATCCGGGGAGTGAACCCATACAGCTGTTTGTATGTGCTGTAACTACAGGCTGGGTGAGCCAGGAGAGCTGGGTGAGACCATCTGAGGAATCAGTGACAGAGATCAGCAGTGCTGATGAAGAGAGAGCCAGGTGGTTGGGTATCTTTCTGTTACCTGTGTTGATTGTGACAATCCCCTGCATGGGCAACTGTTCTGTAATTCTGTGGACTTTTCAATAAAAGTGGGCTGGCAAGCCTTGAAACCACAGTCCGGACTGGTGTGGACTCACTACAAATGCTTCTACCATTGAGCTGAATTCCCGAACATCACAATATATACTGTGTACATATACCCACACTGTTTTTTTAAAAAAACTTGGTAGCATTTAATCAATCTGTCTGAAACAAGGACTGCACTTGCCACTGGTGACAACAAATCAGAATTTTCTGTTTTTGGTACTTTCACAGTACCAGAATTAGAGAATGATGGGGAGAACTGGATTGCCTCAAGTGAATAACAGGGACTACCTGCAGAAACTTTGACAAACAAGGACCAGTGTGTTTGCTGGCAAGGGCTTTTATGGTTGTTTCTCCTGTTTGGCAGTACTTACGGGTGCAGTCAGTTATAGGTGTGGGGTCTGATTGTATGTTACAGGCAGATATTGTATATACAGTGAATGTATACGTCTCTCTCCCGCTGTCAGATTTCCTATTGTAGCTGATGCACTGCTCACTGTTGTAGTATTTATCAGTGTAGATGATGAGGTTACATTGGTCTGCACTCTGTAGGTGTATGAGGTCTGATACTCAGTTGGTTGTGTCCAGTTCAGGGACATAGAATTGGTAGTTTTGGCAACAATCTGTGGTGATGTTACAGATATCGGTTCTGTGGATAAAGGAGAAAGTCATAATAATAACCAGAGTAAGAACAGTTACATTCAAAGTGTGATATAGAAATTACAATGTAATAAATCACAATCAACAGAAAAACACAGCCAAAGAGAAACTCCATATCTTTACTAGGAGCAGTAATATACAGTGGGGATCGAAAGTTTGGGCACCCCAGCTAAAAACTTGTATTAATGTGCATAAAGAAGCCAAGGAAAGATGGAAAAATCTCCAAAAGGCATCAAATTACAGATTAGACATTCTTATAATATGTCAACAAAAGTTAGATTTTATTTCCATCATTTACACTTTCAAAATAACAGAAAACAAAAAAATGGCGTCTGCAAAAGTTTGGGCACCCTGCAGAGTTAATATCTTGTACTGCCCCCTTTGGCAAGTATCACAGCTTGTAAACTCTTTTTGTAGCCAGCCAAGAGTCTTTCAATTCTTGTTTGAGGTATCTTTGCCCATTCTTCCTTACAAAAGTCTTCCAGTTCTTTGAGATTTCTGGGCTGTCTGTCACGCACTGCTCTTTTAAGGTCTATCCATAGATTTTCAATTATGTTGAGGTCAGGAGATTGTGAAGGCCATGGCAAAACCTTCAGTTTACGCATCTTGATGTAATCCCCCGTGGATTTCGAGGTGTGTTTAGGATCATTATCCATTTGTAGAAGCCATCCTCTCTTTAACTTCAGCTTTTTCACAGATGGCATCAAGTTACCATCCAAAATTTGCTGAAATTTTATTGAATCCATTTTTCCTTCTACTCGTGAGATGTTCCCTGTGCCACTGGCTGCAACACAACCCCAAAGCATGATTGATCCAACCCCATGCTTAACAGTTGGACAGAGGTTCTTTTTTTAAATCCTGTGCCCCTTCTTCTCCAAACGTACCTTTGCTCATTCCGGCCCAAAAAAAGTTCAATTTTAACCTCATCGGTCCACAGAACTTGTTTCCAAAATGCATCAGGCTTGTCTATATGTTCATTTGCAAAGTTCAAACGATGATTTTTGTGGTGAGGACGTAGAAGAGGTTTTCTTCTGATGACTCTTCCATGAAGACCATATTTGTACAAGTATCTCTTTATAAAGGAATAGTGTACCACAACTCCAGTGTCTGCCAGATCTTTCTGGAGGGATCGTGCAGTCAAACGTGGGTTTTGAATTGTTTTTCTCATAATCCTGCGAGCTGTTCTGTCTGATATTTTTCTTGGTCTTCCAGATCTTGCTTTAACTTCCACTGTTCCTGATGACTGCCATTTCTTAATTACATTCCGAACAGAGGATATTGACATCTGAAAAGGCTTTGCTATCTTCTTATAGCCTTCTCCAGCTTTGTGAGCGTCAACTATTTTCAGTTTCAGTTTTCTAGACAACTGCTTAAAAGAACCCATGGTGCTGATTGTTGGGGCAAGGTCAGATGAGTCTGGGCATTTAAAGCCTTTGAGATTGACATCACTTGGTCTTCCCAGACGATGATTGAGAACAATCCATGACACTGGCAGGTCTCAGCTTGGCAAAGGGGGCAGTGCATGCTATAAATTCTGCAGGGTGCCCAAACTTTTGCAGACGCCATTTTTTTGTTTTCTGTTATTTTGAAAGTGTAAATGATGGAAATAAAATCTAACTTTTGTTGACATATTATAAGAATGTCTAATCTGTAATTTGATGCCTTTTGGAGATTTTTCCATCTTTCCTTGGCTTCTTTATGCACATTAATACAAATTTTTAGCTGGGGTGCCCAAACTTTCGATCCCCACTGTATATGTATATAAGGAGATCTCTTCTTGTCCTCATCCCTTCCCTTCAAAATCAGAAAATCTTAGTGTATGATTGTGTTTTACATCTAACATCATATTTGTAACTTTGAAGTTAAAGTTTAGGCAGCTAAAGTTTTTACAACATTTTTATAATTCTCCTCGTTAACTCTGCAAGCAGTTCTCTGAGAAAAATTTACATTTAGGATTTCTCACTTAGGAGATACCGCCTCTTTTAGAACCAGTGATGTCATCATTGGCTGTTTTCCTGGCCTATAAGGTGCAGGTGGGAGGGGCTCTCAGGGTGCTGTAGAGTGTCTTCCTGCGTATGCCACAGCACTCTGCCATGTACGTATCTAGACAGCTGTGTGTGATATGGGCTGTCTTTGGGGCGGGGCAATGTGAATTCGGTCCATGTTGATCTGCATGCTCTGACCGCAAGTGCTGTAGTCCAATGGACTTCAAAAAGGTGTGTCAAGGGGATACCACTACCCAAATAGAGAGCAGTCTTTGAAGCTTTCCTGGCTGTCAAGAGATGCATTCCAGTGTGCAATTCACTAATTAATCCAGCTCATTGAGGAGGCGTGCACCTACCAAGACCATACATCGTTACCGCCATAACAGTACTGGCTTTAGAATAGATAAGGAACCAGTCTCCTCCCAAGGCTTAGTGCAAAGCAATCTGTGTAATGGGGAAAGCTCTGAGGATTCTTTGTCCTCCACCTGTGCTCTGGAAGTGAAGGGAGATCTTGCATGTCATATTCAAAGATGGGTGACTTTCAGTGCTAGCTAGATGCTTGCTGTTTACAATGAAAGTGCATCGTCTGTGTAGTTACAATATCTCACATAAGTGAGTCCACACCTCACATTTTTGTAAATATTTGATTCCATCTTTTCATCTATCTGAAGAAATGACACTTTGCTACAATGTGACATAGTGCGTGTACAGCTTGTATAACAAGTAAATTTGCTGTCCCCTTAAAATAACTCAACACAGCCATTATTGTCTAAACCGCTGGCAACAAAAGTGAGTCCACCCCTAAGTGACAACGTCCAAATTGGGCCCAATTAGCCATTTTCCCTCCCTGCTGTCATGTGACTCGTTAGTGTTACAAGGTCTCAGGTGTGAATGGGGAACAGGTGTGTTATCACTCTTACTCTCTCATACTGGTCACTGGAAGTTCAACATGGCACCTCATGGCAAAGAACTCTCTGAAGATCTGAAAAAAATAAGTTTTGCTCTACATAAAGATGAGGCTATAAGAAGATTGCCAAGACCCTGAAACTGAGCTGCAGCACGGTGGCCAAGACCATACAGTGGTATAACAGGACAGGTTCCACTCAGAACAGGCTTTGCCATGGTTGACCAAAGAGGTTGAGTACACGTGCTCAGCGTCATATCCAGAGGTTGTCTTTGGGAAATAGACGTATGAGTGCTGCCAGCATTACTGCAGAGGTTGAAGGGGTGGGGGGTCAGCCTGTCAGTGCTCAGACCATACACCACACACTGCATCAAATTGGTCTGCATGGCTGTCGTCCCAGAAGGAAGCCTCTTCTAGAGATGATGCACAAGAAAGCCCGCAAACAGTTTGCTGAAGACAAGCAGACTAAGGACATGGATTACTGGAACCATGTCCTGTGGTCTGATGACACCAAGATCAACTGATTGGGTTCAGATGGTGTCAAGCGTGTGTGGCGGCAACCAGGTGAGGAGTACAAAGACAAGTGTGTCTTGCCTACAGTCAAGCGTGGTGGTGGGAGTGTCATGGTCTGGGGCTAAATGAGTGCTGCCGGCACTGGGGAGCTACAGTTCATTGAGGGAACCATGAATGCCAACATGTACTGTGACATACTGAAGCAGAGCATGATCCCCTCCCTTCGAAGACTGGCCCACAGGGCAGTATTCCAACTACTTCCATGATAACGACCCAAACACACCTCCAAGATGACCACTGCCTTGCTAAAGAAGCTGAGGTTAAAGGTGATGGACTGGCCAAGCGTGTCACCAGACCTAAACCCTATTGAGCATCTGTGGGGCATCCTCAAACAGAAGGTGGAGGAAAGCAAGGTCTCTAACATCCACCAGCTCCGTGATGTTGTCATGGAGGAGTGAAAGAGGACTCCAGTGGCAACCTGTGAAGCTCTGGTGAACTCCATGCCCAAGAGGGTTAAGGCAGTGCTGGAAAATAATGTTGGCCACACAAAATATTGACACTTTGGGCCCAGTTTGGACATTGTCACTTAGGGGTGTACTCATTTTTTGCCAGCGGTTTAGACATTAATGGCAGTGTGTTGTTATTTTGAGGGGACAGCACATTAACACTGTTATACAAGCTGTACACTCACTAATTTACATTGTAGCAAAGTGTAATTTCTTCAGTGTTGTCACATGAAAAGATATAATAAAATATTTACACAAATGTGAAAGGTGTACTCACTTCTGTGAAATTCTGTATACTCCCATAATTACTATTACATTGAAGATGCAGTAGCATTTTGAGGAAACCTTTAACGAACATAGAAAGGTCATTTGAATATGACCTCTAAGGTCTCCTTCCCTTTCCAAAGCAGAGGTTGAGGGTCAAAAAAATTTGGAAGTTCACCCCAGAATACAAGTTGGAAAATACCACATTGATGTTGTAAAATCATACTGAGACGTCTGCCGGAAACCAAAACTTCTGGTAATATTAAGCAACTGGGTTCTCGCAGCTCTCACTGATTCCTCCATGGCTCTAATCTCTCTTGTAATGATGTGGAGGTCAGCAGGATCAACTGTTGGGATCCCAGAAGATCAATGTCAACTTGACTTCAAGGGATGATTTCCCAGCACTGAAACAGAGTTCAGATAGATATCTTTGCCTGGTAACCTTTCCCTCTTGAGCAAATGATGGGGTTCGAGAATCTGGATACTCAGACTTTTTCAAAATATTGATAAGCCCTCTTTTTAATTTTCAGACTCATGCAGGACATAAGACCTGTAACAATTTTTAATCATAGACTTTAAGAGCAGCAAAAACTTACTTGTGCAGACTGATCCAATCACAGCCGTGCTCTGATACCCCCAGGGTATGACCGTCACCACAGAGATAGTGTAATTGGTCCCCGATATCAAGTTTTGAAGGGTGACATTTGTTGTGTTGCTTGTCACAGTTCCAGCAATGATTGACGGAGAAGAAGAATTCCAATAAGTTATATTATATGACTTCACCACTCCGGCCATATTTACTGGATCTCCCCAAGATACGGCGACATTCTTAGTTCCTATCATGGTTAAGGCTATGCTGCCTGGAGGGGTGGGATCTGTGTGGAAATATAACAATGTAAGAAACAAAGAAATCAATGAAATGGAAGAAGATTCATCTGCTTCAAAAGGAATAAAATATTAAGGGTGCTTACAATGGTAATCTTCCATTCAAATTGTTCAAATCTTAAAATTACAACAACTTTGTCCCAACCCATCAGGTTTTACTATACAGTGGGGTCTGCATTTATATGTGGGAAAAATATAAATAAAAGATATTTGAAATTAAAAAAAACATATTAAATGTGTTAAAGTATAGGTTCACCACCCGTGGAATATATTACATGTTACGACCATATTTAGGGTGTGTCTTATAACATTTTCCAGCAGTGCCCCCCTCACCCCCCCCACACCTTTCCTATGACAGGAGGAGGGGGTCCTTCTCCCTTGCAGCCCACATGTAGTGCTTAATAAAGAAAACCCTTGCAGTTCATTCATTCTTCCTCCAGCTTTTAAACTGACAGCCTAAAGAGAGGTATTCGCAAGAAAGCTGGAGGGAGAGAGTGTGCAGGACCCTAGCATTGCACTTGCGATCCACTTATCATGGTTGCAATGCTCTGTAGGCTCCTGCAGGGAAAAATAACAAATGATATTTTTATTTTCTGCAAAAATATGTGCATTTCTTATTTTTCCCTGAAAGGTGAACATAGCCTTTAAACTAATGGCTTTATCAGCATTCAATACTTTTGGTACACTTGTCTTTGAACAAACTTTTTTTTGTAACAATCAGTGAAATTACACACTTTTGCTTTTTTTTTTTTAAGTTTGACAGAACATTGAAGTCACGTGACGTTGGTCATACTTACATGTAGCCTGTGACAGCGATGGGGCTGCCTGGCTGCAGGAACTGCTGACTGTCAGTATTGTTACATTATAGACTCTTCCTGGTAATAATCCGGTAAAATTGACTTGTGTCGTGTTAGTCTGTATTGTGTTATTGATGTCTCCTGTTATCGTGACGTTATAATTAGACACTTTTCCTGTTGGTGCCGTCCAGTTCACCACCAGAGAATTCACCGACGTGTAACTGTTTGCTGTGGCGCCAACAGCTTGTCCAGGAACTAACAGGAAAAAAAATGTATTAATTAGAAAAAAAAAAAAAGGATATATGTAGATTTTTTTTTTCCAAGGCTGCAGAGGTTCTACAAGGAAAATGGGGGGCCATAAGAGTGATTAGGCTGAAAATTGTGCCATATACGGTTCTAGAGATCCTCTATCTGTCCGCTGTATATCTACACCATTCAGAGGAATTTAGTGTAATCTGCCTGGGGAAAGTAGGGAAAAATAAAGCCCCCCTCTAAGGAGGATCCAGACTGGGCAGAAAGCTATCTCAGAATAGTCCATACCCAGTAAAAGCATGGCAAATACTCTTTCAAAAAGAAGGTCAGAGTCCACTGTGAATGGACAAGGGGAGATCCTGTCATTTACCTACCCCTCCCCTCATCTCCCTGATCCATTTACAGAACGCCTTGCAATTCTGTGGGAAAAAATATAAAAGATGTTTTCTGAATGGATGAGGGGAGAGGAAAGGGAGGGTGAATGACAGGATCCTATACTGTCCCTTCATGATGCTGAAAGATGGAGCCAGGTGCACCTGCCCCCCTCCCCAGCCTGGCACTCTAGTCTGACAATCACTGCTCCCTGCTCTGAGCAAAGAGTGATCAGAAGTCATGTGATCACTCAGTTCCCAGTTTTAGGTGGTCTTAAAGCAGATGTGGCACAGTTGCAGCATAGAGGTGAGTATGGAGAGTATGGATGTTTATTTTTTTAAGCCCATACTTCACATTTCACTTGTGAAAATTTTGTATATACTGTGTGTGTATATATGTATGCATGTATGTATGTATATATATATATATATACATATACACACACACACTATATTGCCAAAAGTATTGGGGCCGCCTTCCTTTCCACACACATGAACTTTAATGGCCTCCCAGTCTTAGTCTGTAGGGTTCAATATTGAGTTGGCCCCGCCCTTTGCAGCTATAACAGCTTCAACTCTTCTGGGAAGGCCGTCCACAAGGTTTAGGAGGGTGTCTATGGGAAGGTTGGACCATTCTTCCAGAAGAACATTTGTCAGGTCAGGCACTGATGTCGGGGGAGGAGGCCTGGCTCGCAGTCTCCGCTCTAATTCATCCCAAAGGTGTTCTATGGGGTTGAGGTCAGGACTCTGTGCAGGCCAGTCAAGTTCCTCCACCCCAAAACTGGCTCCTCCATGTCCTTATGGACCTTGCTTTGTGCACTGGTGCGCAGTCATGTTGGAACAGGAAGGGGCCATCCCCAAACTCTTCCCACAAAGTTGGGAGCGTGAAATTGTCCAAAATGTCTTGGTATACTGACACCGTAAGAGTTCCCTTCACTGGAACTCCCCTGAAAAATAGCCCCACACCATAATCCCCCCTCCACCAAACTTTACACTTGGCACAATGCAGTGAAGCAAAAACTGTTCTCCTGACAACCACCAAACCCAGACATGTCCATCGGATTGCCAGAGAGAGAAGCGTGATTGGTCACTTCAGAGAACACATCTCCACTGCTCTAGAGTCCAGTGGCGGCGTGCTTTACACCACTGCATCCGATGCTTTGTATTGCACTTGGTGATGTAAGGCTTGGATGCAGCTGCTCGGCCATGGAAACCCATTCCATGAAGCTCTCTACACACTGTTGTTGGGCTAATCTGAAGGCCACACCAAGTTTGGAGGTCTTTCGCTATTGACTCTGCAGACAGTTGGAGACTTCTGCGCACTGTGCGCTTCAGCATGCGCTGACCCCGCTCTGTCATGTGACGTGGCCTACCACTTGGTGGCTGAGTTGCTGTTGTTCCCAGTTGCTTCCACATTGTTATAGTACCACTAGCAGTTGACCACGGAATATTTTGTTGGCAATGAAATGTGGAATATTAAATGGCAAGAAATGTTTTTTTTTTTTTTCTGTGACAGTGCTAGACCCTGCCACTATAAGAGTATAGACAGAAAGAAGACACACAGCATTCTCAAAAGGTACAGCTTGAGGGGCTTCGGAGTATTGTGTCTGAGAGGGGAAGACTTGGTTTTCATTTTTCTCTGGGTTTTGTAATCACAGATCAGGGTCTGGACTTCAAAGGCTTTAAAGCGTCTTGGGTGAGATGAAGCCTTCAATTCCGTGTCCAGCTCTTACTGGAGACCTGCAGGCTGTGTCAGTGTGGCCTGGCCAAAGCTCAGAACTCCCATCAGGAGACAGGTGCGTGCTCCATCCACGAGACAGATGTACTCCCATTAGGAAAGGTACTCTACTCAGGAGTCAGCACTCCATGTTGGAGGAGAGTTTCCTTACACACAGGACTGAGAGAGTCAGGAGAGCTAAGCACGTATGGAGAACTGGGAGAGATGAGGCAACTAGGTGAGTCCAGGGGACTGCAAAAATCTGGGGGTCTCAGAGGAATGAGAACTCAGGGTGCCAGGAGATCCCCTATTGAAAATCCGGGGAGTGAACCCATACAGCTGTTTGTATGTGCTGTAACTACAGGCTGGGTGAGCCAGGAGAGCTGGGTGAGACCATCTGAGGAATCAGTGACAGAGATCAGCAGTGCTGATGAAGAGAGAGCCAGGTGGTTAGGTATCTTTCTGTTACCTGTGTTGATTGTGGACAATCTCCTGCATGGGCAACTGTTCTGTAATTCTGTGAACTTTTCAATAAAAGTGGGCTGGCAAGCCTTGAAACCACAGTCCGGACTGGCGTGGACTCACTACAAATGCTTCTAGCATTGAGCTGATTTCCCTAACATCACAATATATAGTGTGTGTGTGTATATATATATATATATATATATATATATATATATATTTCACAGTACCAGAATTAGAGAATGATGGGGAGAACTGGATTGCCTGTAGTGAATAACAGGGACTACCTGCAGAAACTTTGACAAACAAGGACCAGTGTGTTTGCTGGCAAGGGCTTTTATGGTTGTTTCTCCTGTTTGGCAGTACTTACGGGTGCAATCAGTTATAGATGTGGGGTCTGATTGTATGTTACAGGCAGATATTGTATATACAGTGAATGTATACGTCTCTCCCGCTGTCAGATTTCCTATTGTAGCTGATGGACTGCTCACTGTTGTAGTATTTATCAGTGTAGATGGTGAGGTTACATTGGTCTGCACCCTGTAGGTGTATGAGCTCTGATACTCAGTTGGTTGTGTCCAGTTCAGGGACATAGAATTGGTAGTTTTGGCAACAATCTGCGGTGATGTCACAGATATTGGTTCTGTGGATAAAGGAAAAAGTCATAATAATAACCAGAGTAAGAACAGTTACATTCAAAGTGTGATATAGAAAATTACAATATAATAAATCACAATCAACAGAAAAACACAGCCAAAGAGAAAAGCTCCATATTTTTACTAAGAGCAGTAATATATATGTATATAAGGAGATCTCTTCTTGTCCTCATCCCTTCCCTTCAAAATCAGAAAATCTTAGTGTATGATTGTGTTTTAAATCTAACATCATATTGTAACTTTGAAGTTAAAGTTTAGGCAGCTAAAGTTGTTACAACATTTTTATAATTCTCCTCGTTAACTCTGCAAGCAATTCTCTGAGAAAAATTTACATTTAGGATTTCTCACTTAGGAGATACCGCCTCTTTTAGAGCCAGTGATATCATGATTGGCTGTTTCCTGGCCTATAAGGTGCAGGTGGGAGGGGCTGTCAGGGGTCAGAGTGCGGTAGGGTGTCTTCCTGTGTATGCCACAGCACTCTGCCATGTATGTATCTAGACAGCTGTGTGATTGTGATGTGGGATGTCTTTGGGGCGGGGCAATGTAAATTCGGTCCATGTTGATGGGCATGCTCTGACCGCAAGTGCTGCAGTCCAATGGACTTCAAAAAGGTGTGTCAAGGGGATACCACTGCCCAAATAGAGAGCAGTCTTTGAAGCTTTCCTGGCTGTCAAGAGATGCATTACATGACCATACATCATTACCGCCATAACAGTGCTGGCTTTAGAATGGATAAGGAACCAGTCTCCTCCCAAGGCTTAGTGCAAAGCAATCTGTGTAACGGGGAAAGCTCTGAGGGTTCTTTGTCCTCCACCTGTGCTCTGGAAGTGAAGGGAGATCTTGCATGTCATATTCAAAGACGGGTGACTTTCAGTGCTAGCTAGATGCTTGCTGTTTAAAGTGCAACTACACCTGTGTAGTTATATTCCCATAATTACTATTACATTGAAGATGCAATAGCATTTTGAGGAAACCTTTAAAAAACATAGAAATTTATCTGCCTTTGAATATGACCTGTAAGGTCTCCTTTCTCTTCCAAAGCAGAGGTGGAGGGTCAAGAAATTTTGGAAGTTTACCCCAGAATACAAGTTGGAAAATACCACACTGATGCTGTAAAATCATCCTCTGACATCTACTGGAAACCATTGCTTCTGGTATTGTCAGGTGTCTGGGTTCCTTCAGCTCTTACTGGTTCCTCCATGGCTCTACTCTCTCCAGTAATGATGTGGAGGTCAGCAGGATGAACCGGTGGGAGATGGCGGACCCAGAAGATAAACTTGACTTCAGGGATGAATTCCCAGCATTGAAGCAGAGTTCAGCAGCTAGCACACAAAAACACTTCCAGCGCATAGAGTTCTGCCTTAAAGTCCACTTGTGCAGTGGATCATCAAAGGAAATGAAATAGCAACCTTCAGGTACGCTTCATCAATGCTGCCCTCCTCAGATCCGGAAGTCTAGTAGAAAATTGTAAAAGAGCACACAGGAGGGTGGCCGTGCCTAGCGCATTACTGAAGGTTTATTGTATAAAACAAAAACATACAGCCAAATAGATACTCACAAAAATGAATGTATACAAGCATTGTATGACACTAAATCTCACTGTAGTGGGGGAATAGCGTGGCCAAACACACCGAGATGCTGCACTGGCAAGCTGAAACTTTTTGGGGAATGCACCCCTTTCTTCAGATCTAAACCCATCAGAACATCCACTGATACACGCACACACACATATATATATATATATATATATATATATATATATATATATATATATATATATATATATATACACACACACACACTACAATTGTTGACACCTACAGGAAGGGGCAGTTACACAGCCTCAGACAGGGTCAGAGGTGGACTACAATACTAATGACAAAAATCCATCAATCCAGATCACCTGTTATTAGCACACAAATTAAAGTGATTGCAAAGGCTGAAGATTTTTTACCTTCATGTATTCTATGCATGAAGGTAAAAACCTTCTGTGTGCAGCATCCCCCCCCCCCCCAGCCCCCTCAATATTTACCTGAGCCCTATCAAGATCCAGCGATGTGAGTGACAGCCTCAGCTGTCCCGGGTCTCTGCCTCCTCACTGGCTCAGACACCAAGCAGGAGCCATTGGCTCCCACTGCTGTCAATCACAGCCAGTCAGCCAATGAGGAGAGAGAGGGGGTGGGGTCAAGCCACGGCTCAGTGTGTGAATGGACACATGGCGCAGCGGGTGCCCCCATAGCAAGCTGCTTGCTGTGGGGGCACCCGACAGGAGGGGGGGGGCCAGCAGGGGACCTGAGAAGAGGAGGATTCAGGCTGCTCTGTGCAAAACCACTACACATAGTAGGTAAGTATAGACATGTTTATTATTTCCTCCCCCCCCCCCCAAAAAAAAAAAATTAACCCTTAAAATTGCTTTAACCATCAAAATGTTTACATAGTATCAATAAAAGAACACAGTGGATACTGCACTGCATTTATTTAAACACTTTATGGGCACAGCATTGTTTGTATGTATATATACAGTTGCAAGAAAAAGTATGTGAACCCCTTGGGATTACGTGGAGTTTTGCATGAATTGGGCATAAAATGTGCTCTGAACGTCATCTAAGTCACAACAATAGAAGAACACAGTCTGCTGAACATAATACTACACAAACATTAGATGTTCCCATGGTTTAATTGCACATAACATGTAAACATTCACAGTGCAGAGAGGAAAAAGTATGTGAACCTTTGGACTTAATAACTGGTTGACCCTCCTTTGGCAGCAATAACCTCAACCAAACGTTTCCTGTAGATGCAGATCAGACCTGCACAACGATCTGGAGTAATTTTGGACCGCTCCTCTTCACAAAACTGTTTCAGTGTAGCAATATTCTTGGGATGTCTGGTGTGAATCGCTCTCTTAAGGTCATGCCACAGCATTTCCATCGGGTTGAGGTCAGGACTCTGACTGGGCCACTCCAGAAGGCGTATTCTGTGCTGTTGCAGCCATTGTTTTGTTGAATGACTTGTATGCTTTGGGTCATTGTCCTGTTGCATCACTCATCCTCTGCGGAGCTTCAGTTGGCGGACAGATGGTCGTACGTTTTCCTGCAAAATGTCTTGATAAACTCTGGAATTCATTTTCCCATCAATGACAACAATCTGTCCAGGCCCTGAGGCAGCAAAGCAGCCCCAAACCATGATGCTCCCTCCGCCATGTTTCACAGTGGGGATGAGGTTTTGATGTTGGTGTGGTGTGCCTTTTTTTCTCCACACATAGTGTTGTGTGTTCTTCCCAAACAACTCAATCTTGGTTTCATCTGTCCACAGTATATTTTGCCAGTAGTGCTGTGGAACATCCAGGTGCTCTTTTGTGAACTTCAAACGTGCTGCAATATTCTTTTTGGACAGCAATGGCTTCCTCCGTGGTGTCCTCCCATGTACTCCATTCTTGTTTAATGTTTTCCTTATTGTAGATGTGTCAACAAAAATGTTAGCATGTGCCAGAGATTTCTGTAGGTCTTTAGCTGACACTCTGGGATTCTTCTTTACCTCATGCAGCATTCTGCGCTGTGCTCTTGCAGTCATTTTTACAGGACGACCGCGCCTAGGGAGAGTAGCAACAGTGCTAAACTTTCTCCATTTGTAGACAGTCTGTCTTACCGTGGACACATGAACATCAAGGCTTTTGGAGATACTTTTGTAACCCTTTCCAGCTTCATGCAAGTCAACAATTCTTGATCGTAGGTCTTCTGAGAGCTCTTTTCTGCGAGGCATGGTTCACATCAGACAGTGCTTCTTGAAACCAGTAAACCCAAAACAGGTGTGTGTTTTTTAAGGGCAGGACAGCTGTCAGCAACACATCCAATATCATCACACTGATTGGAGTCAAGGTTGGCTCACTCCTGGCTCCAATTAGCTCTGGAGAAGTCATTAAGCTAGGGCCTCACATACTTTTTCCTCCCTGCACTGTGAATGTTTACATGTTATGTGCAATTAAACCATGGCAACATCTAATGTTGTGTGTGTAGTATTATGTTCAGCAGACTGTGTTCTTCTATTGTTCAGAGCACATTTTATGCCCAATTCATGCAAAACTCCACGTAATCCCAAGGGGTTCACATACTTTTTCTTGCAACTGTATATAGTTTTTGGTCTTCATTTATTTAAGGAAATGCAATGAATTTATAGAATTTTTTATATTCATCGTTATTTTAGTTCTGATGCACTTTTGATTTGGTATACATATAGTTGGCAGTGGTTGTGCTGGTGGGTTTTATCTCTGAAGAAGGGGGTGACAGTACCCCATGTAGGAGAGGGTTTCCTGAGCTTGGTGTTTGATTTCTCCAACCTGATTCCGGGAGAAGCTTCCAGAACATAGGGCAGGGAGATTCAAAAGACCAGCATGAACATTTTTCATGCCCCAGGCAATCCCTGGAAGGAGGCATCCAGAAGGCGGCTGGGGAGGTGATAAAGGTTTCAAGCCGAGTGCTCTTTCCTCTCCAGGAAGGCTTCCAGTTCTCCTAGGGCTGCTGCCCCTAGGAGAGAGTCAGTGAGACAAGAAATTGCAGTCTGGGCCTCAGCAGGAGCCGGGCTAATGGCCTGAAGATGATTTTTTAAAATATTATTTACTGGAGGGCAGCATCCTGGAGTCCTGGTCTGGAGAAGGATATTTTATCCCCCTCACTGAGAATCTATGTATGGATGCTGAGTGGCAGACAGCTCTTGGGGCATTGTGAGTAAAGATCCTTCTGGGGGCTTTTTTTAGACATGCAAGTCTTGGAAGGGATCTAAGTGCCAGAGCTTATTTTTAAAAATCGCTTCTAAACGCAAACACGCATAAATGCGTTATGCAAACACAGCTAAACAGACTGTTTTTAACCTACGTTTTCCAGCAGTCAGTTTCTATCGTTCAGAAATGTCCCGTGTACATGGGGCCTTAGAGCGAGTGAAGTCATCATTGGCTGTCTTCTAGTCCGTAAGGTGCGGGGGGGGGGGGGGGGGTCTGGCAGGGTATGGTATGTGTCTTCCTGTATAAAGCCTGATACACATGAGCTGAAAATTGTGCTGAACCATCCAACTTTTGGCCCATGTGTACAGCTGTCTGTTCCATAGAAGCTGGCTTCTGTCGAACAGGCAAACTGGAAAACCAGCATCCGACCAGGATCCAATCAGCACTTGCAGCCATTGGCTGCGAGCACTGATCAATGTGTTTTTTGGCGGGGAAGGAAGAGTCTCTCTATTAGAGTTCAAAAGTACAGCGGGGGAGATTGCCACACCAACATGTGTTGTGTTGGCACTGGAGATCTGCTAGTTTTTTTTCATTCAGCCCAGCTGTCTTGAACAAAAACAAAACTAAGTGTGTGTACCAAGCTTAACCACTTGCCCTGCAGAGGATTTACCCCCCCCTCCCTTCCTGACCAGACCCAGGCCAATTTTTGCAATACGGCACTGCATTACTTTAACTTACAATTGCGCAGTCATGCAACGCTGCACCCAAATGAAAATTATGTCCTTTTCTCCCCCACAAATAGAGCTTCTTTTTGTGGTAATTTGATCACCTCTGTGTTTTTTTTTTTTCTTTTTGTGTTATAAACAAAAAAAAGACCGACAATTTTGAAAAAAAACCCCAATATGTTTTGCTTTCTATTATAAAACATATCCAATTAAAAAAAAATTAAAAAAATTTAATTTCTTCATAAATTTAGATCAAAATGTATTCTGCTACATCTTTTTGGTAAACTGCATTACTTTAACTGACAATTGCGCGGCCATGCAACGCTGCACCCAAATGAAATTTATGTCCTTTTTTTTCCCCCTCAAATAGAGCTTTCTTTCTGTGGTATTTGATTTGTGCGGTTTTTATTTTTTTGCGCTAAAAACAAAAAAAGACCGACAATTTTGAAAAAAAATATATTTTTTACTTTTTGCTATTAAACATGTCCAGTAAAAAATTTAAAAAATCAAATTTCGGCATAAATTTAGGCCAAAATGTATTCTACTACATGTTTTTGCTAACAAAAATCCCAATATGTGTAAATTAATTGGTTTACGTGAAAGTTATATAGCGTCTACAAATGGCGGTATAGATACTGGGATTGAAAAACATTTTTTTACTAGTAATGGTGGCGATCACTGACTTATCTCAACAATGGAACTGGCAATCAAAGGGTTAACTGTGTGCTGTTTTACTATGTGTGCTGTGTGTGTGTTTCACAATAAGCACACTGCTTTGTATGGCTCTGCTATGCAGAGCTATACAAAGCAGTGTGCAGGAGCTGACAGGAGAAATCAGTATTGTTCACATACAAGTCTCTCCCCCCGTTGGAAATCCTCAGAGATCGCTAGGTGCCAGCGGGAAAATCACCAGCCAGGACCCAGTGATTGACAGCCGAGGCCGCAAATGGCAGCGTAGGTAGCCCCCCCTACCCGGAACTGCAAAATCACGTATATATACGTGATTTTGCACACCCGTGCTGCCCTGTAGCAGTATTTCTGCTATAGGGTGGCGCGGAAGCAATTAATCCAGCACATGGAGGAGGCATGAACTTGCCAAAACCATACATCATCATCGCCATAATAGTGTCTGGCTTTAGAGTGGGCAAAGAACCAATGCATGGGGGGATTTAATAAAGCTTGAGTACTCAAAATCAGGTGCAGCTGTGCATGGTGGTCAATCATCTTCTAACCTCACTTCGCTTCTTGGGCTTTTGACTAAGATAGTAGTATCTGTTCTTATGAGTGTCCAGTATGGGTGCTCCACCGTCATTCTTGCCTTTTGGTAGGAATGGCTGGATGTAAAGTATCCCTGCTGGTATGATGGGGGCTCTGAAGGCTAGTACTGGCTAGAGCAGAAAACTGGGGCACCCACAGACAGTTGGGGCACAGGAGTAATTGCCCCAGGAACACTGGAGGGGCACAGTTTTTCTTGATTTGAAAGGGTCTACCCTGTCTGGCCGTGAGGTGGGAAGGCAGAGAGTCCGCGGTGTCTGTGCCCCCTGGGTATGGTTGTCGCAGGGGAGTTCTTAGTAACACTTTGGCGTGGGGAAATCACGGTGTGAACGAGCACATGGTCACGGTGCTAAAACTTTTTCTGCACTGCGCCTCTATGGCCTAGCCCATGGTCCAAGGAAATGTTTACTACCAGGCATCAGGGCCTAGTCAGTGCACAATGCACGGCCACTATTCTTTTTTTTTTTTTTTTCTCCCCATGTTTTGTCACCTTTCACTTTTGTGTGTATTGTTTTTCTCACTGGATGGAGGTGTAGGTCCTCAGGTCTACCCTGAAGTCTATTGAGAGGATGTGTGGCCATCAGGTTCCCTCCTCCATCAGGAGTAGCTGATGAAGTCACGTGGTGTGTGATGATACGCGTGCGGAGGAGTCGGGTGACGTCAGTGCTCCAACGCCGATCCGACAGGCAGGATTTTGCTCTCCTTTGATTGCTTTGGCTGTTGCTTTTTATGCTTTTTTGACATTGTTACCATGTGAGTTCATGTGCCTTAATAAATTATTTGCCTTTTAAAGACTCCTACTGCACTATGGTCTTCTTTGTGGTTGTCGAGCTTTATCCACAGAGCTGGCTGTACTGAAATCAGGTGCCATATGTGAAGGTCCAGCAGTGATTCATAACGGGAAGACTGTCCACAGAGGAGCAAGTTATGTGTTACCCCCACTAATAGGGGAGATGTTTTTCTGACCTGTGTTCACATACAGGTCCATGTGAGAAGGTGAGAGTCCACCTGGAAGATTGTATTCACTGTGGTGATTCACGTTTATTGAAGATTTACAGCACTGGGAATTTGGGTGCAATCACCAGCAGGAAGATATTTCACCCACTTGGATTATTTGAAGAAATTCTATTTATTATTTGTTTCATCATCTTTTGGGACTATTAATCACGTTCTTGTCTGTATATTCTTTGTCTTTTGTTAGCAGCGTGACACTTTTTAACTTTTTTTTTATTTAGTTTTTTATGGTTACACACAACGTGTGTCTGCAGCAGCTTATTACTCTTTATTCGTTTAGTTATTTAGCAGCGCACGATTTCTTTTTGTTTCTATCAGCTTCCAACTTCAGCTTGTTCAATTAAGCTTTGGCAATAAAACCTGGAAGCTGATTGGTTTCTATGCAGAGATGCACCAGATTTTGCACTCTCCAGTTTTAGTAAATCCCCCAGTGTCTTCTCTGAGGCTTAGTGCAAAGCAATCTGTGTAATGGGAAACCTCTGAGGGTTCTTTGTCCTCCACCTGTGCTCTGGAAGTGAAGGGAGATCTTGTACATCATATTCAAAGATGGATGACTTCAGTGCTAGTTAGATGCTTGCTGTTTACAGTGCAACTATATCTTCGGGGTAGTGATACTCATAAGTACTATTACATTGAACATGCAGTAGCATGTTAAAGAGGAAGCATTTAACGAACACTGAAAGTCATCCATCTTTAACCCCTTCACGCTGGTGCCTCCTGGCTCTCTAAGGGGTTTCTGATGCCGGAAGGCGGGGCAAGGTTTAGGGTCATGTAACTGCCGTGATTGGCTTTCACGGCAGTCTCATGATCGTAAACTTTCTGGGGGTCACCGACACATGTGCGGGGAGGCCCAGTGGCCCAGAGGCCACACATTTGAGTACCGTCAGCGTGAACAGGTTAAATATGACATGTAAGGTGTCCTCATATGCATTCCATCTGCCCTTTACTGCCAAACACCACATTGATGATGCAAATAAAACCTCTGAAGTTTGCTGGTAAACCAAAATTTCTGGTTATTTTAACCCCTTCACGCCTAAGGGTAAAACAAATGTAAATGCTTAAGCACAATTTTGCAATGTTGACATGTGTTAGTAAAACCGTACAGATCATCACAAGTACTTTGTACATCCAGGTGAATTATACCTCGTTTTTTTTATTTTTTTTTATTAAGCTGTGTGTTTCTTGTTACCATAACCTACCACCAAAGAACAACCCAAAATAAAATCTCCAGCTCTTGATGATCACAGCGATACCATAGATGTGTATGTTATTTGTACAGCCCAGAAACAATAGTGCGCATTTTGTTTTTCTTTTTACCTAAAATACACTGACACTAACTGACACCAAATTTTTTTTTAAATCCTGACCTTCGACCCTGATCTTGACCCAAACACTCACCCTGGCAGTGAACTAGATAAAATCTTGATCTAGGTATTTTTTCTTTATTATTTTATTTTTTAATACCGGTATTTATTTAGCCCCCCCCTATGCCAGGAGTTAGAGAGATACAATGTATCTCTCTCCTCCATTCATAGAGAGAGAAAAAAAACAAGGGGCTGGGCTGTACAATGACTGATCACTGTGATAGCCAATCAGAGGCTATCACAGCGAACATGTGACCCGGAATTGGGAGTCCTGGGTCCCGATCGTTAGTGACACCGCGGTCTTGGTGCTGTGAGCATGCAGTGCGGCGCGCTCCCACCACAAAGACAGGTATGCAAATGTGCGACCCCACGGAAAAAAAGCCCAGTTCTGTGAGGCCGCATATTTTTGTACATCGGCATCAAGGGGTTTACCATCTGGTTCCTCCATGGCTCTACTCTCTCCTGTAATGGCGTGGAGGTCAGCAAAATGAACCGGTGGGCGCTGTGGAGGACCCAGAAAATCAACTTCAACTGCACTTCAGGAATGAATTCCCAGCATTGAAGCAGAGTTCAGCAGCGTGGACAGATACTGTATATCCTTGCTTGGTAACTCTTGCCTCTTGAGCAAATGAGGGGGCTTGGGAATCTGGACTCTCACAAGGATTTTTCAAAACACTGACAGGCCCTCTTTCATTTCAAACTCATACAGGAAAACTGACCTATAACACTTTTTAAATATAGCTTTTATGAGGAGCAAAAACTTACTTGTACAGATGGATCCATTCACAGCCGTGCTCTGATACCCCCAGGGTATGACTGTCACCACAGAGATGGTGTAATTGGTCCCCGATATTAAGTTTTGAAGGGTGACATTCGTTGTGTTGCTTATCACAGTTCCAGCAATGATTGAAGGAGAAGAAGTATTCCAATAAGTTATATTATATGACTTCACCACTCCGGTCATATTTCCTGGATCTCCCCAAGATAAGGAGACATTCTTAGTTCCTATCATAGTAAAGGTTATGCTGCCTGGTGGGGTGGGATCTGTGTGGAAATATAACAATGAAGGAAAAAGAAATCAATGAGATGGAAGAAGAATCATCTGCTTTAATAGGAATACATACAATGAAGGGAATTAAAGGATAAGTTCACCTTTTTGGGCAGAATTTCACCTTTCATAATAAATAGTTGAGTTTTCCAATGCCATTTCTTGCCCAGCCATCCCAATGTGCTTTTCTCTCACTTACCTCATCCACGGGAAGTCTCATTTTTTGTCAGTTTATGTGAGATTTTTAACTGATTTTTATGTGAGATTTTGAATGGATTTTCAGATTGCATCATTTCCTAGATCAGCGGTTCTCAACCTGGGGATCGCGACCCCTTTGGGGGTCGAACGACCATTTCCCAGGGGTCGCTTAAGACCATCGGAAAACACATATTTCCGATGGTCTTAGGAACCGAGACACCGCTCCTGTCTCCGGCGATGTGTGTGGGCGGGATATGCTGCCCCTGTCACCGCCTCCTCGCCACTGATTGGCCACCAGAACTGTAGCTCAGGAGAGGCACACAGGCGGCCAATCACCGGTGGAGCTTGGAGAGGAGGAGCCGAGCGGCAGAGCGCGCAGATCGAAGAAGATCGAGGGAGCTGCAGGAGCGAGTGAAGAGGAGAGCGGCCAGAGAAGGAAGACAGCTGACCGGTAAAGTGCAAATTTTGCTTCTGCAGGCTGTAGATGGGAGAGGGAGAGAGCGAGCCCAGGCTGGAGCAGGGGTCAGCAAGGTAAGTATCATTGGTGTCAGTGGAAGGGATAGTGCCCCATCATTTGTGTCACTAATACCAACGATGGGGCACTATTCCTCCCCCCACTGACACCAACGATGGGGCACTATTCCTCCCCCCACTGACACCAACGATGGGGCACTATTCCTCCCCCCACTGACACCAACAATGGGGCACTATTCCTCCCCCCACTGACACCAACGATGGGGCACTATTCCTCCCCCCACTGACACCAACGATGGGGCACTATTCCTCCCCCCACTGACACCAATGATAGGCACTATTCCTCCCCCCACTGACACCAATGATGGGGCACTATTCCTCCCACTGACACCAACGATGGGGCACTATTCCTCCCACTGACACCAACGATGGGGCACTATTCCTCCCACTGACACCAACGATGGGGCACTATTCCTCCCACTGACACCAACGATGGGGCACTATTCCTCCCACTGACACCAACGATGGGGCACTATTTCCTCCCACTGACACCAACGATGGGGCACTATTCCTCCCACTGACACCAACGATGGGGCACTATTCCTCCCACTGACACCAACGATGGGGCACTATTCCTCCCACTGATACCAACGATGGGGCACTATTCCTCCCACTGATACCAACGATGGGGCACTATTCCTCCCACTGATACCAACGATGGGGCACTATTCCTCCCACTGACACCAATGATGGGGCACTATTCCTCCCACTGACACCACTGGTGGGACACTATTCCTCCCACTGACACCACTGGTGGGACACTATTTCCTCCCACTGACACCACTGGTGGGACACTATTCCTCCCACTGACACCAATGATGGGGCACTATTCCTCCCACTGACACCAATGATGGGGCACTATTCCTCCCACTGACACCAATGATGGGGCACTATTCCTCCCACTGACGCCAATGATGGGGCACTATTCCTCCCACTGACGCCAATGATGGGGCACTATTCGTCCCACTGATACCAACAATGGGACACTATTCCTCCCACTGACATCAGTGATGGGGCGCTAGTCCTCCCACTGCAAAATTACAGTTCTGAAGTAGCAACGAAAATAATTTTATGGTTGGGGTCACCACAACATGAGGAACTGTATTAAGGGGTCGCGGCATTAGAAAGGTTGAGAACCACTGTCCTAGATGATATCAGCATTCACTTACTGTAGGCCACCTCCCAGAGGCCTTCACTTCCTTGTTGCATCACAGAAGAGGGTGTGATAGGGTGTGTTCACCACTCTGGACCACACCTCCCTCATAATACTACCTTCCTCCCATCAGCTATGTAGTACAAGGGCCTGTCTGATTTGATACCAATTGAATGGATTGTTCAGGTGTGTGCTCCTATTCCATAGTTCAAGTAAATCGAAAGGAAATTGTACAGAGATTGTACAATCAGATTGCATAGTGTACGGCCATCTTTATACAAGTACATAGGAGAGAGTGGATGGAGACACTCGGTTGTCATTCCCCATTCACGTCTCCACATTCGTTTGTTTTGGGTGTTTTGGAGCGTTTTCACTCAACACACATAGGGCAGCCCATTCACTTGAACAGTCCGCCATGCACGCAACAATCTCCACAGAAAAGCTCCAGAAAGTTTTTTCGAGCGAAGCAAGGTGCATTACCGCAGTTTTTGGTGTGTTTACCACACTTGGGATGCATTTAACTGCTTCCCCCGCCGCCCTATAGCAGATACACTGCTACAGGGCGACAGGGGTGTGCAAAATCACGTATAAATACGTGATTTCACGGTTTTTTTCGGTAGGGGGTGCATGCATGCTGCCATTCGCGGCAACGGCTGTCAATCACCGGGTCCCGGCCAGTGATTCCCCGCCGCCACCCAGTGATTATCGAGCATCTGACAGGAAAGAGGACTGCTTTGCTTACTAACAGTCCCCCTCCCTGTCGGCTTGGGCACACTGCTCTGGATGGCTCTGCACAGCCATCCAGAGCAGTGTGCTTGCAGTGAAGCACCAACACACAGCCCCCTAGTAAAACACTTCCTGCACATAGTTAAGAAAAAAAAAAATTCCTGTATCTATACTGCCATTTGTAAACGCTATAACTTTCACATAAAGCAATTAATTTACACGTATTGGGATTTATTTTTAGCAAAGACATGGAGAAGAATACATTTTGGCCTAAATTTATGACAAAATTAGATTCTTTAAATTTTTTTTACTGGACATGTTTAATAGCAAAAAGTCAAATGTTTTTTTCTTTCTCAAAATTGTCGGTCTTTTTTTTTTTAATAGAGCTAAAAATAAAAAAATGCACAGGGGATCATATACCACCGAAAGAAAGCTCAATTCGTGGGGAAAAAAAAGGACGTAAATTTAATTTGAGTGCAGCATTGCATGACCGCGCAATTGTCAGTTAAAGTAATGCAGCGTCATAATGAAAAAATGGCCTGGTTAGGAAGGGGGGTAAATCCTCAGGAGGGCAAGGGGTTAATTAAGATCAGTTCTTGCTCTGCTGTGTCCGTGAAAGAACAGCACAGATATCAGGAGTGAGAGATCTGATCTCTTCGCCTGACCCCCTTCATCACTTGGACCATAATTGCTGCATCTCCCCCCAAGCTAAGGTGACATTCTTCGTTGCTACCATAGTAAAGGTTATGCTGCCTGGTGGGTAGGATCTGTTTAAAAATATAACAATGTAAGAAAAAAAAAAATCAGTGAGATAGAAGAAAACAATGATAAGGGTGATTACAATGGTCCCCTTTCATTCAAATCCTAAGAAAAAAAAAATTGATCCCAACCCGTCAAATTTTGCAGCAGTGCTCTTTCAGACTGGCAGCCACACTGTGGTTTTTACCACCCCCCCAGCCGCCCACCCAAACTGTCCAAGTACAGCTAGATAGGTCACTACAGATGCTGCAGCTGTGATGCTTTTCTTTTTCACCTCAGCATTTTTAACTCTGGGAGCATAATTTGACAACACCGCCTGTCAAGCTTGCCCATTGAGTTTAATGTGACTGTGATTGCACCTACTTGCGACACCATAGTAAGGCATTATAGGATTAAATCAGATGGTAGGTGAGGAGGCATTATAATACCTCCTCAATGGCTGTCAAACGTGATCTGATTGCAAATTGCTTTTCAGAGGGACCCACTAGCATGAGAACGCGCCCTATAGCATGTTCTGCATTTATATGTGGTGTGACAGTGCTAGGCCCTGGATGAGGAGAGGCAGAAGACACACATCAATGCGCACTAAGGCTACTTTCACACTGATCCACCGCAAAAACATGGCAAAAACGCATATGCATTTTTGTCACGTTTTTACTGCGCTTTTGCCGTGTTTTCTGAGCGTTTTTCAAAGGACACGTGACTTAACCTCCCTAGTGGTCTGATTATGTCCATATTTCTGTGCTGAAAGCGGTACATTTTTTTGCATGGAAATATGTTGTTTTTTTATTGTAGGCCTGTAATTTTTAGGAATAACTCACTGAAATCTGTCCGAACAAGAGTCTAGTAAACATCCCGGGTAGGATAAAATTTGAAACACAAAATCATAAATTATAATTTAATAAATAATCATAAAAAAAAATAACAATAATATAATAATAATAAATTTAATTCAATAATATAATCAAACCAAAAACACTGAAATGTGAAATATAGCGCCAAGTTTGCACATCGCTGAGCTCAGTCGCAGAATCGTTTTCAGTGTCTGATGAGGAATTTCCCCCACGAATCATTATCACTCAATTCTGCAAGTGGTTCTGATTTCCTATCGCTGTTCTCTAGCCGGTCTAAAACCGCTTTTTGACCTAAAGGGACGCTTTTTGGACACCATGGATGTTTCTCAGTTTCCAGGCAGAAAGAACAGTAAAAATGCAGGCAGGGCGCCGGACAAAGCACTCGGGACAAAATGTATGTGAAATGGTTTGATACAGGAATGTTATACTATGTGATTTTAGTGAATGTCACTTTTATAATTTTCAAATTTCCTGCCAGTTCCGTCCCCCGTACGTCCCGACATCTCAGGGAACGGAACCCAGAAGACAGATGCCGGAGGACATTGCCAGGGACACTGCAGGAGGGACATCGCGGGAGCGCAAGACAAGGTAAGTGCAGAAGGGATCCCGGAGCAACGCTGCAGTGTATTCCCGAGTGTAGCTCGGGGTTCCCGCTTGTGGTGCTGAAACTTTACCCCGAGCTACACTCGGGAATACTGCCAGGGAGGTTAAAAACTGCTCCAAAAACGCTTCTCAGAGGCATTTTTGAGGCACTTTCCTTTGATTTCAATGGTAAGAGATGTTTTTGGGGTATTTTTTTAACCATTAGCCGCCCGGCCAAATCCTTCTGCGTTCTGGCTGGACGCCATATGGCGTCCTCCGGGCATGCGCAGTTTGCCCGGTTGCCGGTACCATGTGACCTGCTGTGACCAATCACAGCAGGTCACACGACAGTTGTATACAATGGATGGCTTCATTCATGCCATCCATTGTATACTAGTCTGCCTAGCTGTGAATGGTCACAGCGATCACATGCACAAGCTGGGCCAATCACAGCCCAGCTGTATCATGTGATTAGCCGTGGCCAAATCACAGCTAAGCACAAAAAAGCCCTAAATGAATAGATGTCATTCAGGTAAATGCTTGCTTATAGCAAAGTAATTCTTTGCTATAAGCAAATTGTGTAAAAAAAAAAAAAAAAATACTGATCACTATGGTAACATTGTACTACTTTGGTCAAAGTGAAATATAAAAAAAATATTAAAAAAAAAAGAAAAAAAATGTAATAAAAAATTAATAATAAAAAAATAAATTTTTTTTTCTTTATACTGTCACCAGTCAGTGTCCCTGATCACCGCCATGCCAGTTATATGATGACGCTGTACTGCACTGGTGACAGTATGTAAAAAAAAAAAAAATTGTGAAAATTATTTTTTTTAATTTTTTAATTTTCTGAAAAATTATGACAAAAAAAATACAACTTCAAAAAACTCGCCATGCCTCTTATGAAGTACGTCGGACTGTCTACTTTGCAAAAAGGGGTCATCTGTACTGTTCTGACATTTGGGGATATCTGTACTGTTCTGACATTCTTGGACCTCAAGAAATTAGATTGGCTGTCAGTACTTCAGGATTGATCAATATTCAGATCTATACCATAGTTTTGTGAACTCTATAACTTTCCTACAAACTAAATAATACATCCTAATTTGGGTTATTTTCACCAAAGACATGTAGCAGAATACATCTCGGCCTAAATTTATGAAGAACAATTATTTATTTGCAAACTTTTATAACAGAAACAAAGGAAAACGTGTGTTTTTTTTTCAACATTTTCGGTATTTTTTTGTTAATTTAGCAAAAAATAAAAACCCCAGCGGTGATTCAATACCACCAAAAGAAAGCTCTAGTTGTGTGAAGAAAATGATAAAATTTTAGTTTGGGTACAATGTTGTATGACCGCGCAATTGTCATTCAAAGTGTGAGAGCGCTGAAACCTGAAAAATGGCCTGGGAGGGAAGGGGGTAAAAGTGCCCGGTATAAAAATAGTTAAACTGAACAAACATGCTCCAAAGATGCTGCAAGCAGGATTTTTTACACTGCAATGTCCCAGTGTGAAAACATACTTAGGGAAACATTTTTCTTGAGCTTTTCAGGTGTTTTTTTTAATGCAAAAACGCTTCAAAAAACTCCTCAGTGTGAAAGTAGCCTAAGGCTCCATGCACACTGTACTCTGAAGGACGCCTAGGAGAAAAGCATGGCTGCATTCGTGCATGCTTTTTCAGCCCAAACACTCCTCTTCAGAATGCAAAAGTGATGTTTTTTTTTGTTCTGCCTCTAATCGCTCGTGCTTCTAAACGCCTGTAAATGCCTATGTGTGTATAGGCACATAGGCTAACACGGAGGGGCATTGAGAGGCATAGAATAAAAAAGTCAAACGCCTTTAAAACAGGCACTTTTGAGCTGCAGTGTGCATGAGGCCTAAAGAAGAGTGCAAAACTCCAGAGTATTGTTTCTGAATGGAGAAAACTGGGCTTTCGGTTTTCTCCGGGATTGGTAATCCCAGTTCAGGTTCTGGAACTTGGAGACTTCAAAGAGATTTGGGTGGGAAGAAGTCTCCAGTCCTATGTCCAGGTCTTACTGGAGACCTGCAAGCCGTATGAATGCAGATTCGTTATAAGCCAGGTCTGACCATAGCTCAAGGCTCCCATTCTGAGTCAGAGGCTTTGTGTGGATATACCGTGGATGCGTTCTCCAGCCAGGAGAGGTAAACTATTGGGTAACAGTACCCCATGTAGGTGCCATCAGTGAATAAAGTGCTAAACGTTAATATTCCTTGTAAACGCTGGAATATTATCAACCAATATTAATTAGAAGTAGTATTAAAACAACCAAACTGAATTCCTAATTTATCAGTGATAAACACAACAGTGACAAATGATGATATAACTCCACAGAGGTATCCTTATCCTCCTTCACTATTTAAATAAAAGGTGCAATAATTGAAGTGAATAAGTGTATACAAAAAACCTTTTTTTAAAAGTGCATATACAAATCATATATATATGTATAGAGCATACATCATATATATATATAAATATAAATAAATAAATAAAGTCCATGCAAGTGTAACTTGTGATAAAACAGTGATCTCCACTTCTAGTGCTCAAACACAAATCCTCAAATGGCAGCAGTGCCTGCTCACCTCCCCGCACTGACCCTCAAGGGGCCAAAAGGCTACTGATCTCCTCTATGGCAAACTTTCTCCTCCTCCTCTCGGTAGCTCAGCAGGTGATCCCAAGGTCTCCACTTCTCCTCCACTCATATATCATATAGGGCAAAAAACAGAACTTCCCATAGTGTAATAATGTTTATTGTAAGCCACTTCTCATTACATAGCGGTTATACTCACATTGGATTTCCTGTTACAAAAGCCTTCCACCTCATCCTATAGGTGTATCTTATGAACACAGGGGGAAACCAATATGGCCGCTCCGTTCGGACATGCGTCCCACGTGACCGGAAGTGACGTAGTTCCAAAACCGGATATGGCGTACCGACGCGTTGCATCACGTGCGTCGTGACTTCATCAGGGTTAACGCCCACCAGTGACTGAATGCCTTTAAATAGGATCCAGCCTAAACTCTCTTCCCAATTGAAGGGCGGGCTCCCGGCGGCCATTTCAACCGAAGCCCGCTATCTTCACTAAACAACACGGAGGAACATTAACATAATGTCCCCCTATGGGGAAAAAAAACCTCGATCTATGCCACTATTTTGATCCGCGATATTTAAAAACACACTTTGGTAGTATTAAAAAACCACTTACTGAACCTATGTTACTTTATTAGATGGACAACACTTAAAAATTGAGTATATAAACATTAAAACCGTAATAACCAAAATATATATGTATATCCAAATACATATATTTCAACATTTTATTAGATTGCCCTTTACATATAGAGCAATCTTAGGTTTTTTAAAAACCCCATATTCTAGTTATATATCCCTCAAAAAATTTTTTTAAATTACACCTCAATGTTAAAAATAAGAAAAAAATTAAAAAAATATAAAAATAAATAACTATAGATTCAAACATTTATTACTTAAACCTTTCCCAGAAAAAACATCTCCACTGTATGTAAAAAATCTCATATACATATAGGGGTCATAGCGATACACCTATAGCTTGAGTTTACAGTTTGCTCATATTTATATATATAAACCTTATATTCATCCTTTTTATTGTATCTCATATATTTAAAAACCATTAGTTTAAACAACATATTAATGCACTACTAATTAAAATAAACTCATAATCTATAAATATATACCTAAACCATTTAGTATTCTCATCTATTCTACCGATAGACCATTAATAAATTGCCAATAAATCAATAAATATATATCTATTTCAATCCACTACCACCACTAGGGGCTTCCTAAAAGAATTAAAGGAATATTAAAAATTTAAAAGTCACTAATAAAACAATTTAGATCGAATTCCACATTGAGTCCTAAAGGTGCCTGTGTATGCATAGTAAAAATCCATCGGGATTCCGCCTGGCTCAAAGATTTGATCCTATTACTACCTCTCCAGTGTTTGGTATATTTTTGTATCCCCCAGAACTTCAAACCTGAAGGATCCTTATTAAGAAAAAGAGAACAATAGGGGAAGGCGTTTTTAATTTGAGTGGATGCGATTTATCCAAAGAAGAAATCATGGCGTTAGATAAAGGCCTGAAATTCGCACCACCCAAAGCAGCCAATAAATTTGACACCTATGTTGATGCTCAAAAATTCATTCGCAAGTTAAATATAAAGAAGTATTTTCTAGGACTACCAGGGGCAAAAAGCAATGTAGCAAGTGGTTCGAGTAATGAGATTTTACATAGTCATTTAAAAAACAAGTCACTTTTTAATCCACAACATTCTGGTAATCACCACATTGAGGTTTTTAAACGTATGATTAATAGAGATTTAGATAATCTCAAAATTCCAAAACTATCAACTAATATTGGTATCCAGACAGGAATTAACAGACTCTCCAAAAGAGATAATATAGTAATCAGACCGGCAGATAAAGGAGGGGGGATTGTGATTCTGTCGAAAGATTACTATTTACAGGAATTGAATAAACAATTTATCTGATATTACTACATACAAAGTTATTCCAAAAGACCCGACATTAATATAGAAGAAGAAATTGGTTAAACTGGTACAAGAAGGAGAAAATAGGAAATTTTTAAATAAAAAGGAGGCAAAATACCTAGTACCAGAAACATGTAGGATACCCATAATATACACAATTCCCAAGATACACAAAAATATGAGGGAGCCTCCGGGTAGACCCATTGTAAATGGAATACAATCTATTTTAGCGAGACTAGGTCAATATGTGGACTTCTACCTACAACCCGCAGTTCGAAGGACCAAAGCCTATCTACGTGACAACCAAGCACCTAATTCAACTACTAGATAAAATAGAGATAAACTCGGAAGTTATTCTAGCAAGTGCGGATGTAACTTCTTTATATACTATTATAGATCACGATGGAGCAGTGGAGGCCGCAGCTTGGGGCCTGAGACAATACACTAACATTGGATGGCCCCAAAGAAAATATATATTAAAATGCTTAGAATTTGGCCTCCAACAGAATTATTTCTGGCATGATGAGACTTTCTTTCAGCAAATAAAAGGAGTCGCAATGGGGGCTAAGTATGCCCCCAGTGTGGCCAATTTGTATATGGCCCACTGGGAAGAAGAGGCGATTTATAGTCAAACCCCCGAGGAACTTATGCTATATTCCAGATATATAGATGACGTGATCATTATATGGAAAGGAAACAGTGAGTCACTATTAGGCTTTTTGAATGGAATGAACAATAATAATAGAAATATAAATTTTCTCATGGACATATGATAACTGTCAAGTCAACTTTCTAGATCTTAATATCAGAATAGAAAGAGGAAATATTATTACCAAAACTTTCTTTAAGGAAGTAGATAGGAACGGTTTTTATACCAGTAGACAGTTGCCATTTTCCCCCATGGCTATATAATATTCCAAAGGGACAACTGGTCAGGTTAAAAAGGAACTGCTCAAATCAAGAAGAATATAAAAAACAGGCGGAAGTGCTGGGGAATAAATTTATAAACAAAGGGTACCCAAAACAGGAAATTGAAAGAAAGATTCATGAAGTGGGGAAATTGGAGAGGAATTCGTTAATAGTGGACAAGAAGAAGGACGAGAATTTTGACAGTCAGATGGCCATTGTGCTAGACTTCAATGTCCATTATAAAAAAATAGAACAAATATTCAGGAGACATTGGTCAATTCTGAAATCAGATCCTGTGTTGAATCCAATATTAGATGATTGCCCAAAATTTATCTATAGAAGAGCACCCACATTAAGGATGAGGTTAGTAAAGAGTGTGTTAGATCCACCTGATAGGAAGAGAAAATCGACTTTTTTGGACCAAATAGGTTTTTTCCCGTGCAGACAATGTTATGGGTGCAGAGAAACGAGAGGAAAAAACACGAAACGAAAAACCTTTAAATGTAATGTTGATGGAATGGAGTTTAAAATCAAAGATTTTATTACTTGCCGTACAGAAGGTGTGGTTTATGGTTTGGAGTGTGGCTGTGGCTATCAATATATAGGCAGAACAAAAAGGCCACTCTGGAAACGCATTAGGGAACATGTCCAGAACATAAAAAATGGTTTCCCGAAACACAGTGTATCCAAACATTTTTTAAAAAAACATAATAAGGATCCTTCAGGTTTGAAGTTCTGGGGGATACAAAAAATATACCAAACACTGGAGAGGTAGTAATAGGATCAAATCTTTGAGCCAGCGGAATCCCGATGGATTTTTACTATGCATACACAGGCACCTTTAGGACTCAATGTGGAATTCGATCTAAATTGTTTTATTAGTGACTTTTAAATTTTTAATATTCCTTTACATTCTTTTAGGAAGCCCCTAGTGGTGGTAGTCGGATTGAAATAGATATATATTTATTGATTTATTGGCAATTTATTAATGGTCTATCGGTAGAATAGATGAGAATACTAAATGGTTTAGGTATATATTTATAGATTATGAGTTTATTTTAATTAGTAGTGCATTAATATGTTGTTTAAACTAATGGTTTTTAAATATATGAGATACAATAAAAAGGATGAATATAAGGTTTATATATATAAATATGAGCAAACTGTAAACTCAAGCTATAGGTGTATCGCTATGACCCCTATATGTATATGAGATTTTTTACATACAGTGGAGATGTTTTTTCTGGGAAAGGTTTAAGTAATAAATGTTTGAATTATAGTTATTTATTTTTATATATTTTTTATTTTTTTTCTTATTTTTAACATTGAGGTGTAAAAAAAAATTTTTTTGAGGGATATATAACTAGAATATGGGGTTTTTAAAAAAACCTAAGATTGCTCTATATGTAGAAGGGCAATCTAATAAAATGTTGAAAATATATGTATTTGGATATACATATATATTTTGGTTATTACGGTTTTTTAATGTTTATATACTCAATTTTTAAGTGTTGTCCATCTAATAAAGTAACATAGGTTCAGTAAGTGGTTTTTTAATACTACCAAAGTGTGTTTTTAAATATCGCGGATCAAAATAGTGGCATAGATCGAGGTTTTTTTCCCCATAGGGGGACATTATGTTAATGTTCCTCCGTGTTGTTTAGTGAAGATAGCGGGCTTCGGTAAAATGGCCGCCGGGAGCCCGCCCTTCAATTGGGAAGAGAGTTTAGGCTGGATCCTATTTAAAGGCATTCAGTCACTGGTGGGCGTTAACCCTGATGAAGTCACGACGCACGTGACGCAACGCGTCGGTACGCCATATCCGGTTTTGGAACTACGTCACTTCCGGTCACGTGGGACGCATGTCCGAACGGAGCGGCCATATATTGGTTTCCCCCTGTGTTCATAAGATACACCTATAGGATGAGGTGGAAGGCTTTTGTAACAGGAAATCCAATGTGAGTATAACCGCTATGTAATGAGAAGTGGCTTACAATAAACATTATTACACTATGGGAAGTTCTGTTTTTTGCCCTATATGATATATGAGTGGAGGAGAAGTGGAGACCTTGGGATCACCTGCTGAGCTACCGAGAGGAGGAGGAGAAAGTTTGCCATAGAGGAGATCAGTAGCCTTTTGGCCCCTTGAGGGTCAGTGTGGGGAGAGGTGAGCAGGCACTGCTGCCATTTGAGGATTTGTGTTTGAGCACTAGAAGTGGAGATCACTGTTCTATCACAAGTTACACTTGCATGGACTTTATTTATTTATTTATTTATTTATATATATATATGATGTATGCTCTATACATATATATATGATTTGTATATGCACTTTTAAAAAAAAGTTTTTTTTTTGTATACACTTATTCACTTCAATTATTGCACTTTTTATTTAAATAGTGAAGGAGGATAAGGATACCTCTGTGGAGTTATATCATCATTTGTCACTGTTGTGTTTATCACTGATAAATTAGGAATTCAGTTTGGTTGGTTTAATACTACTTCTAATTAATATTGGTTGATAATATTCCAGCGTTTACAAGGAATATTAACGTTTAGCACTTTATTCACTGATGGCACCTTAATATATGTAGTTTTATATGTTTATTTATTAAGCGCTTCACTATTTTTTGTATATATTTGGCTACTTAATGGTTAAGGTAGAGTGACGAAGAGTGAGAGAGCCTGAGGAGTTAGGAGAACCCTATCTAAAGATCAGGAGTAGGCCCGAGCAGTGAGATGCTGTAACTAAGACTGAGTGAGCCTGAAGAAGTCATGGTCTGGGGGAACAGATATGAGAGCAGAGCTGCTGCTGCTGCTGAAGAGAGATGGGTGGCTTAGCATTTTTCCATTCTGGGCAACCTGCGTGGGCAACCTGTTGTCAAGACTTTGCTTTTTCTTTTAGTAAAAGTGGGCCATAAAGCTCAAACTGTCAATAAAATTGCTCACCATCACTAAGTTTGATCACCTGTAGCATCCTCCTTTAATTAGACTGACAGGTTAAATTTCATTTTTGTATTCACTGTAGTGAGTAGAGAACGACCTATTGTGTTCTTCTGTTCAGGGTTTGATTTCTCTCACCTGCCTCTGAGAGAAGTTATCCAGAATATATGGCAGGGAGATTCAAATCACCAGCATGAAAAATGATCATGCTCCTGCCAATCCCTTGAAGGAGGCATCCAGAAGATTGCTGGGAGGTGATAAATGTTTGGGAGGCCTTGCTCTCTCCTCTCCAGGGGAGGGTTCCAGTCTACCTGGGGCTGCTGCCCCTAGGTGATAGCTAATGAGACAAGAAATTGCAGTCTGGGGCCAGCAGGAGCTGAGCTGAGGACCTGGAGAAGATTGCTAAAGGATTATTCACTGGAGGACACTGTCCTGGAGTCCTGGTCTGGAGGAGGATCTTTTATCTCCCCCACTGAAGAACTACCTATGGAGAATGGGTGGCAGACAGCTCTTGGGACATTGTGAGTAAAGATCTTTCTGGGTACTTTGTTGGGCGTGCAAGTGCTAGGAGGGAAATAAGTGCCAGAGGATGCTATATGGACTGGGACTGCTCTTTGAGACTCCCAGATATACTAGCCATCCTGTTACCTCCAGGAGCTGCTGCTTAGAGAAGATCAGTGAGAAGATGTCCCCGTTATTCCTATTAGCACTTATGAGTATCCTGTGACCCTAAACCCCTCTCCTCTTCAAGTTAGTTAACTATAAATTCTAGTGGAGACCTCTTTGGAGACCTGGGTATATAATTATCAGCAGCCCCTCTGGGAATAAGCACAATATAGCTCACTTCAAATTAAACAAAATCACTTGCTGAATACCGGTAATATATGTATTAAATTGATGGCTTTATCAGCAATCAATATCTTTGTCACATTTGCCCTTAAACAAACTTTTTTCTTTAACAGTCAGCAACATGGCACACTTTTGCTTTTTTTTTTTAACTTTGACAGAACATTGAAGTCACATGATGTTGATCATACTTACATGTAGCCTGTGACAGCGATGGGGCCGCCTGGCTGCAGGAACTGCTGACTGTCAGTATTGTTACATTATAGACTCTTCCTGGTGATAATCCAGTAACATTGACTTGTGTCGTGGTAGTCTGTATTGTGTTATTGATGTCTCCTCTTATAGTGACGTTATAATTAGACACTTTTCCTGATGGTGCCGTCCAGTTTACCACCAAAGAATTCACCGACATGTAACTGTTCACCGTGGCACCGACAGCTTGTCGGGAACTAACAAGAAAACAACATGTAATCATTAGAAATGGTAAAAAAAAAAGGTATGCATACAGATTTTTTCAAAGGGTGCAGGGGGCTCTACAAGTGACATGGGGAAGGGGGGGCTTACAGAGTGATTAGGTGCAAACTATGTAATGCAATTCTAGAGCTCCTCCTTCTGCTGCTGTACCAGAAGAGTTTATTTTGCACTAACAGATAAAATAGCCACCAGATGTGATGTAATCTGCCTGGGGAAAGTAGGGAGACATAGAGCCCCCGCAGAGGAGGGTCCAGACTGGGCACAAATCTATCTCCAAATGGTCTTTCCCCAGTAAAAATGGTCAGAGTCCTCTGTGAATTGACAAAGGGAGAGCCTGTTGTTTACCCACCCCTCCTCTCCCATTTTCCATTCACAGAATGGCTTGTATTTTGTAAAAAAAGAATAAAAGATGTTTTTGTGAATGGATCAGGGAAGAGGAAAGAGAGGGTGAACAACAGGATCCTATGCTATCTCTGCAGCAGCTCTTGATCCTCACAGTGCTGTCTCTAGTATCCAGCTTTAATCAAAGTATTAAATATTTTTTTTATGCCTGCAGTTTTGCTTTAAAATGGAAAGAAATAAATTCCTAAAAAAAAAAAAATCAAAGAAAAGTATGGCCAAAGCTTCTTTGGCCATACTTATGTGGGTCACAGGAGAACACTTTTGTTCTCCTGTGACCCAGGGTCAGCTGATAGTGGATTATTGCCGGCTATTGGCCGATGGGGCAGAGCTGTTCCAGGTTCTGGAAGGATCCTGATAATGTCTGGATCCACCTAGCTGTCGGATTGACAGGTGCATATGCCTCTCAGTGTGCGGCTGAGAGTCAGAGCTAGATTTGTCCACCCCCAGCCCAGCCCGGTGCTCCAGTGAGCACTGAAGGAGCAGAGTGGGGAGCAGTGACTGATAGTCACTGCTCTCCGATCTAAGCAGACCAAGAGCTGAGCACTCAGAATCACGTGATCACTCACATAAGTCAATCTTTGAGTATGGGACAGCTGCATGATAGAGATGAGTATGGATGTTTATTTTTTTCACAAGCCCAATCGCCTTTCACTTGTGAAATATATTTCAAAGAACTACGCCTTTTTAAAAGAGAAATATTTGTGCATTTAAACAATATGTCTCCAATAAGAAATGCTCCTGTCACTGTAGCAACAAATTAGATTTTCATAGCACAAATCCAGAATTTGAGGATGATGGGGAGAATTGGATTGGCTGTTGTGAATAACAGCAATTTTTTTGCAGAAATTTTGATAAACAAGGACTGGAGTGTTTATCAGCAAAGAATTTTCTGAGTTACTATTGTTCAGCAGTACTTACGGGTGCAGTCAGTTATAGATGTGGGGTCTGATTGTATGTTGCAGGCAGATATTGTATATACAGTGAATGTATACGTCTCTCCCGCTGTCAGATTTCCTATTGTAGCTGATGGACTGCTCACTGTTGTAGTATTTAGTAGTGTAGATGGTGAGGTTACATTGGTCTGCACCCTGTAGGTGTATGAGCTCTGATACTCAATTGGTTTGTGTCCAGTTCAGAGACATAGAATTGGTAGTTTTGGCAACAATCTGCGGTGATGTCACAGATATCGGTTCTGTGGATAAAGAAAAATGTCATAATAATCAGAGTAAGAATTGTAACATTAAAAGTGTGATATTGAAGTTACAATGGAATAAGTCACAATCAACAAAAACCAAAGAGAAGAGTTCCATATCTTTAATAGCGGTAATATAAGTAGATAGGGAAATTGTTTCTTCACTTTCCAATCAGAAAAGCTTATTAAGTGTTCCTGCATGGCGACCACTTCCTGTTACCTCACATATATATTCTTATTATTACAGCCAAATTTACCCCCCTAACTCCTCCCACAGTTTTTACACTACATAGACAGTAATATACCGAAACGTGCGGATTGTTCCCGATTGGTGTCCTATTACTTTGTGGAACGTTTCGCCGAATGCTTCACAAAATATCTGCGTTTTTGTGGTGAAATTGGTCCCATAGGAATGAATGGCGCAATGTTCAAAACTAGAGTGGGAGCTGACAAAAGCTAGAGCGTGAGATGAAAAATCAGGACATGATTTCTAAACTGCCATCACTCCCTCATTTTCAAGCCCACCTACACAAATCTTATATCAAAACGTTCAGCTATCCCTGCTGCCACTAAAAATGTCCACGGCTAAGCCATAGTCCTGATAGTTTTCACAATATGACCATTTGATTGCAAGTCACGCCACCCATTGACATTCATTGAAACTCCACTTTAGCCACCTCAAATTTGAAGGGCAATTTCTAAACTGCGACTGTGCCTTCATTTTTAATATTTCAGAAACATACTATGCATCACAATGTAGGTCTGGGTCTTGTGATTCTCACAGACTACTGGTGGAGGCAAGAACACTTCACACAAATTTCCCCAGAAATTGTAGCTTTTCTAGTTGTATGTTAATATCACATTAAAAGTTTGAAGCTAAAGTCTAGGCAGCTTAAATTGTACAACATTTTTTTTATAATTCCCCCCATTAACTCTGCAAACCATCAGCTGAAAAAAATTCACTAAGGTTCACACATATGCCAGTTGGATATGTTTTGAATCGCATTCAATTTGCACGACATGTGAAAGAAATTGCTTTCTATTGTGCCTGTTCACATACACTACGTTGTCACAAGCAATGGGATGCCTGCCTTTCCACACACATGAACTTTAATGGCATCCCAGTTGACAGCTGGTCATACGCTATACAATTTTCTGTCCAATTTCTGCCCAATTTCCTTTAGATTTACCTTCAACTATGTAGTACAAGAGCCGGCCTAATTGGATGAAATTGAAAGTGTTGTTAGGTTTGACCTCCCATTATATGGTTTTTGGTAAATCTAAACCAAAAATCTCAAGAAAAATTGTATAATGTATGGCCAGCCTTGGTCCGTAGGGTTCAATATTGAGTTGGCCCCGCCCTTTGCAGCTATAACAGCTTCAGCTCTTCTGGGAAGGCCGTCCACAAGGTTTAGGAGGGTGTCTATGGGAAGGTTGGACCATTCTTCCAGAAGCACATTTGTGAGGTCAGGCACTGATGTCGGGGGAGGAGGCCTGGCTCGCAGTCTCCGCTCTAATTCATCCCAAAGGTGTTCTATGGGGTTGAGGTCAGGACTCTGTGCAGGCCAGTCAAGTTCCTCCACCCCAAACTGGCTCCTCCATGTCTTTATGGACCTTGCTTTGTGCACTGGTGCGCAGTCATGTTGGGACAGGAAGGGGCCATCCCCAAACTCTTCCCACAAAGTTGGGAGCATGAAATTGTCCAAAATGTCTTCGTATGCTGACGCCTTAAGAGTTCCCTTCACTGGAACTAGGGGGCCAAGCACAACCCCTGAAAAACAACCCCACACCATAATCCCCCCTCCACCAAACTTTATACTTGACACAATGCAGTCAGGCAAGTACCGTTCTCCTGGCAACTGCCAAACTGAGACACATCCATTGGATTGCCAGACAGAGAAGCATGATTGGTCACTCAAGAGAACACGTCTCCACTGCTCTAGAGTCCAGTGGCGACGTGCTATACACCACGGCATCCGACGCTTTGCTTTGCACTTGGTGATGTAAGACTTGGATTCAGCTACTCGGCCATGGAAACCCATTCCATGAAGCTCTCTACGCACTATTGTTGTGCTAATCTGAAGGCCACACCAAGTTTGGAGGTGACTTCTGCGCACTTCAGCATGCGCTGACCCCGCTCTGTCATTTTACGTGGCCTACCACTTGGTGGCTGAGTTGCTGTTGTTCCCAGTTGCTTCCACTTTGTTATAACCCCACTAACAGTTGAGCGTAGAATATTTAGTAGCCAGGAAATGTCACGGATGGACTTATTGCACAGGTGACCACCTATCACGGGACCACGCTTGGAGTCACTGAGCTCCTGAGAGCGACCCATTTTTTCACAACGGAACACCTGAATCCAATGATTTGGAGGGCTGGCACAATATTTTGGTAATATAGTGTATGTCCAGTGCAGTCGTAGAGTGGATTCAGTGCAAATTGAAAAAAGAAACCAGTTTTCTGAGCAGTACGGTCCGGCTCAGGTGCGAATTCAGGCCCATTGACTTCTATGGGAATGCTTCTGAATCGTACATGTCATTCAGTTGTGAACAGGATCAAATTCTGACTTGATCCTGATCTAAACCTGACCCAAAACGCTGAACAAATACTTTCTCAGTTAGCTGTGAAAACAGAGCTTCAATTTGCACCACACTTGTGTGACTCCAGGATTTTTCACTTAGGACAGGGGTGGGCAACTGTGGCCCTCCTGCTGTTGTAGAACTACAAGTCCCACGTGGCATTGCAAAACTGACAGTTACAAGCATGACTCCCAAAGGCAGGGGCATGATGGGACTTGTAGTTCACCAACAGCTGGAGGGCCACAGTTGCCCACCCCTGATTTAGGAGTTACTGTACAGCCTCTTTTAGAGCCAGTGAAGTTCCCATTGGCTTCCTTCTGGTCTTTAACCGCCTCCCACCCACCATATAAGGCAATGACAGGCACAAGGTGGTTCTCTCGTTCTGGTAGGACGTCATATGATGTCCTCCCACTCTAACCGCGTGTGCGCGGCTCTGGGGGCGTGCAGCGCTGCAATCGGCGGTGCGCTGTGTCCCTCGGACACAGCAGATCACAGATCAACGGAAAGAGCCGAAGACGTCGGCTCTGCCATGTGATTAGCTGAGTCCAATCACAGCTGATCGCATGTAAATAAGGAAGTGTCGGTTATCGGCATTTCTCTCCTCATGAGCTGTCATGTTGACAGAGGAGAGCCGGTAATTGGCATTCCTCAGAGGGGACATGTACCCTGATAATCAGCCCCATCAATGCCACCTGCCAGTGCCCATCAGTGCCACATCAATGCCACATAGCAGTGCCTAATAGTGCACATCAATGCCATATATCAGTACTCATCTGAGCTCCCTTTCAGTGCCAGTCAGTACCGCCTATCAGTGACAGTCAGTGCTGCCTATCAGTGCCACCTAACAGTGACAGTCAGTGCCGCCTATCAGTGCTATATATGAGTGCTGCCTTTCAGTGTCCATCAGTGATGCCTGTCAATGCCCATCAGTGCCACCTACCAGTGCCTCCTCACCAGTGCAGCCTATCAGTGCCCATCACTGCAGTCTCATTAGCGCACATCAGTGAAGTAGAAAAATCACTTATTTAACAAATTTTATAACAGAAACTAAGAAAAATTTTGCTTTTTTAATTTTGTGTTTAGCAAAAAATAAAAAATCCAGAGGTGATTAAATACCACCAAAAGAAAGCTCTATCTGTCTCAAAAAAATTATAAAAATGTCATATGGGTACAGTGTTGCATGACCGCGCAATTGTCATTCAAAGTGCAACAGCGCTGAAAGCTGAAAATTGGCCTGGGCAGGAAGGGGGTATAAGTGCCCTGTAGGCGAGGGGTTAAGGTGCAGGTGGGAGGGGCCGGCAGGGTGCGGTATGTGTCTTCCTGTGTATGCCACAGCATTCTAAATATCTAGACAGCTGTGTGTGATGTGGGCTGCCTCTGGGCGGGACTATGTAAATTCATCCCATTTTAACGAGCATGCTGTGACTGCAAGTGCTGTAGTCCAATGGATTTCAAGGGGTGTGTCAAGGGGATACTATTGCCCAATTACAGAGCAGGCTTTGAATCTTGCCTGGCTAACAAGAAATGCATTAGTGTGTACCTTACTATTTATTCCAGCAGATGGAACAGGCATGAACCTACCAAGAGCATACATTGCCATCCCCATATTAGAGACTGGCTTTACAGTGGACAAAGAGCTAGTCTCCTCCCAAGGCTTAGTACATAACAACCTGTGTAAAGGGGTAAAGGGGTAAAGATCTGGGTGTTCTTTGTTCTCCACCTGTGCTCTAGAAGTGTAGGGGGATCTTGCATGTCCTAATGAAGGATGGGTGACTTTCAAGTGCTAGTTACCTGCTGTTTACAGTTCAACTCCATCTTCAGTGTAGTTATGCTCTCATAATTACAGTACTACTACATTGAAGATGCATTTGCAGTTTAAACAGAAAACATTTCACTAACACTGAAAGTCGTCTGTCTTTGAATATGACATGTAAGGTTTCCTTCTCTTTCCAGAGCAGGGGTGGAGGACAAATATCTTTGGGCTTTGCCTCACTGTACCAGTTGCCATGCACCAAACGATTCTGTCAATATACAAATTTTACCAAGAAAATTATATACCTGTAAAAGAAGACTGTAAATACTTATCTTTCCCATTGCCAAACACCACACTGAAGCTGTAATATTAACTTCTGAAGTCTTCTGGGATACCAAAACGTCTGATATTATGGAGCATCTGGGTTCCTGCAGCTTTTTACTGATTCCTCCATGGCTCTACCCCCTCCAGTAATGACGTGGAGGTCAGCAGGATGAACCGGCGGGAGCAGTGGGGGACCCAGAAGATCAACTTCAACTGCACTTCAGGCTTTTTGGTTAAGATCAAGTGTAGTATCTGTTCTTATCAGTGTCTCTGCCGTCATTCTTGCCTATTGGCGATGATGGCTAGCTGTATAGTACCCCTACAGGTATGATAGGGGCTCTGAAGGCTAGTACCAGCTGGAAGAGAAACCGAGGCACTTACTGGCTGTTGGGGCCCAGGAGTAATTCCTTCGGGTAAACTGGAGTGGCCCAGTTCCTCCTGATTTAAATGGGTCTATCCTGTCTGGCTAGGGGCCGGGGAGGCAGAGGGTCTGTGGAGCAGTGCCCCCTGGGAATGGTCCCCCCAGGGGTGCTCTTAGCAACACATGGGGATGGGATCCCACGTGTGAAAAGTGCACATGGTCACTGTTCTAAACACTTTTTCTGTGCTGCGCTTTTTAGGGCTAGGCTTTTTGGCTACGTCCAGGGAAATTTTTTCCTACGGGGCTCAGGGGCAAGCTAGTGCACAATTCCACAGCCACTATTTATTGTATTTATTTTTCTCTTCCCATTTGTCTCACTTTTACTTGTGTGTGTTATTTTCCTCACTAGATGGAGGGTGTGGATCCTTGGGCCTGCCCTGACATCTAGGGGGAGGATGTGTGGCCCTTAGGTTCCTTCCTCCTCCGATCCCTGGGGGGGAGGGTATCTCTTTGAGAGAGTCCCTCGACCATGTACCTGGTGGTCGGCTTCAGCTGATCACCTTTTGACCAGGTGGACCATGTGAAACCCTTTGTCCCTGTCTGGAGCTTTGCACCCGGGGGGATCAGGGTAGAGGTCCTACCCCTTCAGAGGGTGGATTAAAAGCACAACGCTAAGTGCACTTTTTTGTGTTGGTGTTTTTGCACTTGCACCTTTTTTGTACACTTATTGGGTTTTTGTTTTTGCGCAGCTCCGCGGATTAAAGAAAAAAAAAAATCAGGGATGAATTCCCAGTGCAGAAAAGCAGAGTTCAGACAGATATATCTTTGCTTGATAACTTTTGCCTCTTGAGCAAATAGGCCGTGTTTAGGAATCTGGGTACCCACAAGACTTTTTCAAAATACTAACAGGCCCTCAAAAATTTTTCAACTCACGCAGGACAACTGACAAGTAACAATTTTTAATCATAGACTTTAAGAGGAGCAAAAACTTACTTGTACAGACCGATCCAATTACAGCCGTGCTCTGATACCCCCAGGGTATGACCGTCACTACAGAGATGGTGTAATTGGTCCCCGATATTAAGTTTTGAAGGGTGACATTTGTCGTGTTGCTTGTCACAGTTCCAGCAATGATTGACGGAGAAGTAGAATTTGCATAAGTTATATTATATGACTCCCCCACTCCACCACACCATATTAAGCAACTGGGTTCTCGCAGCTCTCACTGATTCCTCTATGGCTCTAATCTCTCCTGTAATGATGTGGAGGTCAGCAGGCTCAACTGTTGGGGTCCCAGAAGATCATTGTCAACTTGACTTCAAGGGATGATTTCCCAGCACTGAAACAGAGTTCAGACAGATATATCTTTGCCTGGTAACCTTTCCCTCTTGAGCAAATGAGGGGGTTCGAGAATCTGGATACTCAGACTTTTTCAAAGTATTGATAAGCCCTCATTAATTTTCAGACTCATGCAAGACATATGACCTGTAACAATTTTTAATCATAGACTTTAAGAGGAGCAAAAACTTACTTGTACAGACCGATCCAATTACAGCCGTGCTCTGATACCCCCAGGGTATGACTGTCACCACAGAGAGAGTGTAATTGGTCCCCGATATCAAGCTTTGAAGGGTGACATTTGTTGTGTTGCTTGTCACAGTTCCAGCAATGATTGACGGAGAAGAAGAATTCCAATAAGTTATATTATATGACTTCACCACTCCGGCCATATTTACTGGATCTCCCCAAGATAAGGTGACATTCTTAGTTCCTATCATAGTAAAGGTTATGCTGCCTGGTGGGGTGGGATCTGTTAAAAAATATAACAATGTTAGAAAAAAGAAATCAATGCAATGGAAGAAGATTCATCTGCTTTACAAAGAATGCAATAATATGGGTGCTTTTTAGATCTCCTTTCATTCAAATTGATCAAATCTTAAAAAAAACCAAAACTTTGTCCCAACCCCTGTCACTTATTAGTGTACAGCGTGGACTGCATTTATATGTGGGAAATATATAAATAAAGGATGTGTGAAATAAAAAAAAAACATAACATGCTGAATATTGTTATTAAATTTATTAAACTAATGGCATTATCAGCATTTTATATTTTTTGTCACATTTGTCCTTGAACAAACATTTTTTGTACCAGTCAGTGAAATGGCAAACTTTAGCATTTTTAATTTTGATAGAACATTGAAGTCACATGACCTTGACCATACTTACATGTAGCCTGTGACAGCGATGGGGCTGCCTGGCTGCTGGAACTGCTGACTGTCAGTATTGTTACATTATAGACTCTTCCTGGTGATAATCCGGTAACATTGACTTGTGTCGTGTTAGTCTGTATTGTGTTATCGATGTCTCCTCTTATAGTGACGTTATAATAAGACACTTTTCCTGCTGGTGCCGTCCAGTTCACCACCAGAGAATTCACTGACGTGTAACTGTTCACTGTGGCACCGACAGCTTGTCCGGGGACTAATAGAAAAGAAAACGTATTCATTAGAAATAGTATAAAAGCAAAAAAGGTATGCATACAGATTTTTTTTTTCAATGGGTGCAGGGTTCTACAAGGAAGATGGGGGGGGAGGGAATAGGAGTGATTAGATAGAAAACTGTGCCATATGGTTCTAGAGCTCCTTCTCCTGCCACCACTCTAAAGAGTTTGGTTAGTACTAACAGCTAAAATTGCCACCAAATGTTAGGTAACCTGCCTGGGAAAAGTAGGGAAAACAGAGCCCCTCTATGGAGAGTCTGGACTGGGCAGCAAACTATCTCAGAAAGGTCTTTACCCAGAAAATGCAGGGCAAATACCCTTTCAAAACAAGGGTCAGAGTCCTTAGTGATTGGACAAGGGGAGATCCTGTAATTTGCCTACCCCTCCTCTCCCCCTGTCTATTCACAGAACAGCTTGCATTCTGTGAAAAGGAATGTAAGATGTTTTGTGAATGGACGAGGGGGGAGAAAAGGGAGGAAGAAATACAGGATCCTATACTCTCCTTGTGGAAGCTGTTTATCCTTGCAGTCCTCGCTCTTGCCCCCTCCCAAACCAGCTTTCCAATCACTGCTCTCTGCTCTGAGCAGACAAAGAGCTGATCAGCAGTGAGATGTGAGACAGTTGCTGCATAGAGGTGAGTATGGATTCTCTATTTTTTTTCACAAGCTCACACTTCTTCATTAACTTGTGAAAACTGTGTGTGTATGTATGTATGTATGTATGTGTGTGTGTGTGTGTGTGTGTGTATGTGTGTGTGTGTGTGTGTATATATATATATATATATATATATATATATATATATATATACATACAGTGGGGATCGAAAGTTTGGGCACCCCAGCTAAAAATTTGTATTAATGTGCATAAAGAAGCCAAGGAAAGATGGAAAAATCTCCAAAAGGCATCAAATTACAGATTAGACATTCTTATAATATGTCAACAAAAGTTCGATTTTATTTCCATCATTTACACTTTCAAAATAACAGAAAACAAAAAAATGGCGTCTGCAAACGTTTGGGCACCCTGCAGAATTTATAGCATGCACTGCCCCCTTTGCAAAGCTGAGACCTGCCAGTGTCATGGATTGTTCTCAATCATCGTCTGGGAAGACCAGGTTATGTCAATCTCAAAGGTTTTAAATGCCCAGACTCATCTGACCTTGCCCCAACAATCAGCACCATGGTGCCCAAACTTTCGATCCCCACTGTATATATATGCAAGTGGTAGGCCCTGCCACTGTATGAGTATAGGCAGAGGACACACAGCATTCTCGGATGTACTGCTTGAAGGGCTCCGGAGTGTTGTGTCTGAGTAGAGAAGTCTGGGTTTTCAGTTTTCTTTAAGTTTTGTAATTGTGAATCAGGATCCAGAGTCCGAAGGCTTCAAAGAGTCTTGGGTGGGATGCAGCCTTCCATTCTGTGTCCAGGTTTTACTGGAGACCTGCAGGCTGTGTGAATGTGGCCGGGCCAAAGCTCAGTGCTTCCTTCAGGAGACAGGTGTGTTCTCCATCCATGAGACAGGTAAACTCCCATTAGGAGAAGTACTCTACTCAGGAGTCGGCACTCCATGTTGGAGGATTTGTAGGCAGGTGCAGTCTCTTTTCTAAACCGCAGAGTTTGGGCATTTGTGAATGGATAGTGTAGGGGACATGATACCCACCTGTTAGAATCCTCCATGCTTGGGCTCAGAGACTAGCCAGGCCACATTCCTCCCACTGAGCAGACACTCTTGACACATTGCCACAAGAACTGTGATTGTTCCTGGCTGGACATCTTACCACTGGGCTGTCTGTACCTTTGTGCCATTTCTTCAATACAAGTTTTGTTCATTGCAACCAGCCTCTGTGTGTTCACTGCCGCCACACCACGCTGCACCTACCCACAGAGTGATTCCTTACCCAAAGGACTAAGCGAGGTGGAACAGCTAAGCGTTAATGGGGAACTGGGAGAGATGAGGCAACTAGGTGAGCCCAGGGGACTGCGGGAATATGGAGGTCTGGGAGAGGAGAGATAGGCTGGGGTGCCAGGAGATCCCCCATTGAGAGGCCAGGGAGTGGATACATACAGCTTGGTGCTGTAACTACAGGCTCAGTGAGCTAGGACAGCCCAGAGAGCCAGGAGAGCTGGGTGAGATGGTCTGAGGGACCAGTTGAAGAGAACAGCAGTTGATGAATTGAGAGCCAGGTGGCAAGGTATTTTTCTGTTACCTGTTTGAATGGTGAGAATCCCCTGCGGGGGCAACTATTCTGTAGACTTTTCTTTAAGTTTGTTTAATAAAGTGGGCTGGCAAGCCACTATATATATATATATATATATATATATATATATATATATATATATACAGTTGTGTTCAAAATAATAGCAGTCAGACATCACTAACCTGATTTAATCACTGTTTTTGGTAGAAAATCATATTTCTACATGGCAAATAATTTACTAGCAGGTGTAGTAGAGTAATAGAAATCCAACAGACCCAACAGTCATGACATGCATGCTGCGGATTCTGTGTCATTGAATCACTAATTGTAAGGGGCATGTTCAAAAAATAATAGCAGTTTGGAGTTCTATTAGTGAGGTCATTCATTCTTTGAAAAACAGGTGGCAATTATTGCCCTTATTTAAAGAAGGAAGGCAGCAAATGTTGTACATGCTGCTTACATTGCATTTCTCTCTGAAATTCTGAGCAAAAATGGGTCGTTCCAGACATTGTTCAGAAGAACAGCATACCTTGATTAAAAAGTTGATTGGAGAGGGGAAAAACATATAAAGAAGTGCAGAAAATGATAGGCTTTGTAATGTACAGCACTTAGCGAACTGTTGACGTTTTTATAAATACTGTATAATAATAATAGGCTGCTCAGCTAAAATGATCACAAATGCTTTAAATGGCAACCAAAACCTGAAAGACGTGGAAGAAAGCGAAAAAACTACCATTGGAATGGATAGAAGAATAGCCAAAATGGCGCGGACTCAGCCAACAATCAGCTCCAGGAAGATGAAAGAAGGTGTGACGTTCCCTGTGAGGACTGTTACAATTAGAAGACGCCTATGTGAAGCCAAGCTATCTGCAAGAAGCCCCCGCAAAGTCCCACTGTTGAAAAAAAGACGTGTGCTGAAGAGGTTACAATCTGCCAAAGAGCACATTGACCAGCCTAAAGAGAAATGGCGCAACATTTTGTGGACTGATGAAAGTAAGATTGTTCTTTTTGGGTCTAGTGGGCGGAGACAGTTTGTCAGACGACCCCCAAACACTGAATTCATGCCACAGTACACTGTGAAGACAGTGAAGCATGGTGGTGCAAGTATCATGATATGGGGATGTTTCTCATACTACGGTGTTGGGCCTATTTATCGCATACCAGGGATCATGGATCAGTTTTGAATACATCGGAATACTTGAAGAGGTCATGCTGCCTTATGCTGAAGAGGAAATGCCCTTGAAATGGGGTGTTTCCAACAAGGACAACGACCCCAAACACACCAGTAAACGTGCAACATCTTGGTTCCAGACCAACAAGATGGACGTTATGGAGTGGCCAGCCCAATCCCCGGATCTTAATCCAACAGAAAACTTTGTGGGTGACATCAAAAATGCCGTTTCTGAGGCAAAACCAAGAAATAGAGAAGAACTGTGGAATGTAGTCCAATCATCCTGGGCTGGAATACCTGATCACAGGGGCCAGAAGTTGGTTGACTCCATGCAACACAGATGTACAGCAGTTCTCAGAAAACAGTGCGACTACAACCAAATATTCATGAAGTGATTCAAAGGAAAGCAAAATCTTCAAACATTTCTCAGTTTATATAGTGAATGTTTGAGTTTGTAAAGAAGAATACAAACACTGCTATTTTTTTGAACCGTCTAATATTCACTTTTCTTCCATTTTTATTTAGAGGAACAACACAAATTTTGATATATTTTTCTCCATGTTTTGATTTGGAATAGAATGTGTCGTGTTCCCAATGCATTTGTGTGGATGGAAATAAAGCTGTTAGAAAGGAGTTTGAGCTTTATTCACTTTTTTTTCAACTCAACACTGCTATTATTTTGAACACAACTGTTAACATATACTTACAGTGCTCAGCATAAATGAGTACACTCCAACAGATTTGTCAGACAAGACCATGCTGCAAAAATGAATACACTACTCCAATGAAAGTCTTAAGCAGGCCATATAGATGGGGTGAATTCCGAACGAATTGAAAATCAAAAACATTGTTCATTCTGTAATGCCGATGGTGCCACCAATGATTTGAAAGATCGGTCTTTTTTTCACAAATTTTTCCAGCATGCCTGATAAACGAAATGGGGAGGAACCATGAAAATCGGCCGGTGCCATTGCCCACTAACAGAGCAAAAATCTGCCAATTATTCTTGGGTCCGATTTCGAACGAAAAGTAAATTTGAAAATCGACCCATGTATGGCCGGCCTTAGGAGCAAAGCTAAATTTTAGACTACAAAATCCTAACTACAAAGAATTCAACTACAGGTGAGGTCTAATTATTCATTATACAGGGGTCCAGCAGATAGTTGATTATAAAAGGGTGTTACTTAACAAATAAAACCCCTCCCATTTCATGCTGTCAGCAATGTCACCCACGTGGAAGAAAAATGTCACAAGGCCAGCCAAGAAAGAAAATCATTTTTTTACAGGAGAAAGGTGAAGGCTACAAGAAGATCAGCAAAGCTTAGTTATCAGTCCAGAATACTGTAGCAAAAGTGATAAAAATTTTTACAAAGATGGCACTGCAACCATCTCATAAAGACGTCCAGGCCGTCCATGAAAGTTAACACCTCGACAGGAGCGTCTTCTGATTAGAAGGGTTGAAGAAAAATCGCCATGCAAGTTCACTGCAGTTAGCTAAAGAAGTAGAAAGCCTAACTTGGTTGATTGTTTTCCTCCCGTGACACAATACAGCATACACTGCAGAGGAATGGCACGCATGGGTGTCATTCCATGTAGGAAGCCTCTCCTAAAGCCCATGCACAAAGAAGCCTGCCTAGATTTTGCCAGGGCCCATGCTGAAAAAGAAGAAGACTACTGGGACTCTGTACTCTGAAGTGATGTACCATGATAAAGGTTTTTGGAACTGATGGCTTCAAAACTGTATGGTGTTGCAAAGTTGAGGAGTACAAAGAAAAATGCATGGTGCCTACAGTGAATCATGGTGGTGGCAGTGTCCTTCTATGGGGCTGCATGAGTGTTGCTGGTGTCGGGGAGCTGCATTTCATTGATGGTGTCATGAATTCACAGATGTACTGCTCTATATTGAAAGAGAAGATGCTACCATCACTCCGTGCCCTTGATCGTTGTGGCACTTTTCCAACAGGACACAATGATCCAAAACACAAATCTAAGGCCACTGTTGCATTTCTGAAGGGTGAAAGTGATCCAGTGGCCAAGCATGTCTCCTGATCTGAACCCAGTCAAACACCTATGGGAATTCTGAAGAGACAAGTTAAGCATCACTTTCCATCCAGCATCCAGACTCTAAAAGAGGTTCGTTTTTTGATGTATGAAAAAAAAAAAAAATCGATGTTACTATATGTAACCAACTTCCTAATTCCGTGCCTAGAATGCTTAGAGCTGTCCTTACAAATCACGGAGGTCATACAAAATACTAGATGGAGTAGTTTTTGTTGTGGGGTGTATTTGTTTTCGACTAACTAATGCTAACTAATTTGAGTAAAATGGAAGATTTTGTAATCTAAGTTATATTCTTAACTAGAGATGAGCGAATTATTCAAAAATTCGATTCGGCTGATTCGCCGAATTCGCGGAATAAATTCGATTCGATGCGAATATATTTGCTGCGAATTTAACTTATAAAAAGGGTGTTTCTAGCTTCAGAGAGCCTTTATATTAGTGCAGAACACTGTACCTTTAATTTAAATGCCCTTGGAGTCTGCTGGGGAAGAGAAATAATACTGTCAGTCAGTATGACATGCAGATGAGTGCCGTCGATCTTAGAATCACCGCACATTTCACTCATTTGGGCAGTCACGGGGCCAAAACCAGAGTGTGGAGCCACAGTGTGGCGGTGGAGGCAGCAGCAATGGGAGGCCATACAGCACCCTATGACAAAATGGAACCCACCAGCAGTGTGAGGAGACCTGAAAGTGGCACATGGCAGAGTGTGGCGATGGAGACAGCAGCAATGGGAGGCCATACAGGGACCCATGACACACTCTGGACCTGGCAGCAGCATGAGGAGGCGGTACAGGGGCCCATGACAGATTACGGGCCTGGCAGCAGCATGAGGAGTCGGTACGGGGGTCCATGGCAGATTACGGGCCTGGCAGCAGCAATGGGGAGGCCATAACAGCACCCTATGACAAAATGGAACCCACCAGCAATGTGAGGAGACCTGAAAGTGGCACATGGCAGAGTGTGGCGATGGAGACAGCAGCAATGGGAGGCCGTACAGGGACCCATGACACACTCTGGACCTGGCAGCAGCATGAGGAGGCGGTACAGGGGCCCATGACAGATTACGGGCCTGGCAGCAGCATGAGGAGTCGGTACGGGGGTCCATGGCAGATTACGGGCCTGGCAGCAAGCAATGGGAGGCCATACAGCACCCTATGACAAAATGGAACCCACCAGCAGTGTGAGGAGACCTGAAAGTGGCACATGGCAGAGTGTGGCGATGGAGACAGCAGCAATGGGAGGCCGTACAGGGACCCATGACACACTCTGGACCTGGCAGCAGCATGAGGAGGGCGGTTACAGGGGCCCATGACAGATTACGGGCCTGGCAGCAGCATAAGGAGTCGGTACGGGGGCCCATGGCAGATTACGGGCCTGGCAGCAGCAATGGGAGGCCATACAGCACCCTATGACAAAAATGGAACCCACCAGCAGTGTGAGGAGACCTGAAAGTGGCACATGGCAGAGTGTGGCGATGGAGACAGCAGCAATGGGAGGCCATACAGGGGACCCATGACACACTCTGGACCTGGCAGCAGCATAAGGAGGCGGTACAGGGGCCCATGACAGATTACGGGCCTGGCAGCAGCATGAGGAGTCGGTACGGGGGCCCATGGCAGATTACGGGCCTGGCAGCAGCAATGGGAGGCCATACAGCACCCTATGACAAAATGGAACCCACCAGCAGTGTGAGGAGACCTGAAAGTGGCACATGGCAGAGTGTGGCGATGGAGACAGCAGCAATGGGAGGCCGTACAGGGACCCATGACACACTCTGGACCTGGCAGCAGCATGAGGAGGCGGTACAGGGGCCATGACAGATTACGGGCCTGGCAGCAGCATGAGGAGTCGGTACGGGGGCCCATGGCAGATTACGGGCCTGGCAGCAGCAATGGGAGGCCAAGCAGCACCCTATGACAAAATGGAACCCACCAGCAGTGTGAGGAGACCTGAAAGTGGCACATGGCAGAGTGTGGCGATGGAGACAGCAGCAATGGGAGGCCGTACAGGGACCCATGACACACTCTGGACCTGGCAGCAGCATGAGGAGGCGGTACAGGGGCCCATGACAGATTACGGGCCTGGCAGCAGCATGAGGAGTCGGTACGGGGGCCATGGCAGATTACGGGCCTGGCAGCAGCAATGGGAGGCCATACAGCACCCTATGACAAAATGGAACCCACCAGCAGTGTGAGGAGACCTGAAAGTGGCACATGGCAGAGTGTAACGATGGAGACAGCAGCAATGGGAGGCCGTACAGGGACCCATGACACACTCTGGACCTGGCAGCAGCATGAGGAGGCGGTACAGGGGCCCATGACAGATTACGGGCCTGGCAGCAGCATGAGGAGTTGGTACGGGGGCCCATGGCAGATTACGGGCCTGGCAGCAGCATGAGGAGGCGGTACAGGGGCCCATGCAGAGTGGCGGAGCGTAAGCAGCTAAAATTGAAGGCCATACAGAGGCCTATGTTAAAAAGTCCCCCCAGCAGCAGCGTGGGGAGACGACTAATAGTCGTCTCCCCACGCTGCTGCTGGGGGGACTTTTTAACATAGGCCTCTGTATGGCCTTCAATTTAAGCTGCTACCGCTTCGCCACTCTGCCATGGGCCCCTGTACCGCCTCCTCTTGCTGCTGCCAGGTCCAGAGTGTGTCATGGGTCCCTGTACGGCCTCCCATTGCTGCTGACTTCATCGCCAGACTCTGCCATGTGCCACTTTTAGGTCTCCTTACACTGTTGGTGGGTTCCATTTTGTGATAGGGTGCTGTATGGCCTTCCATTGCTGCTGCCTCCACCGCCACCCTGCGCCATGTGCCTCTGTCGTCTGCTCACGCTGCTGACGGCTTCCGCTTTTTAACCGAGGCCTGTGTTTGGCTTCCGAATACTGCTGCATCCACCGCCACCCTGCACCATGTGTCTCTGTCGTCTGCTCACGCTGCTGACGGCTTCCGCTTTTTAACCTAGGCCTGTGTATGGCTTCAGAATAATGCTGCCTACAAACCGCCACCCCTGCACCATGTGCCTCTGTCGTCTGCTCACGCTGCTGCCAGGTCCATACTGATTCATGGCCCCCTGTACCGGCTCCTCATGAACGTGGTTCAGCGGGTTTGCATCACTTAACGGCAAATCGTTGACAAACGCTGGGACATTCAGTGTTGTGCGCATTAAGCCAGACACCAAAGGGCAGCACAGACCTGTTATTACTCGCTCAAGCATGGCTGAACAAAACCAGTCTCTACCACAAATTGGACCCAGACCTGCCCAGGGTCTCGTAAGTAGATTGCACGGAGGAGTAGAGTTCGTTATTGGAATTAACTGTGAGGGACTTTTTTTAAAACCTAGGCCTGTGTATGGCCTTCAATTGAAGCTGCTTCTGCTCCGCCACTCTGCCATTGGACTCTTGATAGTCGTCGACTGCTGCGACCCTGCTGCCTCCTGGGCAACCCCCTGACTGTTTTGCTCGCTGCCAAGCTGGCACCCTCTTCTCCTGATGATGCGGAAGCAATAGCCTGATGACGACGAGGCTGCCAAGTGCGATCAGCCTCATCATCATCAATTAGGGTCTCCGCCTCACTACTAGCCCCCTCGGCTGCGTCTGGGTCAGGAGACAGACCTGTCTCTAGACCGGCTACCGAGCCACTCTCCTCGCCAGTACTTCTTCGCCTGGCTGCTGAAGAGGCGGATGTCTCCCCCCGTTCCTGACCGCCCTCTGTTAGCTCTTCCTCACTGTACAGTGGGGCTGAGCCCACAGCATGCGAAACTTCGCTTGGTGAGGGAACACCAAAGGACAGGGGCAGGTAGAGGACACGTGATTTCACTGGGCTTGCTCCCGGCCATGCCAACTAACGGTTGTGTCTGACGTACCCACCGACCGTTGGCTGTAGGTGTCAGATGGTGACCTGGGAAGAGGAAGACGACCGAGCCAACCAATCGATGACGGCAGGGTTGTCGGTGGAGACACGACCGCTGGATGACACCGGGAGCACTGGCCTCTGGCTGCGACTAGTGCTGCCTCGACCCCTTCCTTTGCTGCCACGTCTGCTCGCGCTCCTGAAACATTGCCTCCTCTGCCACTCCTCTGCGTGTTGTCTGACACTCTTTAATTCAATAGTGGTTGTGAAGCAGAAAGTACGATTCTGTGTCCCTGAGTAACAATTCTGTGTCCCTGAGTAACGATTCTGTGTCCCTGAGTAACGATTCTGTGTCCCTGAGTAACAATTCTGTGTCCCTGAGTAACAATTCTGTGTCCCTGAGTAACGATTCTGTGTCCCTGAGTAACAATTCTGTGTCCCTGAGTAACAATTCTGTGTCCCTGAGTAACAAATTCTGTGTCCGAGTAACAATTCTGTGTCCCTGAGTAACGATTCTGTGGCCCTAAAGTCTCTGTGGCCCTAACTCTGTCCCTAATACAGACAGGTCTGTCCTCTCTTGAATGACCCGAGGCTAATGGAGAATTCTAAGATGGCCGCGATTTATAGCTCCACCATTACACAGTGCTGGCTGGCTGGCTGCTGATTGGCTAATGCGATCACATGTCATGAATGAATGCATTATGGGTCAGAGCGCCTTGTCTGCGCGCCTTCCCAGAGATCCCCGCTCCGTCGCCACACATGTCGCCGCCATTTTTGGAAAAATTTGATTCGTGCATCCGAGTTTGCTAAATTTTCGGATTCGGCGCGAATCTAATTTTTCCTAATCTTCGAAACGAATTCCACTTCGTCATGTTCGATTCGCTCATCTCTATTCTTAACCTTACTTTCATGTGATGAACTAAACAAATGTTCTATAAAACTAATTTTGTTTTTAAATTTAGGGGTGTACTCATTTATGCTGAGCACTGTGTGTGTGTGTGTGTGTGTGTATATATGTATATGTATGTATATATATATATATATATATATATATATATATATATATATTATATATATATATATATATATATATATATAAATATATATATATATATATATAATAGTGCTCAGCATAAAAGAGTACACCCCTTTTGAAAAGCACACCAAATCAGATTTTCACGATCACACCTCCAGAATGTGAAAATGACAGGGAGAATCAGATTGGCTGTTGTGAAGAACAAGAATTTCTTGCAGAAACTTTGATAAACAAGTGTTTGTTAGCTTTTATGAGTTACTTTAAAAACTTTTATTAGTTATTTTTCCCACTCAGCAGTACTTACGGGTGCAGTCAGTTATAGATGTGGGGTCTGATTGTATGTTACAGGCAGATATTATATATACAGTGAATGTATACGTCTCTCCCGCTGTCAGATTTCCTATTGTAGCTGATGGACTGCTCACTGTTGTAGTATTTATCAGTGTAGATGATGAGGTTACATTGGTCTGCACCCTGTAGGTGTATGAGCTCTGATACTCGTCTGGTTGTGTCCAGTTCAGAGACACGGAATTTGTAGTTTTTGGCAACAAGCTGCGGTGATTTCACAGATATTGGTTCTGTGGATAAAGAAAAAAAGTAATATTAATAACCAGAGTAAGAATTGCATTCAAAGTGTGACAAAAAAGTTACATTGTTATAAATCAAGATCAGTGAAAAACACTGCTAAAAGGGAAGACAGCTATATCTTTAATAAAAGCAGTAAGATACAGTAGGTAAACAAGAAAAACCTTTTCTTGTCTTTGTCTCTACCCTAGTAAGAAATCATGTATGTATGATTGTGTTTCACATTGCTAACATCATATCTAAACTTTAAAGCTAAAGTCTAGGCAGCTAAAGCTTTTATCTCTTAGATTGTAAGCTCCCCGAGGATCAGGGCCCTCCTAACCAGGGCGGACTGACAACTCATGGGGCCCTCGGGCAATAGGGGATCATGGGGCCCCTGTGTCCTTGCCCAAACTCAAAAAAGCCTATGAAAAAGGAACCAGGGGCATCTCCATGGGGCCCCCTACTGACCCTGGGCCCTCGGGCAGTGCCCAAGTTTCCAAATGGTCAGTCCGCCCCTGCTCCTAACCCTCTTGTATTGAACTGTATTGTTGCTGTATCGTCTCCTGTTATATTGTAAAGTGCCGAGCAAACTGTTGGTGCCATAAATCCTGTATAATAATAATAATAATAATAATCATACATGGTCTTCTCGCTTTTAGGGATGGGGCAAACGTTCTTTCGGTTTGAGGTAGGCTTGAAAAACATGACTAAAGTTCAGGTGCTGAATCATTACTCCATTGAAGTCAATGTGAGTTGAATGTTAAAAATTGGTAAGGGCCATTTCCTAGGCTAATAGCTAAGGGCATGGGGTCTGGGCGCTGCCTTGGGGGGCATATACAAAAACAAAAAAAAATTGAAAATATTTAGTGTGGTGAGGGAGCAGCAATTTTAGTTATGCTTTAAGGCCAACATTAATGGTGCAAACATGTTTTAAATAACCTGCTTGGGGGAAGGGGGGAGGGGGTGGTTGTAAACCTCAGACATGACATATGAACAAAGCATATCCCTCTATAGTGTGTACTTGTTTCAATTAAGAGCACAAAGTGTCATTTCTGTCCGCTGCCTCCTTCCTCTGCTATCAGCATGAATCACTTCTGATGAGCTATCCTGACACCAAGAGCAAAATGGTGACAGGGGAGGGCCCTCCAGCAGATTGACAGCCTCAGCTCTGTTCCTGTGAGGTATGTAGAGGGGGTGTGTCCCTTTCCTCCAATCAGCTCTCTTCAGCAGCTGTAAGCCACAGGGAGGGAGAGGAGAAATGTCCCGCTTTCAGCTGCTGCAAAAAGAGCCGTACAGGGGATCTGTTCCAGTATTTGCTCCCCCAACATGTTGATCACTCTCCCTGCCCACATCCAAGTAACCCATCTGTCTGGGCCCCCCTGCTGGCCTAGGCCCTGTACAGAAGGACTGGTGGTACCTCATTCATTCACGGCCCTGCCTGGGAAACCAACATTTCTGATGATGTCCATCTTTTGGGTTCCTGCAGCTCCTAGTGGTTCCTCCTACTTACCTCCATGACACCTTTCTTTCCTGTAATAGCGAGGTCAGCAGGAGCTGTGGGGAACCCAGGAAATCATCTTCAACTTTACTTTGGGGGATGATTTCTCAGCATTGAAGTGGAGATCAGCAGTTTAAGCAGATACAGTATAGCTTTGCTCTGTAACTTTTGCATAGATTATAAGAGTTTATTATCTCTTTCATTGTCAAACTCATGCTGGAAAACTGACCAATAACAGTTTTCAAATATAGCTTTTATTAGGCGCACAAACTTACTTGTACAGACCGATCCAATTACAGCCGAGCTCTGATACCCCCAGGGTATGGCCGTCACCACAGAGATAGTGTAATTGGTCCCCGATGTTAAGTTTTGAAGGGTGACGCTCGTTGTGTTGCTTGTCACAGTTCCAGCAATGATTGACGGAGAAGAAGTATTCCAATAACTTATAATATATGACTTTGCTACTGCGGTCATATCTACTGGATCTCCCCAAGATAAGGTGACATTCTTAGTTCCTATCATAGTAAAGGCTATGCTGCCTGGTGGGGTGGGGTCTGGGAAAATATAACAAAGAAATTAATGAAATGGAAGAGGACTTTTCTGTTTTAAAGGAATACAATGATATAAGTATTTGCAATGGTCACTTTTCGTTTACATTGTTCAAATATTGAAAAAAAAAAAAAAAAAAAACTTTGTCTCACACCTTGTTACTGTCAGTTTTTTTTCTGTTCAGCATATAAATAAAGGAAATGTCAAATAAAAAAAAGTATATGTTCAATGGCATTATTAACCACTTGAGCCCCCAGGACTTCCCTTCTCCCTAAATCACCTCGAGTTTTAAAGTGTTTTCTTTTTGGTGATGTCTCGGTTTTGCACATTAAACCTTCTAGAATTTGTAGTCTATCAAAACGTCTCACGCGCTGGGGTTGATTCATTAAAATTGCAGGGTGCAAAATCTGGTGCGGCTCTACATAAAAACCAATTAGCTTCCAGGTTTTATTGTCAAAACTCAATTGAACAAGCTGAAGGTTAAGGCCCCTTTCGCATGGGGTTGACTCTGGCTCCGATTTGCCTGCTCAGCGGGGAATCTACAGAGCCACCTGTAGGTGGTTGAATGTAAACGGACCTTCTGTCTGTTTACATCCAATTGTCATCTGATCTGATTCGTTACACAAATGGGGAACAGATCCCACCCATCTGTCTGTTTTTAGCAGATTGGATGTAGGACACATGTCCGTTTTACACCTGCTGCTCCCTAGGGGAGAATAAATGGTCCTATCGGGACCGCCTGAAAAATCTACAGGCGAAACCTGATCGGAACGCCCCATGTGAAAGGGGCAAGAAACTTAGTAAATCACCCCACAATGTTTTTTCAGGGCAGTTGAAGCAAATTATACAACCTTTGTTTGGGGACAGATGACACTTTAAATTGGTAGCAAATTTGGATTCATATATTTCTATTTCCTTGGTTTTCATTGGGAATAAATAGTTACATAAATGAAAAAAAATGCATTCTCTTGTAATTCTTTTGCATTTGCGTAATTATGCACCCCCATATACTGTATTTACCCCAAAATGTATAATCAACAAAACAGCTGATTAAAATGTTATCACCAATTTTTATATATTAATCTTGGCCTAATATTAGCAATTTTTCCTAGTTATGTAATCGCTGAAGATTCAAATGACATTGTGCTCAATCGAGTATCTGATGCTTCCGCAGAGTAAACATAACTGGCATCCAGATCATCTGAGAACATTGTTGTGACCTGAAACTTAATGTTGGGAGAGAATATTTTTATTTCTTAGGCTATTGGCCCGCAGGACCCTGGATGCTGTTATAAAACAGAACTGAGACAAATGTTCCCGGGGCTCAAGTTGTTAATATGAATATATGCTGAATAATATTATTAAAGCGGTTCTAAAGGCAGATTTTTTTTTTACATTCTATGCATTAAGGGAAAACTTTCTAGGTGAAGCTCCCCACTCAGCCCCCCCCTTATGCTCTCTGCCGTCAGGTCCCTCTCTCTGTCAGTCACAGGCAGCCAATGACGAGGGAGCAAAGGCCTGGGCCAAGTCGCGCTCTGTCTGTCATTCAGAGGAGCGTGGCTCAGGAGCAATCGTACTTGAGTACCCCCATAGCAAGAGGCTTGTATTGGGGGCACTCGGCAGGGGGGGAAGGAGACAGTACGACCAGTGGGGGATCCAAAAAAGAAGAGGTTCAGGGCTGCTCTGTGCAAAACCATTGGCGACCCCCCTCTGAGGACGTGTTTGCACACGATACGCGTCAGGAGGAGCCACACCATGCCGTGACGTCACGCTGCCGGAGCAACGTGGAGCTCCGGCGGCCACCTTTAAACTCCTGATGGTCAGTCATACTGCTATCTGTTTTACCTACGCCACTGTGTGTTTATTGATGCATCTTTAATAAAGTCATTATCACCTACTACACTCTGGGAGTATTCCTGTTCCCACCGCTTGGGGGAGTATTTTAAAACGACAGACCCACCTTCTCAGGACGGGCCTCTACCCCTTAAGGAGATTTGCGGTGACATAGGAGCAACCCCATAAGGAATAAGGGATACCCCCCCGATACCCGGATTACGGTGCCTACATTTGATGACCCATATCTTGGAAGGTAGACTACTCATCTCCAGGCTTCATCAGATGACACCAGGATTTATTTACATAAGGCGCATTTAATATGCGCATCCGATAAGCGCGCATTACTTACACCACTATTTATACCTTTTCTTTGACGGACCAGGATTCACTACAGTCACTTATTTAGAACTTTATGCGTTTATCTGAATAATTGTGCATTTATGCGTTTATCTGAATAATTGTGCATTTATGCGTTTATCTGAATAATTGTGCATTTTGTGATTTAAATGAGGATATACTTCCTAATCTTGTATAGCGCTGCACTTATCTACTTTTATATATTTCTGTGCAAAACCATTGCACAGAGCAGGTAAGTATAGCATGTTGTTTTTTTTTTTTTTATTTCAACCCTTAGAATCACTTTAAATGTATAGCATTATCAGCATACGATATTTTTTTGTCATATTTGTCCTTAAAACAAAACTTTTATGTACCACTCAGTGAAATGGCGCACTTTTGCCTTTTTTTTTTTTACCTTTGACAGAACATTGAAGTCACATGACTTTGATCATACTTACATGTAGCCTGTGACAGCGATGGGGCTGCCTGGCTGCAGGAACTGCTGACTGTCAGTATTGTTACATTATAGACTCTTCCTGGTGATAATCCGGTAAAATTGACTTGTGTTGTGTTAGTCTGTATTGTGTTATTGACGTCTCCTGTTATAGTGACGTTATAATAAGACACGTTTCCTGCTGGTGCCGTCCAGTTCACCACCAGAGAATTCACAGACGTGTAACTGTTCACTGTGGCACCGACAGCTTGTCCGGGAACTAGTAGGAAAAACAAAATTGTATAATAAAAAAAGATATGCATCCAGATTTTATTATAAAGGATGCAGGTGTTCTACAAGGGAGGTGAAGGGCTGGGGGGATTCCAGAGCCCCAGAATTAGACTTTCTCTGTACTTGCAGCTAAAATTGCCATTAAGAAAGTAGGGAAAAGATGTTAACTTGGGCAGCAGTATGGCTAATTGGTTATTAGTTCTGCCTAGCAGCACTAGGGTTATTGGTTTGAATACCAACCACAGCACCACCTGCCTGAAGTTTGCATGTTCTCCCTGTGAATGCGTGGGTTTCCTCCAGAAACTCCAGTTTCCTCCCACACTCTGAAGACAGGCTGGTAGGTTAATTGGACCCTTTCTAAAATGGCTCTAGTTTGTGAGTTAGGAACCTTCGATTGTAAGCTCCTTGAGGGTTAGGGACTGATGGGAATGTACAATATATTGTAAATTGATGGTACTATATCAATAAACTAGAAAAGCTACAATTTCTCGGAAAATTGTGTGAAGTGTTCTTGCCTCCACCAGTAGTCTACAACTCACACTCTAGCTTTTGTCACTCTGCTGCCTGCTCACACACCTGGGTTCCTATGGCAACTCACTCTACAGCAAGGGCAGAGAAGAGCGGTTAAAAACAAACTGCTCCAACTTGCTCACTTCACTGTCCGTTGCCATCTTCAAACGGTTGTAGTTTAAGAATTATAAATCCTACACTGAAGAGCTTTATTTTGTGAGAATCACAAGACCCAGACCTACATTTGGATGCATAGTATGTCTCTGAAATAATAAAATTTAAGACACAGTCACAGTTTAGAAATTGCCCTTCAAATTTGAGGTGGATAGAGTGGAGTTTCAATGAATGTCAATGGGCGGCGTGAGTTGCAAACAAATGGTCATATTGTGAAAACTATCAGGACTATGGCTTAGCTGTGACCAATTTTAGTGACAGCAGGGATAGCTGAACGTTTTGATATAAGATATGTGTAGGTGGGCTTGAAAATGAGGGAGTGATGGCAGTTTAGAAATCATGTCCTGATTTTTCAGCTCACACTCTAGCTTTTATCAGCTCCCCACTCTAGTTTTGAACATTCTGCCATTCATTCCTATGGGACCAATTTCACCACAAAAACGGCGATATTTTCGTGAACCATTCAGCGAAACGTTCCACAAAGTAATAGCACACCAATAGGGAACAATCTGCACATTTCGGTATATTACTGTCTATGTAGTGTAAAAACTGTGGGAGGAGTTAGGGGGGTAAATTTGGCTATAATAATAAGAACATATATGTGAGATAACAGTAAGTGGCCTTGCCATGCAAGAACACTTAATAACTTAAAGTATATAAAAACTTGTTATCAGGGTAGATGTCATAAAATCTCTTCCCCTTTCCTTCTGATAATGTTTTTTATATGTATACTGACTGTTTGTGAATATGCAGTGCATTGTACAGTCCGTGTGAGATGAATCTTTAAATGTGAGTAGTCTGGATAGTATATGTATATAATTCTTAAAAATGCTGTGAATACATGCACATTATGTCAAGGGTTCCTGGAACATCAAGCCAATACAGTTCTACATTAGGAAGCGGCACTGCGTTCTCCTTTTAGGCCCACTTTTTCTTTAGAGCAATTTTTTCTGCAGTATGCATTGAATGTCAAGCTGCCTACAATCTGTCCGAAATTAAAAACAAATCTTTGGGCTGGAGCAACTAAACAGAACTCCCAACAAAAATAACAAGATAAAATGAACAGCCCATTTAAAGATAAGAGATTTATTTTGCAGTACATTTTTCTACCACTAGTCTGATGGTCATCATTCAACCCACTTCCTCTGAGACCAAGGAGTCCTGGACCCGCTTTAGTGTGTGAGGGCAGAAGACTATGTGTCCCCAGAAGACTACGGGGGAGGATAACTTCCGCTTCCGATCACCTCCTAGGCAATTCCCCCCTCCCCCCCGCTCCCCCCCAAAGGTGCCAATCCTTAACGGGGATCGGGGGGACGAATCCTTAAAGCGGAACTTCCCCTTTGGGTGGAGCTCTGCTTTATTTGTTTTTTTTATTATGCTACTGCCTTTTGACCATTTTTTTGTACTACATGTTTGCATCCTCACTTTTTTGTGCTCCATTTGGAACACGTATTACCTATGTTTCTATATATTGAGCCTGTTTGGACCCTATGAGGACCAGGAGTCACATGTCCTGGTGAGAATACATCTGCATGAGGTTCCAACACAGTGGTGGTTGTGGAGTGGATTTACAGAAACACATGTAGCACTATTATGGGAGCATTGTGTTTATAAGTTTGGTAAGCATAATTTTTTTTTACTTACATTGCATAATATGATATCCTACAGCAGGGGTCTCCAAACTTTCCAAACAAAGGGCCAGTTTACTGTCCTTCAGACCTTACAGGAGCTGAACTGTGGCCATTGGAAGTAGAAAATGCCCTTACATCAGTGGGAGTAAACAATGCCCCATCTTTGAGATGTCTGAGGGAGGAATTGATCCCCCTTGTTGGTGTCATTGGGTGGGGAAGAATTATGCCCCATCATTGGTATAATTGGAGAAATAGTGCCCTATCATTGGTGTCATTGGGAAGAACTGTGCCCCATCGTTAATGTCATTGGGAGAAATTGTGCCCCTTCATTGGTTTCAATGGATGGAATTATGCCCCATTGTTGGTGTCTGAGGATGAAATATTGCCCCAAGAGCCAGATAAAAGCAAACGAAGGGCCGCGTCTGGCCCCCGAGCCACAGTTTGGAGACCACTGTCCTACACTATGGATGCAGTATTTTTGGGATTTGCATGAAACGTTGTGCGTGCCACAAGGACAAAGGAATATCTGAGGATTGTTGGCAAGAAGGAGGGAGACATTCAGAGGCGAGAAAGATATATGCATCAAGACATTGATATAAGGGTCAGAATATCTGGTAAGAATGTATTCACACTGGGGCCACAGGAACAAGGGGAAGATGTGAGATTTGAAGGATTCACATGTTGTAGGGACTATAATGTGTTTTGGTTTTTCACATTTACACAGACTATAAGACCATTTGATTATATATGGGAAAGTGTTCATAGTTCTGGCATTGGGAATAGAGCACTGGTTTCTGGTTAATCTGATGAAGATTGTCCGCAGGGATTGTCTCTGCAGTTTACAGTCCAGGCATAGAAGTCTCAGGAAGGGATAGTCACCAACACAACAATTGAAGTCAGAATAAAAAACGATCTTCACTTTCACACTTCCAGTGAAGCGTGCAAGAATGAAGGGAAGAATCGGATTGGCTGTTGGGAATGTTGCAAATGTGAACAAGAATTACATGAAGAAACTATGATAAACAAGAAAGAGAATGTTTGTTGGCCAAGGCTTTTATGCGTTACTATTTTTCAGCAGTACTTACGGGTGCAGTCAGTTACAGATGTGGGGTCTGATTGTATGTTACAGGCAGATATTGTATATACAGTGAATGTATACGTCTCTCCCGCTGTCAGATATTCTATTGTAGCAGATTCACTGTTCACTATTGTATTATTTATCAGTGTAGATGATGAGGTTACATTGGTCTGCACCCTGTAGGTGTATGAGCTCTGGTCTGGTTGTGTCCAGGTCAGGGACATAGAATTTGTAGTTTTGGAAGCAATCTTCGGTGATGTCACGGATATTGGTTCTGTGGATAAAGGAAAGAGTAATATTAATAATCACAGTAAGAATTGTTACATTCAAAGTGGGATGTTGACATTACAATGTTAAAGTGTTACTAAAACCAGGACCCTGCATTCACTATATCTGGTCTCCCCGGACCCTGCATTCACTATATCCGCTCTCTCCCCGGACCCTGCATTCACTATATCATCCGCTCTCCCTGGACCCTGCATTCACTATATCCGCTCTCCCCGGACCCTGCATTCACTGTATCTGGTCTCCCCGGACCCTGCATTCACTATATCTGGTCTCCCCGGACCCTGCATTCACTATATCTGGTCTCCCCGGACCCTGCATTCACTATATCCGGTCTCCCCGGACCCTGCATTCACTATATCCGGTCTCTCCCCGGACCCTGCATTCACTAGTAGTATTTATCAGTGTAGATGATGAGGTTACATTGGTCTGCACCCTGTAGGTGTATGAGCTCTGATACTCCTCTGGTTGTGTCCAGTTCAGGGACATAGAATTGGTAGTTTTGGCACCAATCTGCGGTGATGTCACAGATACCGGTTCTGTGGATAAGGCAACAGGTAATATTAGTAACCAGAGTAATAATTGTTACATTCAAACACTGATATTGAAGGCATAACGTAATAATCATAATCAACAGACAAACACAGCTTAAAGCGTTTGTAAAGGAAAGCTATTTTAAAAAAAAAACAAACATGTCATACTTACCTGCTCTGTAAATTGGTTTTGCACAGAGCAGCCCCGATTCTCCTCTTCAGGTCCCCTCCTCCTTGCCGAGTGCCCCCCTGCTTGCTATGTGAACACTGGCATTCCCAAGTCGGCTCTCTGTGTCCATGAGACACAGAGAATGTAGCTCAGCCCTCACCCCCCGCTCCTGCCTCACTGGCTGTGATTGACTGCTGCATCACAGCCAGTGAGGAGGGAGAGCCCCTGGACAGCCGAGGCTCTCATACACATTGCTAGATCGAGATTGGGCTCGGGTAAGCACTGGGGGGCCGAGGGGGGGGAGATGAACACTGAAGGTTTTTTTTTTTTTACCTTCATGAATAGAATGTATGAAGGTAAAAAAACCTTTAGCCTTTACAACCACTTTAAGAGAAGGGTTTTATATCAATAACAGTGGTAAGATGAGTAGATTTTGTAGGATTGTGTTTCACATTGCTAACATCATATTGAAACTTTAAAACTAAAGTGTAGCCACTTGCCAACCACTCACATACCTGGTACGTTCACTCAGGGATTTTTTTTTTAGCGGGAAAGCAGTTCTGGAATCTTCAGTGCTGAATGTATGTAATAGCAAGGAGTGCTGGAAGGTCTATTGATGCTGGCTGCTGGGGGAATCTATTGTCACTGGAGGGGATTTATTTTAGCATGGTGGTCTATTGTTGCTAATGGGGGATATATTGTTGCTGATGGGGAATCTATTGTTGCTGGATGCTTTTGAGGGGGATCTATTGTTGCTAGCTGCTGCTGAGAGATCTGCTGTTGCTGCTGGGGGTCTATTGTTGCTGGTGTGGTATTTTGTTGCTGCTGGCTGCAGGGGATCTATTTTACAGCTTTTCTTCTTATCATTAACAAATGTCATATCAATTACATAACACCACAAAACGATACTTGGCTGTGTATTCTCTGTAAGGGGCAGTACTGGGAGGTGGGTAAAGGGTGGACCCAAGGGGTGGTGCTCAGAGCAGGGTACGGGGTGACTCAGAAGGGGGGAGTTCTTGCACCTATTCTCTGAGGGAAAAAAAGCCCTGCGTTTACTGGACTTCAAGTGGTTGTACCGAGGTGATGCCTGCCATTTTTTAGAGCCGTCGGTTGGCTTTCTTGTAATAGCAGCAAGGAGAGGGCATTCCCCCATTCCTGCTACTTTAACGGGATCTCCCGTCCCACTAAGTCACAGGGGTGGCTAACCTGTGGCTCTCCAGCTGTTGTGGAACTACATTTCCCATGAGGCATTGATAAGATGGGAAGTTACTGACTTGCAGAGGCATGATGGAACTTGTAGTCCTGCAGCAGCTGGAGAGCCGCAGGTTGGCCACCCCTGCAACAGTTCAGATCAACCAGCTGGAACTACCGCCGGCTAGTCAAAGAGCTGAACAAAGACCGGATCAGCTGTGTTCGGCTCCGATAAATAGTAAACCAAAAGCGATGACCTGACATCACTTCCGGTTTACTTGGGAACAATCGGCGCCATTTAAAAAAAAAATGTTGTTGTGATTGAATGCTTTTAAAGGCATAGGAGGGATTTGGGGTCAAATTGACCCAAGATCTGTCCATAAAGAGTACCTGTCACATGCATATTGCTGTCACAAGGAATGTTTACATTATGTGTGACAGCAATAAAAGTCATAAAAGAAATGTTTTTTTTTTAAAGCAACAGTGTATATAAAAAAAATGGAAGTGCCCCTTTTCCCTCCATGCTTGCACTCAAAGGCGAACATATGCATTGGTCCCCCACGCACACAAACAGTGATCGTCCCACACATGTGAGGTATCACCGCAAACATCAGATCATGGGCAATAATTCTAGCACCAGAACTCCTCTGTTAACCCCTTCACGCCGGCGCCTCCCGGCCCTTTAAGAGTTTCAGAAGCCGGGAGACAGGGCGGGGTTTAGGGATCATGTGACCGGCGTGATGTGTCATCATGGTGGTCACATGATCAGGAAAGGTCCCGATCGAAAGAGAAGACCGGGACCTTTCCATGAGTACCAGACATGTGTGTTGGGAGTGCGCAGGGCGCGTGCTCTCAGCACATATATTTTTTTTATAATTCATAACGCTGCCCCAAACTACCTCACCGACCTGATACCCAAATACCACCCAACCCGTAATCTTCGCTCCTCACAAGATCTCCTACTTTCTAGCTCCCTGGTCTCCACCTTCCACGCCCAACTGCAGGACTTCTCCAGGACTTCCCCATCCTCTGGAACTTACTACCCCAATCCATCAGACTGTCACCTTCCCTCGTCACCTTTAGGTGCACCCTGAAAACCCATCTCTTCAGGGAAGTCTACCCCGCCCTCAGTTAATTGCCGATCTCCTCCACTCCTCCTACCACTCCATCCCCCACAGCCACTTCCTCCTGTGCCACCATCCCCTCCCTCCTGTAAGCTTGAAAGAGCAGGGCCCTCGAACCCCTCGTGTATTGTTTTGTTACTGTCTTGTCTCATGTACTGTCCCCCACTATAATGTTCAGCGCTGAGCAAACCTTTTGGCGCTACATAAATACTGTATAATAATAATAATAATAATTGAACGCAAATGTGCGGTCGCTTGGTGTCTAGGCCCAGACACCGGGATCCTGCACATTTGTGTGCAGCCGGCGTGAAGAGGTTAATCTGTAATCTCTGTAAAGTGGTAACCTGTAAAGGCTTTTACAGCATCACCCATGGATAGTAAAATTTACGGTATTTGTCACAATTTTAAAGCATGACATGTTTGGTGTCTATTTGCTCGACGTAATATCTTCTTTTATATTTTACAAAAATTACTTTATGTATTCTGTTTTTTTTGCATTACAATTCAAAAAAAGTGTATTTTCTTCCCCAAAAAATGAAAATTTCAAAATCTCTGTGCAAATACCACGTGACATAAAAAATTTAAAGACCCACCAATTTATTCTCTAGGCCCTGGGCCTCTGCTTTAAAAAAAAAATAATAATAATTTTTGAAAGTTTAAAGTAATTCTAGTGAAAAAAAATATTGTCACATGTAGACAAAAAGTGCCAGAAAAGGCCTGATCCTTAAGTGGTTATGCAGATAAAGTTTTTACATGCCCCCCCCCCCGTTAAATGTATCTAAATACACAAAAATGTTATATATTTAAGCTCAATAGTCTTGGTGTTGTGGCTGCATTTATTTATTTTTTTCCAAGCTTCTTTAATTTACTTTCACCTGATAAACCTGCAAATGGCACACTTCCTGTCCCTGGGTGGCTACATCACTCCTCCACTGTATCTATGGAGGGAGCCATAGTTGTTACTCTAGGCTGCTCTCCTAATATGCAATACATGCCTGTCTGTATCTTTTCATCTCTGCTACATGGTGGGTAAGGCAATCTTTAGATTACAGAATATAGCTAGGAAGGAAGTTATCCTTGGTGCAAGATGCAGGAAGCGACAAGGACACAGAGTTCGGTTCAATGCACACTAGTGGGTTTTTTTTTTTTTTAAAGTTAAACAAACGCTGGATAAAAACGCTGGTGATAGCATTTTTAGTAGCGTTCAGAAGCGTTTATGAGAATTTTGGAGCGTTGGCGTTTCTACAGGCTCCATGCACACATTTTTTTTTTTTTATATTTCAATGTTTTATTAACCTCCCTAGCGGTCTGATTACGTCAGTATTTCTGTGCTGAAAGCGGTACCATTATTTTGCATGGAAATATGTAGTTTTTTTATTGTAGGCTGTAATTTTTAGGAATAACTCACTGAAATCTGTCCGAACAAGAGTCTAGTAAACATCCCGGGTATGATAAAATTTTAAACATGAAATCATAAATTATAATTTAATAAATAATTATAAAAAATAATATAATAATAATACATTTAATTCAATAATATAATCAAACCAAAAACACTGAAATGTGAAATATAGCGCCAAGTTCGCACATCACTGAGCAAAGTCGCAGAATCGTTTTCAGTGTCTGATGAGGAATTTCCCCCACGAATCATCACTCAATTCTGCAAGTGGTTCTGATTTACTATCGCTGTTCTCTAGCCGGTCTAAAACCGCTTTTGACCTAAAGGGACGCTTTTTGGACGCCATGGACATTTCTCAGTTTCCAGGCAGAAAGAACAGTAAAAATGCAGGCAGGGCGCCGGACAAAGAACTCAGGACACAAAATGTATGCGAAATGGTTTGATACAGGAATGTTATATACTATGTAAAATTTTTTTGGAAAAAAATGACATTTTTTTAAATTTTCAAATTTCTCGCTGCCGCCGGCGCCCGTACGTCCCGACGTCACAGGGACCGGAACACAGAAGCCGGATGCCGGCATCGGCAGGAGGAGATGGCCGGGGACGCTGCAGGGGACACATCGTGGGAGCGAAGGACAAGGTAAGTGCTGCAGGGAATCCCAATGCAGCGCCGCAGGGTAAGCCCGAGTGTAGGTCGGGGTTACCCGCTTTAGGTACTGAAACTTTACCCCGAGCTACACTCGGGAATACCTCCAGGGAGGTTAATTTTAAACAGTAATAAAACAGAGGCAACAAAACATGCCAACGCAGGGGCTATCAATAGCACATATAAACGCACATGTTTTTTTTAAGCTCCTAGAAGCTGTTATCAGCATTTTTTTCCTGCTCCTAGAAGCTAAATAGTGTTATCCTATGTGTCCATGCACGCTACTTTAGCCTAGTAGCATTTTTCAAGCTTCAGTGTTTGGGAGCAAGAGAAAAATTTATTTTTTAGAGTTTTTAAGTGTTTTTTCCAGCAAAAAAAAAAAATTCAAATAAATGCGACTACCAGCTTTGTTTTTTGTTTTTGTTTTTCCTACATGTACTGTAAAAATGTTAATAAAAGTTAATGTTCCAAAACACTTCTAAACGCTAGATAAAAAACGCTGGTAATAGCGTTTTTTATCTAGCATTTTTTCTGACTTTTTTTTTAGCTTAAAGAAAATGCTAGCATGCATGGAGCTGTAGAGAAACAAAACATAAAAGCTAGAAAAAAGCTGTTAGTAGCGTTTAGAATGTTTAGAAGAGTTTAGCGTATTTTTTTTTCTGCTGCAAAACCTCTCCAAAAAAACTTTACAATAACAATTTGTTTTCTGCTCCTAGATGCTGAAGCTCAAAAAATGCTAATAGCCTAAAGTATTGTGCATGAACACATGGGATAAAAATTTTTAGCTTCTAAGAGCAGAAAATAAATTGCTGTTAACAGCTTCTAGGAGCTTAAAAAAACTCTAGTGTGCATGGAACCTTTCTGTCAAGATCAACAGATATTTCCTGTATTTGCTGAAAATGCTCTTAGCTTAGAAAAAAAAAAGGCAGTCAACACATCTAAGGATTGGAAGTTCATATGGAGATCAACACTCTGGAAATATGATACCCCAGCAGACTTCAAAGGATGATTTCCCAGCATGGAAATGGAGTTTAGTGGCATGGGCAAACACTGTAAATCTATGCTTGGTAACTTTTGTATAGCGTATGCCTCTTAGGGACTTCGGGAAATCTGGATGCTCACAATACTGAGAGTTCCTCTTTCATTTTCAAACTCAAGGAAGAAAACTGACCAATTTTGGCAATTTTTATATATAACTTGTAAAAGGATCAAAAACTTACCTGTACAGACTGATCCATTTACAGCCGTGCTCTGATACCCCGGGGTATGACCGTCACCACAGACATGGTGTAATTGGTCCCCGATATTAAGTTTTGAAGGGTGACATTTGTTGTGCTGCTTGTCACAGTTCCAGCAATGATTGAAGGAGAAGAAGTATTCCAGTAAGTTATATTTATATGACTTCACCACTCCGGTCATATTTACTGGATCTCCCCAAGATAAGGTGACATTCTTAGTTCCTGTCATAGTAAAGGCTATGCTGCCCGGTGGGGTGGGATCTGTTTGAAGAAATAACAATGTTAAGAATTAATGAGATGGAAGAAGTTTCCTCTGATTTAATAGGAATTCAGATAATGGGGGAAACTAACAATAAGTGGTGCAAAAATATATCATAGAGGGGCATTTTGCTAAGGTGACTAGGCTGCAGTAATAACCCACATAAATGGCAACATTTTCACTGAGCCAGCAGTCCGACCCATCTTTACCCCGGGTTCACACCTAAGCATTTTCTGCAGCGTTTTGCAGAAACACACTACAGTCCATTTAACATGATTTCCTATGGGACACGTTCACATCTCCGCATTTTTCTCCCTGAGCATTTTTTGGAAAGGGTTAGGGACTTTTTTTAAACGCAAAAAGTTGCAGTTTTGGTTCTATAGACTTCAATGGAAGCGCTGCAGAAAAGCATGTAGTGCACTTTTGCTGCATTTTTGTCGTGTTTTTGATGCATTTCAAATCTGCCTAATAGCAAGAGAAAAAAAACGCAAACGCATCAAAAACGCGACAAAAATGCAAAACGCACTGCAGGAACAGATCAAACGCAAACTGCATATGTGTGAACCTAGCCTTAGTCAGATTTACTTCTAGGTAATGTATTTCTTAAATGTATCTTTTTCATTGTCTAGTTTCAATTAGACACTACCTGGCTGAAAGGAAATACCTACTGCTGTGTTCTCTCTGTAGACAGACCGTAGTATTTGGGAATCCTTTAGCACAGACACACTATATCAGAGGCGTAACTGGAACCTTCAGGGCCCTGGTGCAAGAAACCATGAAGGGCCCCCATGAAGGATCCCCCTGACCAAGCTTGAGACACCTTACCCTATACCCAATATTCTGGTCCTGCCTTGGGACCCTTCCAAATATCCTGCAGTGGGCCCCCTTCCTGCAGTCTTGGGTAGAGTTGCCACATTTTCTTCAAGCCAAACCCCAAACACTTTAACTGCACACAACAATTTTTTTTTAGTATACACTTTACATATATTTTGTAAAATCAGTCTGTAGATGCAGTAAAGCATGCTTGTTATACTCACTGTGGAACCTAAGGGGTTAATCCTCTGGATTGTGTAAAAAGGCTGTTTGATCCTGTCTTCTCTGATCCTCCACTTCTTCTAATGTCCCAAACCCATCTGCTGGTAGGACAGAGCTCTAGGAGTCGCGCTGCACATGCTCAGTTTACTGTGCATTTTTTTTTTGGGGGGGGGGGGATGGTGCATGTGATCAGCACAGGACCAATCATCACAGGACGAGTCCAGACACAGCATCAGGGTTATGCAGCCTAATAGGGCAGTCAGAGGAGAATGAAAACTCCTCCTACAAGCTTTAACCAGTGCTCGGCTAGACACTGACAGAAGTCACAAGACTGCTCTATACTGCTGATGAGAAAAGGTATTTAGCAGTTTATATTTACTAAATTAATTGCATTGAAATATATTTGTCACTGGTCAGTCATAATAGAAGAATTATGGTGTTTATATCCCAATAGTCGCAGCATTGAAAAGCATAATTTTGTTTTGGAAATAGGGACTTTCCAAGCACCACAATTGAACAATAATTATAATAAAATAACATTTTATTGCATTCAATCTAAAAAAAAAAAACATAAGTTTCTTTCTACAAAATATGACAATTTGGTATCAGTAAGTAAAATTGAGAGACAGGAAAGCCTAAGCTGTATTCAAGAAACTAGTGTAAACTCAACGCGTTTCAATTCCTGTAATTCATACTTTGAATCTTCAGGGGAAGAAACAAAATACAGCACAAACCTATAACCATATGTCGGTTAAAAACAGACTTTCCTGGTAATCATCTGGTGTCCTGTGAGCAAAAGGACCCTTGGTGATCCCTCTGAACAGGTGGAGGATTTAAATAGGTAGTAGCAGACAATCATGGGCCATGATGAACTGAAAATAATTAGATATATAAGGTCCAAAAAAATATTCCCACCTGATATATTAGCTGCAGAGTACTAACATGTCAGTTCACCATGGCCAGATCATCATCATATGTCCAATTATTTTCAGTGCATCTTGGAGTGTGATACAACATGTAAATGTATATCTCAATCAATGTCTTCAAGCACACAGGCAGCGGCTGGCGCTTGTGTTTACATTCGTATGTTGTGTGTATGTATTGTGGGGGGTTTTCAATTTTTTTTGTGGGGGAATGTTATGCGCTTGGGTGTAACTTAATTTTTTTGCAATAAAAAAAAATATATTTTTTTGGCTTAACTTAATCACACAGGGGACGCAGAGTCCCCTCGGATTTTTTGGTTACAGGTTCTGTTTATTAAGACTCCTCTGGGCTTCCTTGAATGTATTGGAATGCAGATCACACCGCAATAGATCTCAACAGCGACAGGATGATCCGGAAGTGACATCATACACGTTGCCTTCCAGGTCACAGCACCTGCCATGTGGTTCTCGGTCCCACAGATGGGCAAGCGCAGCCCAGATTACATGGCAGGAGTGCACATACGGGGGGGGGGGGGGCACCATTACTGGGGGCTGTGGATATATCTGCCCATCTGTAGACATACATTGTGCGTCTGTCTGGAAAGAAAACCTTCATTTTTAGCAAAATGCTATTCAGCCAGTGTATTAATTGAAAAACTGGCAAATTGTAGGAACATCGAAAAGAATCAAATCAATTTTTTATCAGCCATGCGTTGGCAAAGAAAAAAATTTTCTCAAAAATTAAGCAACCCCCTCTTATTGACCTGACAGATCTCAGTAATATGGAAATAATTTCATGGTGTCCCCCACCAGAGTGATGAGAGTGTGGGTCTGTAGCTGTACTTACCTGTGCAGGTAGTTAATGACACCGAGTCAGATTCAGTGGCATTATCAGCAACTCTTGTATATATAAGGAATGTATATGTTTGTCCCGGGGTCAGGTTTCTACTACATAGTAGGGGTCACTATGGTCCCCATGGTTTAGCTCCGAGGGGTGGAGTGAAATGTGTTGGGGTGTGTGGCCTGGCGGGAGCCTAGGCTGACACTGACATTCACTTCATTACGGCAAGTCTGCTTCGATGTGCGGCCTCCAGGATACATTACTTGGTCACTATGGTCTGCTATGCACCCCTATCCCCAGAACTTACTAGTTGTAAAGTTGTAGCAGCAGCAGTTGTAGTAGAAGTCATTTCCATAGTGCATGATGTACTGAGTACCGGGCAGGAAGGTCATCAGTGAGGTGTTATTGGAGCTGCCATCAGTAGTCGTCACCGCTGTCCCACTGATTTCCGTTACATTCTGCAGGAAACATCCATCCTCCTGTCCTGAGACTGTTATCCCATTGGTGGAAGCTTGGACCGAAATTGATGGACACTTAACTAAAGTAAAATAAGTAAAAAGGAAATTGTCTATTAATACTCCAGTGCACTTTCCAATGATTAGTTTTATAAACTATCTCCAGATTGTTTGTTTGTTTTATACTTCCCTGGCTATAATTAGTATTTAAAATGATCATACAGGGGGTATTTGTTGTCTAATACAAAGGTCTTTTTAAAGCCCATCCTTTTCCGTTTTCAGAGATAGAAATCCATTGCTTGGCAGGTTTAAACATTTTTTTAAAATGCAGCTTTTTCTGAAAAAAAACTCACCTTATCCCTGGTGCTGTCCCCTGCAGGCACTCCATCATTCAACCTACTTCCTGGCTGTCATGGACACGCCCCCTGAGGCTTCATCATCACACCAGCCTGGATTCACAGTCCTGCTGCACAGAACGGTGCCTATGTGACATTATGGGGGAGATTTACTAAGGGCTGGTTCACACTATAGAGACGCAGTCTAGATGCATTCCAGATGCATTTCCATATGCGTGCTTTTGGCGCGTTTGTGTGCATTTTTGACGTGTTCCAGTGTGTTTTTTTATGCATTCCAGTTAATTTTTTCCCTCTTTTTTTCTTCCATTTAAATAAGAACGTGTGCATTCCAGTGCGTTTTTAGTGTTTTCCAGTGCGGTATTTTTATGGTGTGTTCCAGCTCAGTTGTGTGCAGAAAAAATACAGCCTGTTCTACTTTTTTTCTGCACCCGGAACGCACTGGAACTGCAAGCACTGATGTGAACTATGACATTGACAGCCATATCACCTACTTTCTGTGCGTTTTGGAAGCAGAAAAATCGCAACTGAAACACATGTAGTTTGAACCAGACCTTAAACTGGAGCACTCAGAATCTGGTGCAGCTGTGCATGGGAGACAATCAGCTTCTAACTTCACTTTGTTCAATTAAGCTTTGACAATAAGGGCTCGTTCACACTTGACTTTTTTCCAACGTCCCTATAGCATTTGACAAGCATTGGTCCGTCGTTTGCGGAGCGGTCCACAAATGCCACATGCGCGGTTTAGCGGAGGTTGCTAGGCGTTTGCCAAGCGTTAAAAAACACCCCACAAACGCCTATATAGCGATACCCCCGAAGGGGCTGCTTAAGTTTGTTCACTCCGCCACTCTTTCTTTCAACCCCAAGAACTGTCTCAGCCCACACTGGCACACCTGGCAATAGTGTAAGTGCAAGGACCAATGAAAAGCACACACTTTATAATAAAACACAGAGATCAGCTTTAC